>CM056947.1:27782315-28117572 GCA_029856935.1 Cyclocarya paliurus
GCTTATATGACTAACCCTATTTTAGGCTCAATGCGAGGTAAACATAATACGTGCAAAAAACTAATCCTTCTTTAATTTAAATTGGTCATCATAAATTCAATGGTCAAATGAATCACTAGAGTGAGTCATGACGATTGTAAATCAATAAGGCGACTTAGTCCCTTCCATGTACCGCAACACTAGCAATCCAATCAACCATGGTTCATAAATAAGAAGTATCCAAAATTGGTCCAACAAAAATTGTCTTTGTCAAAGACTTCTTGTTATCATTTATCTAATCTCATAGATGTACGTACAAAATAGAAAATAGGAAAAATCATAAACATAACTAATGAGATCTCAAAATATCTAATAACATAAACAAACATTTGCAATCCAAAAACATAATGGGCATTAAGGGTTACAATCAAGACCCATCTTCCTAATATGTCCTTAAATGTCTTTGGCAGTAACCCTTTAGTTAATGAATCTACAACCATGAGCTTAGTATTAATAGGTTCTATAGACACCGTTGTTTCTGAACTTCCTCCTTAACGGCAAAATACTTTAACTCCATGTGTTTAGCACCATTAGAGTATTTTTTATTTTTGGAGTAAAATACAGCTGCAGAATTATTACAATAAATTCTCAGTGGCTTTGTAATAGTGACGACAATTCCAAGTCTTGAGACAAAATTTCGCAACCATAAACCATGAATTGTGACCTCAAAGCATGCCACAAATTCAGCTTCCATTGTGGATGCATTGATAATAGTCTGTTTTGCACTTTTTCATGAGATTGCTGCTCCAACCAACATATATACATAACCAAAAGTTGATTTTCTACTATCAACATATCCAGCAAAGTCTGAATCAGTATAGCCAATCACCTCCAAATTATTAGACCTTTTAAAAGTGAGCATATAATATTTTGTTCCTCCTACGTACCTCATCACTTTCTTTGCATCTTTCCAATGATCCATTCCATAATTACTTTGGTATCTGCTCAACATACCAACTGCAAAACTGATGTCTGGCCTCGTGCAAGTTTGTGCATACATCAAACTTCCAACAACAAAAGCATAAGGAATTCATTCCATCTGTTTACGTTCCCATTCATTGTGGACATTGCATGAGACTAAATTTATCCCCTTTCTGAATTAGAGCAACACTAGCTAAATAGTTCTCCATACAAAATCTCTCTAAGATTGTTTCGATATTGCTTTCGAGACAACCCTAACAAACCACATGAATGATCCTAAAATATTTCTATTCCAATCGTGTAAGTTGTCTCACCCATATCTTTTATTTCAAAATTCTCAAAGAGGAATTTCTTGTATTTTGTGCAACAAACCAAAAGCACCACTAGCAAGCGATATGTCGTCAACATATAAAATAAAAAATATAAACTTGCTCCCACTAAGCTTCAGGTATATACACTGATCAACAGTATTTTCCTTAAATCCAAAAGAAATAATAGTATCATTGAATTTAAGATTCACTGTCTAGAAGCTTATTTAAGTCCATGTATTGACTTATTTAATTTGCAAACAATGAGTTATTTTCCCTTTATGGAGAAGCCTTCTAGTTGATCCATTAACCTTTTCTTCTAAACTCTCATTCAAAAAAGTAATTTTCACATCCATTTGGTGTAACTCTAAATCAAAATGAGCAACCAAAGCCATAATGATTCTAAGTGAGTCCTTCTTGGATATAGGAGAGAAGTTCTCCTTATAACCAACATCTCATTTCTGAGTGAAACCTTTGGTCACAAGTCTGGCTTTATATCGTTCAATATTGCCTTTAGAGTCACATTTGGTCTTAAAAACCTATTTAAACCAACTGCTTTATATCCTTCAGGCAATTCAACAAGTTCCAAGACTTTGTTTTGGTTCATTGATTTCAACTCATCATTCATGCAAATAAACCACATAATCATTAGAAATAGCAGGTCATCGTTCTCTTTGAGATCTTCTTAATGTTAATTATTGTGGTTCTTCCATAATTGGTTCATTGGTGATAATCTCATTGGAGAGTGAATTATCATTAATTTGTTGTTCAACGTTGGCAAATGATTCTACAACTATAGGAACAACAACTTCTTTAGAAGTTATGGGTAGTGGAACTTCCACCCTAACTTCTTGGATATTTGTATTTTGTAATTGATCACTCCCACCAAGTTCACCATTCTCAATAAATCTGGCATTACTCATTTCAATAATTTTCGTATTATGTGTAGATTAGTAAAACTTATACCCTTTGGATTTTATTGGATAGGCAATAAAGTAACCACTAATGGTTTTGAAATCCAATTTCTTTTTATGTGGATTATAAATCCTAGCCTTCGCTGGGCAACCCCAAATGTGCAGGTGCCTTAAACTTGGTTTCCTTCATGTCCAAAGTTCAAAAGGAGTCTTTGGAACTACTTTAGTAGGAACCCTATCCAATAAGTAAACAACGGTCTCAAGGGCTTCCATCCATAATGAAATCGGTAAAGATGAATTACTTAACACACTCCTAACCATATTCATCAATGTACGATTACACCTTTTAGCCATTCCATTCTATTGTGCCGTACCTGACATAGTGTATTGTGCACATATATCATGTTTTTCTAGGAGTTTAGCAAATGCGCCAAGGTGTTGACCCAATCCATCATATTTTCCACAATATTCACCACCTCTATCTGATCTAACAAGTTTCACTTTTCTATCTAATTGTCTTTCAACCTCAACAATGTATATCTCTAGGGCATCCACTGCTTGAGACTTTTCATTCAGCTTGAGACTTTTCATTCAATAAACAGATATAACAAAAATGTGGAAAATCATCAATGAAGGTGATAAAACACTCTTCTTTACCAAAGCTTTTGAGTCAAATGGCCCACAAATGTCCATATGGACAATTTCAAGAAGTTCACTTCTTATGGCACCCTTTTTAGTGTGTTTTTTTTTTTCCCTTAATACAATCCACACACACATTGAGATTAGTAAAATCTAGGTTTAACAAGATCCCATCTTTTACGAATCTCTCCATTCTTTCTTTAGATATATGACCCAAATGTTTGTGCCACAAGATAGAAGATTTTTTATTGATCAGGTTACATTTAGTTTCAACATTATGATGCAGGGTTAGAAGGCTTGCAGTAAAATGACTATTAAGATTCAGTTTATATAAACCATCACATAAACTCCTAGAACCAACAAAAGAAGAATTTTTAAACAAACTTAATCTTCTATTACAAAATGAAAAAGAATAACCTTTGAGGTCAAGTTTAGACATTGAAACCAAATTACGAGAAATTGAAGGAACATAAAGTGTTTGAAACAAATCTAGATAACAATTAGTGTCTAGAAATAAATGATGTCCCGATAGCAACCACTGGAACTTTGACTCCATTTCCCATGACTATGGAATTTTTATTTGGGTTTAAAGTATGGATTGTAAGGAAGCCCTGCATTGAGTTAGAAATATAAACAGTGGAACCTGAGTCAATCCACCAAGTATTAGAAGGAACTTCAATAAGATTTGATTCAAAACATACGTAAACTAAAGGCTTACATTTCTTTTCAAACCATGCCCAACGTTTGTGGCAATCTTTCTGAACATGACCAAACTTTTTACAGAAACGGCACTTGATACCACTTTGTCCCCTCTCATGAGCCTCTATACCTTGAGGAGGCCCAGTGACCTTAGGTGGTTCTACCCTTTTGCCCTTCTTAGGCTTCTTCCACTTCTTATTGGCTCTTTGACTTATAAGGTGAACTAATAATGTCCTTGTTGCTTGAGTCTTGCCTCTTCTTGAACAAACATATTGGCTAATTTATTTACATTCCACTTATCCTTAATAGTGTTGTAGTGAATTTGAAATGGCCCATACTAAGGAGGTAGGGGGTTCAAAATAAATTGCATGAGAAAGAACTCATCCACATTCATCCCTCCCAAGAGCCTTTAATTTAGGCATCAATGTCCCAGCAAGAGACTTATCAGCTGAACGAAAACATTCTTCCACAATTTTAAAGTATTCCTTACCAGTGTTACATTCAAGAATTGTTGACTTAATATTGTTCACAATACTCATTCACATGAACATAATGCTCAATTTGTTCGATCTTACCCAAGAATGATATAAAGTGTTTTGTTCTGCACTACGTTCCTCAGTAATAGCAGGCGGTTTGTCAGTCCGGAGTGTCAAATCAAGATCCAGCACACCCAGGTAAAACTAGACTTGTTCAGACCAGTATAAGAAATTTGTTCCATTTAGGATCGGAAGAGATGAAGCATGCAAATGAAGTGAATCAGGGACTGAAATTGCAATTAAATATATGTTCACAATATTATTGCTTTGAGTTTAGAAAAAATAATAAACAAACAATTAGTAGTACTATTGCAACACATCTTTGGATGAAAATTACAGCATACAAAAATACATTTTTTAAACTATTATGGTGATTCTCTTTCACCAATTAGAAATAATTAATAGTGTATCCATAATCCTACAGGTCTGTTACCTTTAGTATTCAGTTCCCAGTCTGAATTAAGGATACACGTGAATTATTTTATCTTAGTTTATTAATCACTCGAAACGTGGTGCACCTTTGGGCTAAGCCAAAATATTCTCATAATTACTATATATATATATATATATATTCAAAAAAATTTGCAAAGTCATTTTCTTAATACTTGGGATATGAGTATTAAGATCCAAACCATATGGCTTGAAACCTATGACTTTCTAGTTGGGTCACTTTGGTGATCACCAAGCTATTTCATAAAATAGGTCTCAAGTTGAAATAATCACTTTGCAAAACAATCAATCATCAATTACAACATGTAATTATTTACACAGTTTCATGTATGTGACAATTTCATATTCAAATAAATTATAGATATACAATTATAATATACCAGTACAATCAAATATAGAGAATAGGCATCACGTTGAAAAAACAAATATGCACTATATAAAAAGAATGTGATTTGATCAATAAATGTCACAGGCATCATTAGAGTCCAAAGCAAAATAGAAGTAGTGTATATATAGAATTAAAATCCCACTTATCTAGGAAGATAGTCACCGAATGTATAAGTACGTGATAATGTAAATAAATAAAAAATCTTGCACAAATATTTGATTCAAACAAACAGATAATGGAAAATCATGAAAGCCTTGAGAGTGCTTTGATACCACATGTAAATTTAATAGATGTAAAAACTGAAATAGATCTCAACTTAATATATATTTTATGAATCCCAAGATGACTATCATGATTTCCACAATAAATAAAGAACATACTGAAATTCATAGCAATTTCTTCAATTAAATCTTTATCGGATAAAACATAGAATTCACCAGGAAAAATAGGTTTCTCTCTCTTAGTGCTTTTTCTAAAATGAAAAGTCACACTAATGATGGAAATAGTACATTTCTCTTTTGAGAAATTCTATTTGCAGTCTTCAAATAGGGACTGCATGTACAAACCTTTCATTAAATGGAAAAAAATACCATTTTGAGAAGAATATTATTGTAATTTTAAAAAATTTAAAGACAAAATTGACTAGATTTGCACATACAATCCCTATTTGGGGATTGTATGTAACATTGCTCATTCTTTAGTAACCGCAACTCCACTTCCCATTAAAGTAGGAGTAAAATAGGAAACTACATCTCTCATGCTATAAATTTGGATTAGATGACGTACCTCATGTTATTAGCAGTCTAAAAGTCATACACGTATCATGTGGGACATTAAATATCTAACACTATAGTGTAGATAATCAATCAAACTCCCTTTAAAGTCAAGTACAAACATCATTACTATATCTTCCACGGTATGGATAGTTCTTTTCAATTGATCATTGATCGATCTGTGTGTTGTTAGATGCGCTAAACTTCAACTTTGTGCCCATGACTTTCTGAAGGGTCAACAAGAAGAATGATACGTATGTAGCTTAATTAGTAGTCTCTCCGACTTTCGCACTAAAAATTTTCAAGTCTCAAGGTGCGGAGATATTCCTCCCTTTAACATATTTATAAAGAGCATCTATATATATATATATATATATGTGTGTGTGTACGCATTTCAGTCATTTGTGCATATATGTCCATGCATGCTATTACTGTGGTCACTCTATGTTCTTGGTAACACAATTGATTAGCGTGCACAAGGTCCACATGCTGTCAAATGTTGCGTGGATGTGGTGTAAAATATCAAGCGAGGTCATCTGTGAAGCCAATTGCTCTTGACTTATAGGACCACTCCCCACTCTAGTAGGAGATGGGTAATAAGCACTCCAAAGAACACGTTGTCTTTAGAGATGACTCTCGACTCACATTGGATCTTATTGAAAATCCATAATGCCAAATTGGTTTAATTAATATCCCGTGCAAATTGTACGAAAAAATTAGATGAGTTTTATTAAAGGTGGAATCGATAAATATTTGTAATAATAATGATTTGCAACATCATGGAAAAAAGAAAATCCATAATGCCACGTTGTTAAGTTATTAAAAGCAATAAACCTAACCCACGCGTGGACAAAGGAAAAGAGAAACCCACTTTGTTACTATACCCATAATTTATATTACTCACTTTATTCTCTTAACGTCACACCACGTTATGATACACGTGCCTTATTAAAAAAATTAAAAATTAAAAATATATAAAATAGTAAAGGGAATCTAGAGTTTTAATTTTCCTCTTTCATATTTTTGGGTACCATTTTATTTTGAATATATTTTCTAATTTTTTTAATAAGCTCCATGGCATCGTATTGTAGTTCCATGTTAAGGGGTAAAATGAGTATTATAAATTAAGAGGCATAATAGGATTTTCCTTTATCAAAACCTCATGCTCGGTAGGCTTATGCAGAAATATATCCGGACCGTTAAGATAAATTGGGTTGATCTTAAAATCAAGTTCAACATCATCAACTCAATAAAATGACGAGCTAAACTGAGAGCACTCTCAATAGATCTTTTAAAATACATCTAACATCTAAATATGTATTTTTTCTTCGTCAAAAAATCAGACTCAATACACCATGTAAAACTCCTCTATTTTACATCTATCTACAATGAACTTGCTACATGTGATAGGATGCTAATTATAATTATTCTATTATTGTAAAATGGTTATATTACTCAACATCTTATACCACACACCATACATATTTTATTTTATTTTATTATTTTATTCATGCTAAACTAATTTAATTGTTCTACTTATCATCCATATACTATATACTTATTATGAAAAAAAGGAAAAAAAATTAATAGAGGTGTGGTGTGTGGATTGCTAAGTAGAATTATTCTGTTTACAAGGCACTAATAAATTTTATTTTTTCTATTTTACATATTAATTTTTACAATAAAATAATTCTACTTAGCATCCTACACACCACACATTACACCTTTTTTAATTTTTTTTATAACAAATATGTGGTGTATAGATAATTAAAAAAATAATTCAATTAGTTTAGTAATAATAAAATTTAAAAATAAATTAAAAAAATTAAAATATGTATAGTGTTTAGTGGGGATGAGTGCGATAAATCAAAATTTTGAATTTCGTACCGTATCTGTCATTAAGGGTTGAAATATATTGTTTTTGTAGAATAGTCGGTACAAAAAAGGATATAGTTTCATACCGGTCAGAATTTTGGCCATTTCAACTTTTACCGACTGATATTTTGGCTTGTATCGGCCTATATTTTGGTCCATACCGATTAATATTTCGGTCTTTACATTTTTTTTTTATTTCTTCAAACTATATGTTTATTTTTTAACTTTTAATTTAGATTAGACTATTTATAGTTTATATATATTTATATATAAATTATTTTAAAATATTATCTAAAATAATATTAATATCGAAATATCTCCGCCATGGTCAGATACGGTATTCAATACATTGCGATAAACCCTTTGTTAATATATTCTAATCATTGGAATGCTCCTAATAGCAAAGAAGAGAGACAAACCATAGTGAATTCGTGAGTTGCTCTGAGGGCCCCGAGCGTTTTTAAGCTTATCCTCCTCTAACCCTAGCCGCCCCCTCCCCCTTCTCTCCTCCCCACACCTCTTTGACGTTGATTTCGACATTTCGTTGGTCTCTTCCGCTGATTCAGTGTAAGATATTGAAGAATTGGAACTTGGAGTCAAAATAGTATTAAATCCCCAATTGCTACGTTAATTCTATTAACCTGCGAACAAAGATTCTTTTTAGAAGAACCCGAAAACTAAAACAAGCTTCGACAAAGAGACTATTCCACAACTTTGCAGCTAAGGCTGCGTATATGTTTATATATTGATTAACTGAGTTTCTATGTTCATTGATCTTACACAGTTTCCTTGTTTCTTTTGAAGGTTCTGATTACGAATAAAGTTTGCAGGTGTAAGTTTTGAGGTCTCATTATGGCGACCAGTAAGTATTTCTGTGCTTCTTTCTGTTATTCATAGATAACAAAATATGAACTTTTCGTCTTTGTATTTATTTAATGGTTAAATTATTTTGGAAACATAGTATTTTATTTACTTATTACAATCAGAGAGAGAATGAGTTGAATTGAATACATAAATACCTAATTACAGGGCTTCAGTTTGAGAACTCATCCGATTTGGGTGTATTTTCTAAGCTCACCAACGCCTACTGTTTGGTTGCTATTGGTGGTTCTGAGAATTTCTACAGGTTTTCTGTACTCTCTTCTTCTTGTTTTTAATCTTTGTTTCCAATTGTTTTGCTTTCTGAACATAAACTGATACGGTTGCGTTTGCTATTGAAGTGCATTTGAGACTGAGTTAGCAGATGCAATCCCTGTGGTTAAGACCTCCATTGGCGGCACTCGCATTATTGGACGCCTTTGTGCAGGTACTAGTAACCCTCTTTCAACTGACTCGCTTTTTTATACAATACATTGTATTCTTGATTTTACCCCCTTTTTTTCACTGCATCATATTGCCGTTGTACAAAAAAGGGTTTAATGCAAAAAAAAAAAAGTTACTGACTTTGACCAGATTATCTTTTTTCTCTCCTTTGATTTCCAATTTTATCATTTGCTTGGGTTTGTATTTTTTTCAATAAGAACAATCTGCTAGGTTGTTGTTAAATAATTTAGTGGAATCTAATGTGGTGTGCCACAAGCCAAAAACGACATAATAAAAAATAAACATAATTTAGTTTCCATGGGTGTCCTTGTGACCAACACTGGCCACCCTTTTTTTTTCAAAATTTTCTTGGTTTTTACAATTATAAACTCAAGGAGTTACTCAAGGAGTAACTGTTTTGAGACTTGAGGACCAAAAACCCAGGACTGTTTTGTACTTAATCCATAAAACAGATAGATAGTTAGATATGTAGATAATTGCTTCCATAGTTAATTTTACTTCCACTTGGAAACCCGTACTACTTAGCTTTCAGTCGTGTTCTCTTGCAAGTAGCTTTCTTTGGGCTATGCCTAATAGCCTGTCATCATCAATAAAATTCTTATATGCTGATAAAAAATAAAAAAACTGTGTTCTCTCGCAGGAAACAAAAAGGGGCTTCTCTTGCCCCACACCACCACTGACCAAGGTTTGTAATCTTTTTAATCTTTCTGACAGAAAATAATGTTATGCACATATCAATAAGTCTTATAACTTGGAGTTGTTCCTGTATTTATATGTTTCTCTTGCTTCTCTTTTCCTCTTGTAGTCAGCGAATTCCTTCTTTTATCCTGGTCCTCTGCCCCATAGAACTTCATGCAAGTTCTGCTATTTTTCCAAACTTACTAGAATTTTGCATATCTTAAGGGCTATTATGCTTGTGAAGTGGTTGTCACCAATCTTTTAAGCTTCTGCCCTATAATAACCGAATTATTTCTTTTTATTAGTAATAAAAAGTTTTTTTTTTTTTCGTGGCACTTGGAGCTGCAACTTGAACTCAAGGTTTCTTAGTGCTTAAAATAAGTTCATATAAACAGTGTTAATTTTTCTCAATTGCATTTATAGTTTTTACTGAATTATGTTACAGACATTCATTTGATGGTTTTCTGATTCTTGTGTGCCATAAAAGCTATATCCCCAACTTGAAACCCCTAGGGTTTAATTGAAACTATAGGCGATTGATTAGGCAAGAAGGGATCAATTTCCATTAAACTTCACAATTATGGCAACCAAATTGTACTTTCCATAGACACCATATTAGGCCAGAGGATCTGCCACATGACTCAATTCACTACAAATGGACTAAAATTATAATTCCACCAAGTATTTGCCACGCTAGAGTGAAGCATAATATGGCAGATAGATTCTCCACTTCTTCGGCACTTAAAACACCAATGAATCACCAATACACCCTTTTCTGCAGGTTATCTAATGTGAGGATGCTCCTTAAAGCAGTTGTCCATTAAAAAAGGTTTTCGAATAATTTTCTGATGAAAGAAAGTTTTAGAATGTGGATAGATGGCACTATTAAAGGATCTAACCCAAAGACTCCTGCTTAGGAGGGTTCTACCTGAGCTTGTCTTCTCCACCTCTCCCTGTCCTAGAAGAATATAATAATTCAAAGAAAGAAATAGAGGGATCCACCTCCCCATCTTGAGCCACTCTGATGAAAGATACATTCCACTATTAAGAACCACTAGAGATGCATAAGTTATCCTCCCCGAATGCTTGTTTAGAGCATGGAATGCTAAATGATTCTGAAAAACTTCCTTGAGAGACCGATTTCTACATCACACATCATGGCAAAAGCAAATACTAGACTCGTCTTGCATGTTAAAAGCTAATATGGCTGAAAAATCCTTCGATATAAAAAAAAAAAGAAGAAAAAAAAAGAAGAATAGTTTAAAAGGCCAACTCCATAGCCACGACCAACTGCCATAAACTCTTCATTTGCATAGTGCCTTAACCATCTACCCAATTAGGCACAGTTGAATAAAATCATCTTCTGAATCCCCAAACCTCCTCCAGATATAGGTGAGCAGACCTTTGACCAATGAACCGTATGAAACTTTGATACCTCCCCCAAACCACCCCACAAAAATTTGTGGCTTTTGTAACTGAGTAGCAGCACTAGCTGGTGGGGAAAAAGAGACATAAATAAGTGTGCAAGTTGGAGGAAAATACTTTGAATCAAGGTTGACCTACCACCCTTGGATAAATATATTCACTTCCATCCAGCCAACCAACATAATGATGCACACTGTTCATGCTGAAAAGGTGATGAAGAGGTATTGGGAGTGGATGGGATAGTTTAAAGATTCATCAATGACCTCTATATGGTTTTTCTTTGTTTCTTTACTTGAACCATGAATTGGAATTTTTTATGTGCTATATAACATATAGATTCTGGGTTGGATTACTCATTAAAAAAAAAAAAAAAAACACACACACACACACACATGGGTTCTGGGTTAGATTTTGTATAACCCTATTTTATATTAAATTGATTATCTGCAGGTGCAACTCGTTTAACATCGCCAATAACTATGCCATTTAATTCTCCAACTGTACATGGGAGACATGTCTATTGTCTCCACGAGCTTATATGCTTCTTTAAGCTGCATGTTATTTAATGATATATTGTAATCTACTTATCAAAAACATAAATGATATATTGTTATCAGCATGCTTGGCCCTTCAATCTTGCAACATTTGAAATTGTTATACTGAACAATGCCTCAATTTTACTTGAGGGTCAGCATGATGAATCCTTTATTCTGTTCATTAAGGGAAACAGGGGGCAAGAACTATGCACCCCAATTGACCCCGTTTGCAATGTTGTGCATTTTATTGTTGTAAGGTCTTATTCTTATTATTTTGTGGATGTTATTACAGAGCTTCAGCACTTGAGAAACAGTCTACCTGATCAAGTAGTCGTTCAGCGCATAGAGGAGAGACTGTCTGCTCTGGGAAATTGTATAGCTTGCAATGACCATGTTGCCCTTACACACACAGATCTCGACAGGGTATAATTATCTTTTATATATAACTAAAATTTTAGGCTTTGAAGTATCCTTCATTTAATTCAGTCGAAATTTTAGTCTTCTTCATATAAGTCTATGAAACACATATTTCGTTGTTTAGAACTGGAATTGGCACAATATCCTGAAGTGGCCATGAAGATAGCAGTGAAGCAGAGGCAAAGGGACGGCTGTGGTCTAGTATCCAAGGCTTAAGGGTAGATTGAATCCAAATAAGCCTAGCCTGAAAATGAGGATTTGGGGTTGCATTCAGCTTATGAGCCCTCCTCCCCTCATCCTCTTCACATATTAAGCCCCCTTTCACTAAGTTTTGTCTCTGATTTCAAGAAGTTGTCTCTGATTTCAAGGATAAATTACTTTGGCATAAACAAAAAGGGGGAAAATCCAACAAGGCCTTGTAGCTCTTTGATGCTTCTACTTTCCTTTGTACCGTTTCTAACCAAATTACCTGTTGAGAGATGCTCATTTGTTACAAGGCCAAGATTTGTAATAGTTTAGCACTTCGCATTATTTGGTGTAGAATCTTCTAACCCCTAAGGGTTAACTCAAGTGGTAAGGGCCTTGGTCTTAGTTGTATGCCCTCTCTAGATCTTAAGATTCAAACTCTTAGGTGCAAACAATTCCTAGGGTCACGTCCCATCGGTAAAAAAAGGTTGATGATTTACCTGATTTACTCAAACACTGACAATCGCAGCAGCAACATCACCCCTGTTTAACAATTTGAAGTTGGTAAACTATTTAGAATGTTCATCTTGAAGTTGGCAAGCAATTCCTAGGGTCACGTCCCATCGGTAAAAAAAGGTTGATTTACCTGATTTACTCAAACACTGACAATTTCAGCACAGCAACATCACCCCTGTTTAACAATTTGAAGTTGGTAAACTATTTAGAATGTTCATCTTGAAGTTATCCTATTTTTCTTCAGGAAACAGAGGAGATGATTGCGGATGTTCTTGGAGTAGAAGTTTTCAGGCAGACAATTGCTGGCAATGTTCTTGTGGGCAGCTTCTGTGCCTTCTCTAACAGAGGTGGTTTGGTAAGTAGGAACAGCTCTACTTAAAGTGGTGTTTATTGAGGCATCTGTTGTGTGTTATGTGAAATTTAAATGCCTTCACCACAACTTTTTGCAGGTTCATCCCCATACTTCAATAGAAGACTTGGATGAACTTTCAACACTTCTTCAGGTCCCACTGGTGGCTGGGACTGTGAACCGTGGTAGTGAAGTGATAGCTGCTGGCATGACAGTGAATGACTGGACAGCATTCTGTGGTTCGGATACTACAGCAACAGAACTCTCTGTCATCGAGAGTGTTTTCAAACTGAGGGAAGCCCAGCCTAGTGCCATTGTGGATGAGATGAGGAAATCTTTGATTGACAGCTATGTCTGAGGCATGCCTCTCATCCTTCAGCCCAAGAACCTATATCAAATGGTTGTATTCGGAGAACTTGTTACTCTAGACTTGTTTGGCAGTTATACTTATAAAAAAACAAAGACTTGTTTGGCAGTTATTCCATTTTCCTGATACGGTAATGCCTGTCCAGAATCATAGCTGTTGAATTATGGTACTTTGTTATTGTCAAATGTAGTTATAAAAAACTTCTAATGCTATTTGAATCAGAAGATGTTTGTTGAAATTGGGCAATTTTGTTTGTTATTGAAATCACTTTAAATATATAAACCCTTAACTTCTTTAGAAAAAGGCTGGCTACATCAGATGAGAGCCGAGATGATGGTGGCTTGTGATGTATATTTAGGGTTCGAGGTTGAACTCATTGCAAAATTGTTACAACAATGTGGTAGCTTCTGATTAGAGGGGCTAAAACCTGAATTCCTAGTCATATTTCCCTTTTATGCGTAAAAAAAGCTAGAAATATAAATTTTAAGCAGACGATTTTTAATACAATAATGAAATTAAAAATGTTTGTTTGGATATAGAAACTATCTCACCTCATCTCATTTCATCTAATCATTACAAATTTTTCAAATTTTTACATTATAATAAATAATTTAATTTTTTCAAATATCAAAATAAAAATATTATTAAAAAATAATATTTTAATAATATTTTATTCAACTAATCTAAAATCATATCTAAAACTATCTTATCTCATCTCACTATCCAAACGAATCCTTAGGTTTTGGCCATCCTAAACCCATCCTTCCTTTCAATTAGTGGAAAGGAAAGAAGAAAGTGAATAGTTGCAAGTTAGCTTAACCCAAAATTGACTGGACCCAGATTCTGGACCAAAGATACGTAATTAATGGAAGTATAATCTCTTATCCCACCAACTGCCAGGGTAAGAAGCATACATAATCGGCTACAATGTCCAGATTGCCAGGTATTCAAACCCAGGAGGCCGGAATTGACTTGGGTTTAAATACTTAGAAATAACAAAGACATGTACTGATATTTTATTAATGGTCGAGAGGAGGCCCACAAACTTTAATTAGGTTTGGAGAAAACAAAGAACACGCGAGGTTACAAGATTGTATTATGTACGTGTTTAATAGTGTTTTATTGGACTTCATGGTTAGGGGTGGTGGTGGGCCACCACATTTGGTCCGTCTGTCCCCTCACCTGGGCTGGTCGAGGACACCCGTCTGCTCAAGGCCAATGTGATGGCAAAGCTAGCTTCATACAATTTTGGGAGTAGAGGGATGGGGCCAGGCTAAGCCCAAACTCAAATATAACTCTCCAAAACGACATCATTTTACCACATTTTATTTTCAAAACAACCTTCCCTAGCCCCCTCGCATATATCTTCCTTTTTTCTCTTTCTTCTCTCTATTCTGTCTGAGTCTCCCTTACCCAGGTCCTTTGTTATATCCTGTGGTCACCATCACCATTGCCATTGCCATCTGTCACATTCTCTCTCTACCTCACATCGTCACCCTAAGTATCTCTCTTTGAAAGCTCTTTCTCTCTCTCTCTCTCTCTCCATCCTAATAGGGCGAGGTACCCACCGCACCCCCTAGACGGGTGACTGTCAGCCCTGCCCCCATGGATGGATTGGCCCTTAGGGTCATTTGTATACTGCCCATGACAGTCTTCTAGATATATATATATATATATATATATATATATATATATATATGTATATACTTGGAGGTCAGGGTGTGACGACAAGAGGGAGAGCGAGACTACGACGAACGGCGACCGAACGGCACTGGTGTCAATGGCGACTACGGGGCGAAACGGGGGAACAAGGATTGAGAGAGAGAGTGTGTGTGTGAGGGGGGAGGGGTGGGGGTGTTTTTAACCAGAACATATAATAAAACGACTACTTTTGGGGAGTAATCTCCAAAATGACGTCATTTTATTAAAAAATATATATATTTGAATATATATATAATTTAGATCGGGCAGATGATGGAAGTCCTGGGCACTCTTGGGCCTTGCCCGGGCCCTATCCGTTGGCACCCAGCTTAGTAGGGGGTCTGCCTGAACTCATGTTGTGTGTTGGCAAGTTCCCCCAACCACCCCGGTAGGGGCTGGACAGGCTGGATGCGGTGGCATGCTGCCCGCCCCTAATGCCTACGGTTGGTTGGTTGGTTGCTGTTTGACTTTGGTCCTGCTCTCGGGTAGGGCTGTAAATGAACTGGTTTGTTCAATAGCTTACTTGATACTCGCCCAGTTAAACTCGAATCGAACTCTACTCGTAAAAAAAAAGCTCGCCCGTGAAAGCAAGTACCCGCTTGATTAGTAAATGACACATACTCGACTTAACTCGACTAAGATTCGTTAATGCCTGAATCGACTCGTTAGCTTGACCCGACTAAAGTTCATTCATATATTAATAAATATATACATATACATATGTATATATTTATATAATATTATATATACTTAAATATATAATATTTAACCTTATTACTTATGTCTATATATTGAATATACTTCACTATACTTTATAATTTCATATACTAATATATGGGAACTATAAATAAAATAGATATATGCTATCATATTATATGTATGTATTAATAATTTATATAAGTATATAATATATTGTTATTATGGATAAATATCAACTAGTTAGATATTAATTATTTATAAATTTTTAAAATCGTATAATTCAATAGAGGTTCTACTTGTTAGTTGTATAAATTTAATATTTGATTTTTATTTTTTATTTATCTAATTTATTAATTATTAAAGCTTACTCAAAAAAAAAAAAAAACAATTTGAGTCGAGCTAGAACTTGAATTAGGAATTTAGCTTACCAAGTCGAGCTCGAACAAAGAATAAATAAAAATCTCGTATTCGAGTATTTTGAATTGAGCTAAGTTCGGCAAATCAAAGACCGACTTAACTTGGCTCGATTACAGCTCTACTCTTGGGGATGCATGGCTCTCTTAGGTAGCCATAAACTCAACTTCTGTTTTTAAACGACACTATCCACAAACTTATAGTCGTTTCCGTAATAAGAAAAATGGACAAACCAAAACATACAAGAAGGGCAAAATTGTAAAACCAACATTCAAGTAAAACGGCACTATTCACAAACTTATGGGCTCTTTATTTATAATTATAAACACACACACACACTATATATATATATAACCCAAGGAAAGGAAAAGGGGAAAAATCTTAAATATACTAATCAAATAAAAGCCACTATTGATAAATTGAGACTTTTTAAGACTAAAAATTGGTATAAAAAGAATATTAATAAAAAATAAGAAATTTAATTATATTAGAATAAGAATATGATTTTTAAATGGAAAATTTAGTCACACGCCCTTTGTGCTATACCAGACTTTGGTTCAGTTCTCTATGCAGGTTTTTTAGAAATAACACTTTGCAGTTTCAACTATTTAGAAAGAGTAATCTTTCTACAAGTCCATTGAAGAAAAAATAGGTCCTTCCTTCAACTTTTCCGTCTATCAACATTAACAGGACCCACATGACCCAATAAATAATTGAAAGGTGTCATCTATAATTTTTGTAGAAAAGTAAATCAAATTTTTTTAACTAAAGTTAATTTTAAGAATAAAAAATAAATTTTATTATTAAAAACTTGAAAAAAAAAAAAAAAACAGAAGAAGACAGACAGCCATTGGTTGTGGCTGCAACCCCTATATATAAAAAATATGTTTGAACGTATTTATTAAGGTATGAACATCTATATATAGGATAATGTGCAACCAAGATGTGGTGCTAGGATTTAAATTTTCACATTTAAGCATGTGAATACTAATAATTATTTAACATATGAACGTCTGTGTTTGGATGTAAAAGTAATGAAAATTAACAGTCGACTCACCACTCATGGTTGAATTAACTCGATGGTAGTTTACAAACACCATGAAACACCAACATAGGACAACGTGCCACTATAGAATTGTTTGCCTACTGTGACACTTTGGCCTTTCTCTGACTACTCATTACTCCATTAGATAGAAGTGATGTTGTAGATTGTTGACGTATACTACTTTGAGTAGAATACTGCTTAGATTATATTGGTATATATTACTTTGATTAGAGTATTTTTTTATTTCACTTGGCCTCTTTTTCTATAAATAGACTCTCTTACTGTACATAATACTCACTTAGAAATAATATAAATCTCTTTCAAATTATATTATTAATTATTTTCATCATGGCAGCATAGCCCCAAATTCCTTATGGACTCTTTGCGTAATTATTCCAGCCTTTTTCTTTGGCAAACTTGTCGCCACTTGGTACTTTCCAACCTTCCTTCATTGCCGTTCATTTTGAAATCAAATTTCATAAGCAAATTTGCAAGGTACAGATCATTTGATCTATGAAAGAACCAATCCAATCTGCCGTCACACGTGCCGCCATGACCCACCACAACATTCGGCCCTCAACACCACGATTAGCCACCAATAATTTGCTTTTTCAAATTTTTAACAACATATCCTAACAAAATAACTGACGACGAGTTCAACGACACCAAAATCAACACTAGAGGAGCCTACAAGTGCCCCCATGTGCAGACAAAGCTTTTGGCCATCGTCCATGCGTCAGTGCACTGTTCCATGCACAATAGATAGAAACACATGACACATGTCACTGTCTCAGCGTGCCATGTCAACCATTGACTAGGTGCTTCCTACTAGATTTTTTGCTTTAATTTCATATTTTCGGTCTATTTTTACAGTAGACTACTCTAAATGGCTCAAAGTTATTCTAATTTGGACAATATTGTTTGTTTGATTGATCCTATTTTGAATGGGCTCAAGGTCATTGATTATGGGGTTATGTGTCTGGCAAAATCTCTCCACCTAAGCCTAAAGATGGTGAGACAAGATGATTTTGTTTCATTTCTTGAAGATTGGGATAGTATGCACTGTAAGATACTTTCCTGGTTTATCAACACTTCAGTTCTTCTATTCAAGTTTGCTTCCAAAGCTTGGAAATGCAAAAATGGCTTAGGATTTTCAAGCACATTGATACAACTAAACTCATGATACTCCCTTGGAGTTCCAACTTGAGACTAAACTTTATCAAATGCATCAAGAACTAGGTCAACCTATTTCTGATTTTTATTCTCAAGTAGTAATATTTGGGAACAACTCTCTGCTATAGACCCTCAACTGAAGTGCCCTCAAGACATAGAACTATTTGAGGCATATCGTGATTGATGAACATTTATGCATTTCACAATGGAATTTCATGAGGATTTCAAGCCAACTTGGACTTCCCTTTTACATTGTACACCTCTCTCAACTCTAGAGGCTACTATTTCTGAGCTCATTTTTTTAAAAAGCCATCACTCTACCATGAAAATACAATCTCCGGATATGGTTGTCACAAGTACTTCTATAGGTGCTCCCAAGCCTTCCTCTAGTCGCTCACCTACACAGTTCCCTCCAAGTAAGTTGTCTACAAGTACTACAAAAGGACTGGTCACTCCATCAATGCATGCCACAAGTTACAATACCAAAAGTAACGGGATTCCACTCAACAGGCTGTCGCAGTTGCTCCATCTTCTTTGTTTGCATTTGAGTCTACTCCTAAGACTCCATCTTACCCTCCTACTCTCACATAGCTATTTTTGAGGCATTAATTCATCAGGTTTTGTCTCGATCCTTTACTATGCTATCTGTCACATCACGTTAGTCTTTGGGGTTCATCAACTTTGCATGGTTTAACCATATATATATATATATATATATATATATATATATATATATATATATATATATATATATACTCTATTATAATAAGTGACTATCTAACTGTGAGTACTAACTTTTATTTATTTTTTGTTAACTTTTCTTATTTTTCCGTTAAGTCTTGTTTTACCAAAAGGCCCTTAAAACCCTTGATCATTTGACGTGTAGCTCCCTTGTAGAATTTAATGAAAGATCCTGTTTTACCAAAAGGTCCTTAAAACTCTTGACCATTTGCCGTGTGGCTCCTTTGTAGAATTTAATGAAGGATCATATTTTACCAAAAAGCCCTTAATAGCTCTATGGTTAAATACTTTGTTAAACTTTATATTTTTTTTTAATCTTGATTTTTCGTCTCTCTTTAATCTTGTATTTTCTTTTCCCAGACAAATAAGCTACTGACTTTTTCATTTTTTTTTCTTTAAATCATTATGTCAAGTGCACCCCAGAGCTAACGCTCCTAGTGTGTGTATATATATATATATATATATATACATATAACATTTGACCTTACATTGTTTTCCAATAAAACTGCCATTTCTCCCAATCCCATCATTTGTGCTGCTAATGGTTCTCATATGTCAGTCACACACATTGGATCTATGTCATCATCTGCCTTATCTGTTGACGATAAATACTTAGAAACTATCCCTAATTCTTCTTTCTGACTATTAACTTTGTGAATTACACTTGAGACTAATTTTTTACAATAATGGTATTGTTGGGCAAGATCATCTGACGAGTTAGCCTCTATAGGTCGTAAAGTAAGACTTCTTTTCAAGCCTACGTCTCTGCAAATTCGAGCTCGCATACATACTTCTCTTTTTGGTTATGCTACTTCCTCTAGCTTATGGCAATCCTGCTTGGGTCATTTCTTCTTATCACATGTTCAACTTTTAGCTTTTCAAGATCATCTAGGGTCTATTGATTTCAAGTCTTTTAAATGTCTCTTGTCATCATGAGAAACAAGCAAATTTTTCATTTAATAATAGTGATTCCACTTCTTCTGCACTTTTTAATCTAATTCATTCCTATATTTACAGACCTGCCCCCATCTCGACTTGGGGGGTCCCGTTATTTCATATTTTTGGAGATAATTATTCTAGTAATACTTGGATATATCTTTTGTAGCATCGATCTAAACTTGCAAATATTTGTTAAATATTTCACAAAATGATCCAAACTCAGTTTTTTTTATCTATCAAAATATTTTGTTTAGACAATGCCATGGAGTATGAAGAATCTTTTCTTGACTATTTATCTCAACATAGGACCATCTTCCAATGCTCTTGTCCTTATACTTCTCAGAGAATGGATGTGTCGAAAGTAAACATAGAACATCTTCGACACCGCACACTCTTCTTGTGGCACCCTCGACTTTCACGTGTTATTTTAGTGGAGTTCGTGACACCGGAATGTTGACCACACGGATCACGCACCCTAAAAATAAGTGATCAGAATGTGTACAATATGCAATAAGTGTACAAATATAACATTTCGCAGCGGGATAAAAAGGTCATTCTTTATTAAGTACCAGAAAGATAATAAAATATTCTTTACAAGGATTTACAGTCATCCGACATATAATTTAAAGAAAACAATAATATAAGGGGAAACAAATCCCAAAACGCCGAACAACACAACGATAAATCATGCTTTCGGCGGAGTCGATCCTTCAGGCTCATACCCAATCTTTGCGTCAAAAATCTATGGCACCATAAGATGGAACTACAGGGTAAAACACCACATGAGATTATGACATCTCAGCAAATATTTAACCAAAATAAATCCAAGAGATTTAAAATGCATTAATATAACCAATACAACCACGTACAGTTAAAGATCAACTTTCCAAAAATACACATTTAACCACTCACACCAAAAATCTCATTTTTGGCCCATATATATATATATATATATAATTTCATTATTTAATATGCATGCACCACGGCCTCCTCTATGGACCATATGCATACCTTGTCTCTCATCGTCACACCACGAATAACGTTCGTGCATGAGACTTCGTAACAAGCGATGCCTAGTTTCGCGCTCGGCACGTACATGACCAAGCATCCTCTAACTCCGCCAGCAAAAGGCCACGAAATCGGTACGAGAGCGTTACCGTCTCATCCATTCCCATCGTCGCCCTGTGACGACTCAGAGGACGTCACGTCAGTCTGTTACGCTCCCGAGTGACTAGAGGAGTTCCACAGAGATAATGTCTCATCTCGGCTTGGGGTCGTGATACACACACACCCACAATTAATACCATAAATCTAAATTTTCAAACAGACAACGTGACTTCATAGCACAATTCAATTTAAGACAATAAATATGAATGATAACAATTATTGGATGACATAGTAATTTGCTCATTTATTTAATAACACAAAAATTACAATTTCACTGTTTCACAAACACTACATGCGTAATCCCATCCAAAGCCCAAATTCAACATCCACAATTTAAAACCCAATATTTCAACCAATCCAATTCCATTCCAAATAAAATACAATTAGATTCTCCAACAA
Organism: Cyclocarya paliurus; assembly: GCA_029856935.1. Taxonomy (NCBI): domain Eukaryota; kingdom Viridiplantae; phylum Streptophyta; class Magnoliopsida; order Fagales; family Juglandaceae; genus Cyclocarya; species Cyclocarya paliurus. The sequence goes on from CM056947.1 coordinate 27,803,933, forward strand.
ATTTCAATTTAATTTCCAATGAAAATACAATTTAATTCTCAACAAAAATACAATTTATTTAACGTGATTTAAATTAAATGGACTACACTTTGGAAATTTACTTACAATCGAAGACGAGAAAAATTCTGGAAGAACACGAAGATGAAAATTACACTCTCGGCAACTCCAAAAATTCCTAAGATCCGAATGAAGCTCACGGCTTCTGTGAACAAAACCAAATCACAGAAATTCAAATCCCCCAACTTTCGAATCTTTCTAACACAAATTCACAAAACTAAAATCTAGCAACTAAATTTTTAGATGATTTTCAGTAGTTCAAATCCCAGAAAAATTCGAAGGGTTCGGCCCTATATATACAAGCCGATCATGGTGGTTCGACCTTTGAAGTTTCCATCGTTGATTGGCTTCAATGGGCGGTAGCAGATAGTCGCGTGGCTCACGGGTAGAGAAGTCGAAACCGGCCGTGCAAGCCGTGGAGGAGAGATCGATTTCGGTGCGGACGTGTGGTGCTGTGAGGAACGACATCTTGACAGTGCAATTCGGACTTCATTGCCGAGTGCCACGCAATAAAGTGAAGTGGAAGTTGGAGGTGGAGAAGAGAGGTGGAGGTGGCCGGTGATGCATGGTGAGCCGCGTGGCTTGAAGTGGCATTGGTAGCTGGAATTAGATGAGGCCCGAAGAAGAACGAAGAAGAAGGATGCAGATGGAGTCGAGCGGCGCAGGAGAAAGAGATGTAAAAGCCTAGGGTTTCCAAATTGAAACGTACTGTTTCACTCAAGGGCTGGGCTGCATCCGAGCGGGCCGAGCCATCACGTGGGCTGGATTTCGATTGCTGCAGGGCCATTTTCATTTCGAGCGGGCTGGGCCCGGTTTCACTCAACACACACACACTCGGGCTGGGCACCCTCTTTGGCCCACGAAGAACACACACACACCCAACCTAAAATAAAACACTACAATTAAAAAGTCCAACCCGAAATTATACTAAAATAAAACAAAAAAATAAAATAGACCACTTAAAAAATAAATTCACAACTAATAATAAATAAAATAAATTGATTTAATTTAGCCAATACTAACAAATAAAACAACTAATAATTTTAGGGATCTCACACTTCTTGTCTCTACCTTTGTTCTTAAACGATTGTGGGGTGAAACTGCTCTCACTACTATACACTATCAATTGGGTTCCCTCACAAACTATTAACAACAAAACACCTTTTGAGCTTCTCCATGGTAAAATCCCAAACTACTATGTACTCCATGTTTTTGGCTGTGCTTGTTTTGTCACTTTTCCTCCACATGAATGCACCAAACTTGAACCATGTTCTCAGTTATGTTGTTTTCTTGGTTATGGTATTTCATAGAACGGTTATCGTTATTATGATCCCAATAGTAGACATATTTGTGTTTCTTGTTATGTGACATTCTTGGAACATAGAATGTTTACCAGTCTTTCTCATGTATCTTATTCACCTTCACAATATTCTCATATTTTCACTAATATTTTCATCGATTCAATCCCTTACTTCATTGCAAAGCCATATAGCTCTTCAGATAGTCTATCTACAACCCCTCCTAATATGCCTGATGAGACTGATGATCCTCCAACTGCACCACATGTCCCAGAGTCCTCCCAGGTATTTGAACCTCATCACTCTAGTTGGTTAAGAGCACCTCCTGTACATCTCAAAGATTATCACAGTCTATATTCTCATGCTGCTATTTATGAACATTACACTTATCGTGGAGATAAATTAGATCTTCTTTGGCAAAAAGACATGTAAGATGAATTAGATGCCCTCACCAGAACTCATACTTAGAACTTGGTGTGCCTCCTAGAAAATCTGTTGTTAGATGAAAGTGGGTATATAAAGTTAAGACTCATGTAGATGGATCAGTGGAGCAATACAAGGCTTGCCTTGTTGCCAATGGTTTTTTCCAAGAATATGATATTAACTATGAAGAGACATTTGCAGCTATTGCACAACTTCTGATAGATCTTTATTTGCAGTTGCTGCAGTTCATCGATGGAAATTATTCCAGATGGATGTCAAGAATGCTTTTTTGAATGGTGATCTTGCTAAAGAAGTATATATGCAACCTCCAGCTATGAGCATCCTCCTTACAAAGTTTGCTACTTTCATCGTGCTTTTTATGGTCTCAAGTAAGCTCCTCATGCGTGGTTTGCCAAATTCAATTCTGTGCTTGCTCAACAAGGTTTTGTTCCCAACTCACATGATTCTTCGTTGTTCCTACGGACCACTGATGTAGGTATTATTATCATCCTTGTATATGCTGGCTACATGATTATCACTGGGAATGATATGTCTGGGATACAAAGTCTTCAAACTTTTCTAAGCCAGAACGAAGGACTTGGATAGACTCAACTACTTTCTTGGATTTGAAGTTACATCTGGCACATATGTTTATTACCTCTCTCAATCTAAATATGTTTTTGATTTGCTTTCCATATTTGGTTTGACTGACTACAAGACTATTAACACTCATCTTGAAAGCTTTTGTTTGATGGTACACTATAGGCAACTGGTCGATAGTCTTATCTATCTTACCATCATATGACCAGATATTTCCTATGCAGTACATTTGGTTAGCCAGTTTATCAATGCTCCTCAATCTACCCACTATGATGTCATTCTTCATATCTTGTGTTACAACAAAAGAACTCTATTTCATGGACTGTATTTTTCTTCACACTCATCCCTTAAGCTTCGGGCTTATTTTGATGCTAATTGGGTTGGGGATTTCACTGATCATCAATCCACCATTAGTTATTGCTTCTTACTAGGGATTTCTATGATTTATTGGCATAGGAAGAAGTAGTCTGTTGTTGCTCACTCTAGTACAAAATTTGAGTATTGTGCTCTTACTAACACTACATCTGGGCTTTTATGATTATGCTGGCTTTTGGAAAATATGGGTACCCCCAAACGACTTGTTCTCCCATTTATTATGACAATAATAGTGCCATACAGATTGCTCATAATGGTGTTTTCTATGAGCATACCAAATACATCAAGATTGATTATCACTTTGTTAGGCGTCATCTTCAGCAAGCCAGGCACCTTGCTTCTTTGCTCCATCTCCTCTGAAGACTAGCTTGCTGACATTTGCATGAAATCTCATCCACTTGGTTGACTTCGTGATCTTGTTTCCAAACTCAAACTGGTTCCACCATCTAGAGTTTGAGTGGGGATGTTGACGTATATTATTTTGAGTAGAATACTACCTAGATTATATTGATGTACATTACTTTGATTAGAATACTTCCGAACTTCACTTGGCCTCTTTCTCTAAAAATAGGCCCTACTCACTATACATAATACTCATTCAAAAATAATAGAAGTCTCTTTCAAATTCTATGTCTACTTATTTTCATCAAGATGAAACGTGTGATATCTCTTGACCATGACTGCTCCTACATAAGCTCTGATAAGAACAAATGATGTTTATTTTCTTATTTAATCTATGTTCAAGAAAGTTAGAACCATGTTTGAGTTTCTAGTTTTACATATTTCTACAATTGCGATACAACTTGGATTATGTTTCTTATATTTCATGTTTATATTTAGTATTTTTTTTTTTTAACTATCAAATGAGAAGGATGATACATACACAACCTTTTTTACAATTATATTTAGGAAAATGATAAATTTACCATTAGCTTACAACTATTTTACAACTCTACTTAAAATGAAAGGTAGTTATATAAAATTGAAATTATTTTTTAATGACTAATGCTACGTACAAGTTTCAAATAGACAAGCTTAGTGCAAACCCTTTGTAAAAAAGTGGATTCAACTATTACAGAGTATTTTCTTTTACACTTTTTCATAGTGAGATCCACTTTTTTACAAAAAGACTTGTGCGAACCTTGTCTATTTGGAACTTGTACAAATTATTATTCTTTTTTAATAAAGTGACACAATTATATTGATTGATTTAAAATAAGTTGTAAAAAAATTCTAAGCGGATCATTATCCTTATTTTTATGACTCTTTGTAAATTGAAAGGTGAATATCAAAAATCTGAAATTCAAATGAAACTCCAATATATAATTTTTTTTTAATAATATTAGAGAGTCAATACAGTTACATTGGTTGGTTGTAAAATAGTTATGTCTATATTATTACTAGGGGTGTTCATCCGGGTTCCAACCCGGGAACCCGGATATACCAGGATTGGGACCCGAGTTTCAAACCTTGGCCGGATTGGTCCGGGTCAGACTTAGTTCGGAACCCGGATGAATCCGGATTTTTAGAAACCAGAAATTCGGATTGAACCTGGATTTTTTTTTTTTTTTTGTAAAAGCTAATTTATCATTAGTTAGATTTCAAAGATTTTGTCTCCATTTGGCTAAGAAATAGAATTAGTTAAAGGCCTTTAAAGGAACAGAGAAAACTCAATTCTTGAATACAGCATAAGCCTCTAAACTAATTTTATAACTAAATGCATGTATAAAAAAAATATCTTATAATGTAAAATGCATGCGACAAACATGTTACAATCCACTACATATTACATTGTTTGAACTAATTTGCTAAAATATTATAAAACACATACATTGCTTTAATCAAATTCTAATACACAACAAATTGTAAGCAAAAAATAAGATATTTTTCCATCAATTAGCTCTTCTTCCAATAATCACAGGATAGTGGTTTTGAGTCTTGACAAGCTTTCTTGGCTGAATCGGGATCCTTAACGTTACCTAATTACAAATATTATGAAATTAGAAATCAAAACTACAAAAATCAAAAATAAAAAAATGTCATACAGGTGAGAAGTGCCATCGTTATTGTTTCTATCAAAAGAAGAACATCTTTAATTTGCAAATTCTTAATTTGGTAATCTATCCGCGTAAAGAAAATTGTCTCATGGGTAAGCATGAGAGAAAGGATAATTTCCAGTTCAATGAAGCCGTATCACTTAAGACTACCTTTTGCAATATATATCCTGATCCTAAACTATAAAAAGTTGCAATATGACCTATCAGTTTTGTAATTTATGGTGCATATTCAAATTTCTCAATAATTTATGATGCACATTACAGAATTGATATGTACTATCCTATTGCTTATGCTATGTTATGAAATGCAAACCACTGATTTGGAAATGCCTCTTAGACTCTTATCTGCAAAAGTTTGGTTTAATATGATAAAAGAAAGTCAAGGCATTAAAAAAAAAAATGTTGAAGAGGATATCTATATGAATATTGCAATATATAGATATTTATTTATTATAATAATTTTTTTTTACAAAAAAATCATTACCACTTACCAGATCCAAAACGTATTGGAAGCTCCTGGTTTGCTTCCCATCACCGTAGACAGTCAATGGCTCATTCCTTAATGCCTTTTCAATTAAAGTATTAACATAAAGAATCCCCAGATATAAATTGTTAGCACTCTCTTAAACTCTTTAATTATTGTGAATAATTAGAATAGAGAAAATAGAGACAGAGAAATATAAAAGAAAAAAGAGACAAATATAGATCTAACCCATAAAAACACTACACAATGATTATTCCATTCAAGCATTCCCATCAAAATAAACCCAAAATCAACAGAGAGAACAAAAACCCAATCGCAGAGAGGCCATTTTTTAGCAAAATAACAAAAAAAAAAAAAAAACTTAGATCTATCAAACAAACAACATAGATTTTATACCCATGTTTAACAAAATAACAAAAAAAACCCAGATCTAGCACAAAATGTCGTAGCCGTAGTAGAAGAAGAAGGACGCTAGCACAAAATGTCGTAGCACAGATCTTACCTGAACAAAAGCTACACAAACCGTAGCATTTCATCGTCGTCATTCCAAGGTATCTGACGACGCGAGATAGAGAGGGTGAGAAGAGAGAGAGATCGAGGGTGAGAAGAAACATCAGTAGATAGCATTGTCTTATCGTAACAAAACAGACCCAAATCAGAACAAAACGGACCCAAATCGCAGGGAACAAACCTTGGGTAAAGAGGATGAGGCGAGTCGGCAGCGACGATGATGGGGTCACGAGGATGACGGGGTTTCTTCGTCGGCACTGAGGGAGGGAAGCTGGCATTTCTTCGTCGGCAATGAGGGAGGGAGGCTAGGGTTTCTTCGGATTGAGAGAGAGAGAGAGAGATACGAGTGGAGTTTTTTTTTTGGATAAGAGAGATACGAGCGTTGAAAACTTAAACCGAAGGTTATGGGTCAAAAAATAAAACCCGGTACCCGACCCGGCTATATCCGGGTTTAGTCATCCGGATACCGGTCCGGATTAAATCCGGGCCGAAACCCGTAACCGGAACCCGGATAACTGGATTTCGGACCGGGTCGAAAAAAAATTCGGCTTGGATGAACAGTCTTAATTATTACTAAAAAAAAAATTCAAAAATTTGTAAAATCCCAAAAAAAAAAGAGGAAACAAATTCATATTTTGTATGCAACGGTTCAAATCAATTATCGCACACTATTTATCTATGATGTAACACATTTTCCTCCCTTTTCGCCGATTGTCAATTCTTCACTATGTTCAAAATCCGTGCTATATAATAATAATATGGATAATTATATCCTTATATTTCTTATTGCTGTTTTATTATTCTCCTTTTTTTTTCTTTTGCTTTTTAAATCTCGATTGAAAATCTGTAAAACAAAATGACATTCTCGTTTTATCTATAAGAAAATAAAATAAAATGACCAACATAATCATGTAATTTAATTAAAAATAAATTTAATTTTATAAAAACTGACTTTATGAGTTATATATTATAAACATTTTTCATTGAAGTCATATATAAAATTGAATTTATAAAATTCAAAATTTGGAGGGGCAATTTTCTGTGTTTATATTTTTTTGAATAAATTTTCTATGTTTATAGGTTTTCTTGTGAAAAGGGATGGGTGTATTATTTTCCTTTAATAATTTAAGCAATAGCATTGGCATTTTTAAGCAATTAGAATCCCGTAAAGAACCGTTTCCTACGTGCCCCCGATCTCATACTCTCTATATAAAAAGAAAGCAGTTATCATAACGAAACAAACCCATATATTCAACCAATTACATTCTTGTTCTTCGCTGGCCATCTCTTTCTCTGTCTCTCTGTAACCAACTTCTCTGCGAATTTCCATTCAAAATTCGAAATAGGGAGGCCCGGCCTCGAATCCATTCTGATCTTGATTCTGAATCTGAATCTGGGGTTCGATCTATATGATGTTTCGTATAAGCAACATACTGGTGGGACTCCTCAACTGTTGCACCCTACTAATCGGCCTCGTCGCAATCACCACCTCCATATTCTTCCATTTCTCTGGTGATGCCACCGAATGCCAACGAGTTGTACAAAACCCTCTCCTCATCCTCGGCCTCGTCATCTCCATCCTCTCCTTCCTCGGATTTGTCGGCGCCTGCTTCAGGCTCAACTCTTTCATTTACCTCTACTTGTTCTTCATGTTCCTCATCATCATTGGGCTCATCTTCTTCACGGTGTTCACGCTATTGGTGACGAACAGAGGGGTGGGCTATGCAGTGTCAGGACATGGGCATAAGGAGTATCGGCTGGCGGACTTCACCCACTGGCTGCAACGCTACGTGCTGAACACCAACCACTGGGATAAGATTAGGAGTTGTATAGTTGATGCCAGGATTTGCCAAATACTTGAAGACGACACCCATCAAAAGACATCGTTTGGGTCTTACATAAAAAAAATGTCTCCAATACAGGTACTTGATTTCTGTAAACTTTCCAAGGTTATAAGATTATGATTTATTTTCTTTCTTCTTTCTTTCTAGGACTGTTTTTTGCAAACATATATGTTTTCATTGTATCATATCTATCAAAAATTTTATGTGCGACCACTTTTGTATATTTCTTGTGCACTCCACTAATATAATTGACTGCATAATTTTTTTAATATAAAATAATTGATTTGACCAATCACATTAGTTGAGTACGCAAAGAATACGTAAAAATAACTGTATGTAGCAAAACTCGGTCTGCTCTCTAACAACTTACAACCTTTTTGTGTAGTTATTGTAGTCTTTGATCTTGTTCTAAACATGTTGAATATTGATGTTCTTTTTCTCATTTTTTTTCCCTTAGTCCGGTTGCTGCAAGCCGCCATTATATTGTGGATTCATATACAAAAACGCAACTTTCTGGGAAATACCAAAATCTGGGCCACTCGTGCCAGACAGTGATTGCACGACATGGGGCAATCACGAGGAGAAGCTATGTTACAATTGCAAGTCATGCAAGGTGGGAGTGCTCGACAACATCAGGAAGGAGTGGAGGTATTTGGCTATTTTCAACAGCTGTGTCCTCATCTTCATCATCCTCATCTATTGCATCGGTTGTTGCGCCACCAAACGTCATGAGCACTCGAAACTTAACTACATTAGATATAGAGGACAGCCTTGATGCATGCTGCATGCTCTTCATGTATTGTTAGTGCTTAGAGTACAGATGCTTATTTATTTTTTGATATTTCACGTTTATACTGTGTCCCCACGTTGAAGTTCTTCAGGTTATTGCTCTATAGAGATGATTTTCTTGTAGATATGTTTAGGTTTTTACATGTGCTTTTGATTAAGATTTTGAAATTCAAAAAAAAGAGACACACAGGAGGTTTTTTTTTGGAGCTAGAAAGCATCTTTTGGAGGGGTCAGTTGATTAATCTTATAATAACTAAATATATTTTCATTATTTTTATATGGTTTTTTTTTACATTATACTAATATTAAAATGATATTATAAACGCAATTTAAGCCTTAAAAGAGATTGTCGATTTTAAAACTTTTGATAATGAGCAAATTATCGACAATCACTTTTAAAGCTTAAATCATCATAAACAATTTCTAACCTTTTTGAGGATTAGAATTTATGGGAGGGTGGCCAATACAAGAGGATGATGATTTCACCATTAGAAATAGAGCCCCCCGGGGGGGGGGGGGGGGGGGGGGGGGGGGGGGGAAAAAAAAAGAGAAAAAAAATCCATTTGTGTGTGCAATCCCTTTGTACAAGTGGATTGCACAATTAGTGTGTGCAATCCCTTTGTAAGATCCATTTGTGTCTCTAGCAGCCCCCTCTTTCTAATGATAGCGACAAGATGAGTTGCCTCGAGTCTTGACATAGAATTGTATCACACTGAGATATACATACAGGTGGGGGTTTGAAGGTTTGGTGGGTTGGGTCAAGGTGCCAGCGGCTGCTAGAGGTAGCCCTAGGTTGGTTTGGTTTAGAGAGAGAGAGAGAGAGAGAGAGATTGTGGAAAGAAGAAAAAAACAGTAGATAATTCTCCATGTTCCATAAACATAAAAATGCTTTCAGAATTGTTCTTGTTTGGAACTTTCAGAAAACGCCATGAAAGTGAATGGTGATGATTATGCCATAGACGACATTTTACTTGAGAAAGGTACAACTAAGAAAAAGGAAAAAGTAAACGACCAGTGATGTTAGGAGTTCAAGCGTCCAAGTTGGGTGTAATATAACTGATGGAATATTGGGGACCAGGAGAGAACCACATATCCAGCCAGTCACAAGAGCACCAAATCTGTACATGGAGCAAGTAAACAAACATTATGTAACTAAAAGCAAATGAAAGAGATACGGGCTGAAATTGCTCTTGTTACCATTCATATCGATACGTACCCAATGATGAAGGCCCTGGCCAAGCTCTTTGTTTTCTCATTGAGGAAATATATGCATGCTGCTAAAGATACTGCGACCTGCATCAAAAGAGATTTTCATTTTACTTCAACATTATAGTGCTTATGGAGGGGGGGAATGGGTATATAACAGCAAAAAGTGTTCGAGGGGGAAAATGGGTACATAAAATCAAAAAGTGTTCAAAAACATGAATTTTGGAATAAGTACAGGGAAAGACCAAGGCCATCCTAGTGCCATGGGGAAAGGTGCGAAGGATTAGAGATTCAATTCTTACTGCTTATCCTGAAGAATAAGTACAATAAAAGGATATCTCAAGGCAAACAATTAAAAATGGATAAAAAAAAATTGTTTATAATATCTCAAGATAGCAGTATATTTAGTACAGCAAGGTTGATCCGAGAGCATTGTGGTGTGTGCAACAAAGCCACCCTGCATAATCGACTTGCCGCAAGTTCGAACCATGCTCACTCATGACAGGAAGTGCATTATATTCAATCTAAGCTCTCTTCACATTATTGTAGACAGTACCGGGTTGCACCTAACTCGCCTTTACCTTGTTATTGCTCTATTTCAATTCCAGACTCGCATAATTCTGAAACTAGCCTTAGTAATTAAAGATCTTCATAATCTATAGCCTTTGATCCTTCATTATGGGAAACCCTGACCAAAAGAAGTCCCATTTCCAGTGCAAATTCTCAGCAAGATGGCTGCGCAAGATCTACTCATTCGATCAGAATAATTTTTTTTAATTATCTTTAAAAAACATAAAAGAAAAAAGAAAAGAATGGTCAGCTTACACTCTCTACATAGGACTGTAATTGAGCCCAAGTTGAAACAAATATTGAAACAATAACTGCTTGACTTTGAGTTAAATTCAGTATTTTTCCCTTGGCCAAAAAGAGTATTTACTCTACTAAGGGAGGAAAGAACAATAAAATCAAGGAGAGCCTCAAAAGAGCACAAGCAGCAAAGTACTAAGAACTGAATGGTGATTTTTGAGCTGAAACCAAAAACAGATAAAAGGAAAGGGGGTGGCAAGGGAATATGTGAGGAGGAGGACTGTGGTTTTGCTGGCCAGAAAAGAATCAGATGGGAGCTTGGCTACATTGAGATGGGAGTGACGGAGACTAGCGGCATTGGGTGAGACGAGAATGGACAAAACTCTTAATCCCAACTTAAAACTGCACTGTCCTGATTTTCTAACTATTCAAAATAACTAACTGAAAAAACCAAATATTAATAACCTAAATAAACTAACACTCAATTTTTCTCATGTATCCACATCAAATTGCACTCTAATGCATAGTACTGACATAATAGGACGGAAAATGATGCTCCTCCTTAAAAGATAACGTTTTGAAATCCATTGGAAACCAAGAAAAAAGATGGAACAAACCTGGAAAGCAGGTCCACCTTCAGCAGAATTCATAATACTCCAGCCACCCATAAATGCAAAAAGGAACAATCTTCTAAATATAACATCAGTTGGAGGAAGTTCCACAAAATTGAGCAAATTCTTAACCCAAGGTGGAGATTCTTCCACTTTCTTCTTCAACTTGCTCTTCAAATTAATTTTTGTTTTCTTCCTATGTTGATAGCTAGCCATAAGTATTTTCTCGAATGCAGCTTCTATTGATTCCTCACTTCTCTCATGACCAGCATACTGTTGCAAGAGAAAATTGCGTGATCCCCAAATTTCCTCCTCAGAGGCATCACTGCTAATGCCAAGGCGTTTATAAGGATCCCACACTCTCAATCGAGAAAATTTCTGGACATTACCTACAGGAGAATAGAGACATGTAATTTAACATAATTGCATATCGAATAATAGCTGTGGATTTTTTATGCAAAATGATCAACGATACAACATCCAGATAACATGCCCCCAAAAAAGTAAAATTTTCAATTTGCAGAAATATGATTCTTTTGGGCTTACAAAAGTGTCAACCGCTACATTCCAACGAGACTAAGAGTTTCATATAGCATCAAACTGATACCCTTCATTGCTAACGAAGGAACTCTCAAGTTAGACACATTACAACACATTATGCACTGTTTTTCTTCCTACGAACTGGGCACACAGCCCAAGTACATCCTGTCGCGCTAAGGTTATGTACAGGATAATTCATAGTTTCCATGACCGGAATATTTTCTCGGGAAAACATCGACTTAAAAGAAATTATATGAGTGAAATAAAATTTTATTGATAGGAGTAAATAGGCATAGCCCAAGTACACAGGTATACAAACAGCATCCACTCAAAATTATTTTCCACGGAACAAAAAGTGTTTACTAGAAAAACATCTCATTAAAAGAAAAAGAAAAACTGAAAAAAAGGTACCTTCGTGTGGTGTATCCACAGCACATCTAGGGCCTTTAAAATTGGCGCAATAAGTTTTCCGATTCTTCGCATTTCCATGGAAGAAACTACACGAGAAAAAAAATTAAAACAACAAAAATAAAAATTCGAAGTAGCAGATAGTAATGATTGATATTTATTTCACTAATTTACACAAGGAAACCACAAAATTAAAAAAACCTAACTATTATTATGAAAATAAAATCAGGGTTCAATTGCATTTTTCCCGTTTAAAGAGAGAAATAGAGACTTACGGCTTTGTGGGGAGGAAGGAAGTGGAGAGGCTAGAGGGTTTAGAGAGCAAGAGGGAAGCCATAATTGATGTAGCAACTGCGCAGAGAGAAACCCTAATTCGAGGACGCCATGGATTTTCTTTCCTAGGTCCAACACAGCCTTCTGGTAGCTGGCGATGCAAAGAGAAGATTAGCTCGGAGGATTTTATGTTTTTAAGCAGCGTTTCTGAACCGGACCGGAAGGATTGACAAGTTAGACCGATCAATCATTGGTTAAATAAATTAATAATGATAATTTGGTTAATTCAATGTCAGAAAATGAGAGTTTTGGCGGACGTAAAAATCACTTCACTTCATAGTATATATTATTTTTTTAATTTCTTATAAAAAGTTAAATCCATCTTAACTCACTTCATACATTTAAACACATATCTCACCTTACGTATTTTCACAGACAAGATGAGATGAGTTAATATTAAAGTTAAAAATTAAATAAAATATTATTAGAATATATTTTTTTAATATTATTTTTGTTTCAGAATTTGAAAAAGTTTAATTGTTTATTTTTTTGTGAAAATTTAAAAAAATTGTAATGATTAAATGAGATGAAATTAGATGAATTGAAGAGTTGTGAAAATAAACATATCTCAATAGGATTAACAAAACATTACTATTTACAAATAAACTCAAATCATCATGGATCACTTAACATCAAAACGCAGTCTTAAAATACTATTAGATATATACCATAAGTTATAGCATAAACTGCCATTTTCATTCAAAAATTAAAATGAAAAGGTAAATCAAACTAAAATTTATGGGAAATGACTTATTCAATCCTAAAGTTTGCAAGTCTCGTGAATTTCTTTTAAAAAAATGAGTAAATGTGAGATCTATAAGAAAAAATTAATTTTAATAGTAGTTTTCATTATTTTTTAAAAAGTGTGTGAGACTTGTACATCATATAACTCTATCTCACATTACTCAATACTTATTATATTAGTGAAGAGAAATTATTTGTATAATTTTAGAATGTGTAAGTGGTGCGTTCCCTTTAAAAAAGGTAGGCAAATTTGAAAACCAAATGAAAAATCTATTTTTTAAATAATGGACCACACATTTTTTTTTAGAGAACCTGTAGGATTTGGACATCTTAAGAATATATCTAACATTACGTATCGGTAAAATATCAACAAACAACTTCTAGTAAGTTTAATGTTTTTCGAATTCAAATATTGCATCAACGAAGGCATAAACAAAACTAGAATTATAAGTTTGGAGGGGTTGAGTATTTTTAGGCTAGATTGTTCAATTAAATTTTTTTAGGAATAAACTAAACTTTGGATTTTCTAAATAATATATAACAATAAATTATATTAAAAAGTTTTAAATATCGCCTAAATTATAAACTTATACAAACAAAATTCGGAGGCTTTGGTCCCCGAATGAAGGGAATACAAACTTTACTTCATAGGTTTAATGTAAGGGAGCCCCTCCAGGCCGGACGCAGTGTAATTGCAAAATGTTCACCCTCCAATAGGAGGATAACACGTAGTAGATGTAGTGAATTTACAATAGATGCGAAATATAGAAACACATTCCAGAAATAACTCACTCAGTTCCATTCTCTCTCTTTCTCCACTCTCTCTCAGTCTCTCTCTCTCTCTTGATAGTCAACACGGTGCCCTTGCCCAATCACAAATAGGGATAAAGGATTCCAAACGAAGGAATTAATCAAAGCAAGCAAACTCTTCAACCACCAATTTTCCAAAACCTCGGAGTAACAAATCAAAATCAAGATCGCTGCTATGGTTTGCAGACGAAGTGCGAAGGAAATGGCAGGAAATAAGGAGATGATTCTGGAAGAAATGATGCGATGCACTTGTATTAGCGTTAAGAGGGTTAATTACGTCTTTCTCTTATTTGTCAGTTACTTTATTGTATTTCATTATATTTTATGTGCTTTTACTTTCCAGCTGGGTCACGTTTGGAGGACCAAGGCTTTAGGGATAATGTGTAGTGGGTCAAGTGTGTTTGTAGTGGGTAGTTAATTATTATGCTGGTCGTGGGCCATCTGTTTGGTCCCTATTTAAGTCCTTTTTATAATTCAATGAAGATCAAGATATCACTTTTCTAAAAGTTTGTCTGTGGAGGTAGTGGTTCCTCGAAAGCCAAACATTTCATTTATATTCTCAAAGCTATAGTATCACTGTTTCTAACAGTGGTCTCAAAGTCACGTTCCTGCGCCATGGTTGAAGGTACCCGTCACGCTCTGCTGGCTGAAGCAGTCTCTGCTTTAAAGGGAGAAACAACACACCTACGAGAGGAACAAGAAACACAAAAACAAATATTGGATGCAATGTTGCAGCAATTAAACAACCTTGCTGCCAATTATGATCAATTGGTTGTAATGGCTGGAAATCACAATTCAGGAGAAGGACCCTCAAACAGACAGGTTAGTAACAATCCTTTATTTGAAGGGGGAGGGGGAATTCATGCTAGATTCATTAGAATTGAGTTTCCAAAATTTGATGGTACTGAACCAATGGAATGGGTTCTTAAAGCAGAACAATTTTTTGCATATTTTAGTACCCTAGAGGATCAAAAAATATAAATTGCATTTTTTCACATGGAAGGGAAAGTTTTGTCATGGTATTGTTGGTTAAGAGACTCAAGCCCAGTTCATAGGTGGGAGGATTTTGTGACTGCACTAAAGGTGCGATTTGGGCCCTCTACTTATGAGGACCCCATTGGGGCTTTTACTAAACTAAGACAAATGGGAATCGTAGAAGAGTACCAAACTCAGTTTGAAGCTTTATCCAATAGGATCAAGGGGCCCTCTGAAGAGTTTAGAATTAGCACATTCATTAGTGGTCTCAGGGATGACTTAAAAATCATGGTGACTATGTTCAAACCAATTTCACTCTCAACTACCTTTGGATTGGCCAAATTACAAGAAGAAGAAGTACACAGAAGAAATCAAGGAACCCAAACCAGAAATTTGCCTTCCACTACTATATATAACCCAAAACCCATTACCTCAGCACTTGTCCTCAAATTACCTCCACCACTACCTAAACTAGAACAAAGACCCCCACCAAATTCTACCTATCCACCTCGCAAAAATACTTTCCCAATTAAAAGAATCACTCAAACCCAGATGGAAGAAAGGAGGAGTAAATGATTATGCTACTATTGTGATGACAAGTATCACCAAGGTCATAAATGTAGTAGGCCTAAATTGTTCCTATTGGAAGGGTTAGAAACTGAGGAGGAACTAGGGGAAAGTGAGGGAAACTTAGCTATTATTTCGATTGAGAAAAGCCCAATAGAAGAGAAAGAAGTAGGGGACTTATTGGGGATTTCACTACATGCCTTAGCTAGATCTATTTCTCCTAAAACAATGAGGGTAGAAGGTAGCATAAACCAACAGAAAATTCTGATTTTAATCGACACAGGGAGTACACACAGTTTTGTAGACTCACATGTAGTAAGGAGATCACAACTGCCAGTGGAAGAAAGCCTGCTAGCAGTAAGGGTGGCTAATGGGGATAGCCTTCCTTGCCAAGGTTACTGTAGGGCAGTCCCACTCCAAGTACATCACTTGCATTTTAAGACTCCTTTATATGTCTTAACTTTAGGTGGTTGTGATGTTGTTTTAGGGGTGGATTGGCTAAGGAAATTGGGACCTATTTTGTGGAATTTTTCTGATCTTACTATGCAGTTTACTCTCAAGGGGGTGGAATCTAAGTTACAAGGGATTCAACCTTCTAGAGAGGTGTTGGAGGAGGAAGATCACAATTTCAAGCTAAGGAAGGGAACACTTAGGGGAGTCTGGATTCAGATGCTGGGAGAGGAAGTTAACAGTTCTGAGAAGGAAGCAGATGCTGGGATACAACAGGTATTGGGAAAGTTTGAGGCAGTTTTTTCTAACCCCATGGTTTACCTCCACCCCGGAGTCATGACCATAGGATTCAACTCCAGGAAGGATCCAAACCAGTAAGTTTAAGGTCCTACAGGTACCCTTACTACCAGAAAACTGAGATTGAAAAGTTAGTTGCTGAAATGCGTAAGAGTGGAATTATAAGGAGAAGTCAAAGTCATTATTCTTCTCCTGTTTTATTGGTGAGAAAAGCTGATGGGAGCTGGAGGATGTGTGTGGATTACAGGGCATTAAATAGAGATACCATTAAGGATAAGTATCACATTCCTAACATAGATGAATTGTTGGATGAGCTTTATGAGGCCGAGTTCTTTTCTAAACTAGACCTACGTTCTGGTTATCACCAAATCAGAATGTACCTAGAGGATATATACAAAACTGCTTTCAGGACCCATGAGGGTCATTATGAGTTTTTGGTGATGCCATTTGGCCTCACCAATGCTCCCTTAACTTTCCAAGGATTGATGAATGAAGTGTTCAGGCCCTATCTCAGGAAGTTTGTATTGGTGTTTTTTGATGATATTCTAATCTATAGTAAGACACTGCAGGAGCATTTGCAGCTTCTACGCACTGTTCTGGAGATTCTGAAGTCTCACGAATTCTATGTTAAGGCTTCTAAATGCATATTTGGAAGCAAGGAAGTGGAGGCACCTAATCTCTAAGGCATGAGTCAAGGCAGATCCACCAAAGATAGCTGCCATGCAAGGATGGCCTATACCTACTAATCTAAAGGCCCTAAGAGGTTTTTTAGGCCTCACAGGGTATTATCATAAATTTGTGTAGGGTTATGGCATGATTGCAGCACCACTTACAGCGTTGTTGAGGAAGAATTCATTTGTGTGGACTGAGAAGGCACTACAAGAATTTAATCAATTGAAGCAGGCAATAATCAACCCACCAGATCTAAGAGTCCCAGATTTTTCAAAACAGTTTGTGGTGGAGTGTGATGCATCGGGGGAAGGGCTAGGTGCTATACTAATATAGGAGGGACAACCCATAGCTTATTTGAGCCAAGCTCTTAAAGGTAAAAGTCTCGAGTGTTATCTCAGATGTTTCATTAATGACAGACCAAAAGATTGGAAGAAATGGCTAGCCCTAGCTGAGTTCGTATACAACACCTCCACTCACAGTTCCACCGAAATCTCCCCTTTTGAAACAGTATATGGATTTCTACCCCTGAAACTTCTGCCATATGAACCAGGTGCTACCAGAGTGCAGGCAGTAGAAGAAGAGCTCAAAGATCGAGATTTTATTAGTAAACTAGTGAAAGAAAATCTTCAAGAAGCACAATCTCGAATGAAACGACATGCTGATAAAAAGAGAACCAATAGAGAGTTTCAAGAAGGAGACTGGGTATACTTACAATTGAGGCCCTACAGACAAATGTCAGTGGCCATGCGAAGGAACCTTAAGCTCTCATCAAGGTATTTTGGGCCATATCGCATCCTACGCTGTGTAGGCAAGGTTGCGTATCACCTGGATCTACCCCATGGAGCTCAGATTCACCCCACCTTTCATGTTTCATGCTTAAAGCCGAAACTGGGAGTCCAGGTACAAGCTAACACGCAGCTGCCTCAGTAATGTTAGAGGGTGCCTTAATGCCAGAACCCGAAGCCATTTTAGGGAGAAGATTGAAGAAGAAGGGTCACAGAGCTGGAGTTGAGGTTCTCACTCACTGGAAGGGGACAAATGTTGAAGATGCGACATGGGAGGATCTTGAAGAATTGAAGATACGATTTCCAGATCTTGTGGGCAAGATCTTTTGATGGAAGGAGGTATTACTATGGTTTGCAGACGAAGTGCTAAGGAAACGGCAGGAAATAAGGAGATGATTCTGGAAGAAATGATGCGATGCACTTCTATTAGGGTTAAGAGGGTTAATTACGTCTTTCTCTTATTTGTCAGTTACTTTATTGTATTTCATTATATTTTAGTTGCTTTTACTTTCCAGCTGGGTCACATCTGGAGGACCAAGTCTTTAGGGATAATGCGTAGTGGGTCAAGTGTGTTTGTAGTGAGTAGTTAATTATTATGTTGGTCGTGGGCCATCTGTTTGGTCCCTATTTAAGTCATTTTTATAATTCAATGAAGATCAAGATATGACTTTTCTGAAAGTTTGTCTGTGGAGGTAGTGGCTCCTCGAAAGCCATACATTACATTTATATTGTCAAAGCTATAGTATCACTGTTCCTAACAATTGCTGTCCCGTAGACTTGGAAAACACTTTTTTCAAAGAAGTTTTTCCAAGGAAAAATCTTACCGGGCAAACAGAAACGAAGAACTAACCATAAAATAGAAAATAAATTGAGAAAAGTCCATAATATGAAGTTTTGAAAAAAATGACTAAATAACCTCAAAAAAAAAAAAAAGCAAAGGCATTCAAACCCTAAATCTATAAAATTACATATCAAAAATCAAAAGAAAATAGGAAAAATACATTATAAAAAACAAAAAAAAAAACCTTCATGAGAGTTCAAGGCCTGAGAGTGCTTGAGATTGGCGATAGAAGAAGAGAAAGAAGAAGCAGCAGCAGCCGACAACACATTGGGGGGTGAAGTGGAAGAGAGAGGGAGAGAGGAATAGTGAGAAAATCCAAAGAGGACTAGAGTGCGATGCAGTTCACGATAAGTTTGATGGAATTATTAAGTGGCACCCTATCATTGGAGGGTGTAAAATGCCCAAAGACACCATATCATGTTTTAAGATAAACTCTTAATTTAAAAAAGATAAGTTAAATCAATATTTATTATTTATATATATTTTTTGAAATGAAACTCAATTCATTGACTTTCAAACAATACAAGATTTATTAGAAATAAGGAAAGGAATGACCTTAACAGGTCCCTCCTCCATCCATACATGCTCAATATCTAAAGATAATGCTAACTTAGTAGTTGCATGAGCAGCTTTGTTCCGTTCTCTGCCCGTGAATGATAAAGACCAACTTGAATGATAAGACATAATAAACTTGATGTTCTCAATTACTTGCCCTATCCAAGAGAAATTAGTAGAAATAACATTAACAACATCCACCACTGCCTTTGCATCCCCTTCAAGTTTCACCTACCTAAAACACAATTCATTACAAAGGATAATAGCTCACAACAGTTCCAAACTATCAGCAACATTAGCAGATCTGATAGCAGACTTAGGAGCAGCAAGCACCACTTGAACTTCACCCTTAAAATCCCTCACCACAATGCCAATCCCCATCATATCCTTCTCTTTGTCAAAAGTTGCATCAACATTTACCTTCATATAGTCAAGCAATGGTGGTCTCCAGACTCTCCTTTCAACACCTGTTTCTACTCTTCCCTGATCCTCACCAATCTTAACATAAGCCAACTTAAAAGCCTGAAGATCCTGCATTGCCAATTGTAAAACAATAGAAGGACCATTGAAATTTTCATAAAAAACAAACTCATTTCTCCTCCTCCATAAACCATGAAACATAGCAGCTACTAAATCCAGATTATCATCATCTAATCTAGAAATGAGATCAAACCATAGAGACATAAAGTCATCATAATTTCGACTCCATTTCTTGACTGGACTATTATCCTCCCCCCATTCATTAGCTGCAGTAGGACATTTCCACAATACATGAATAACTCCTCATTGTTGTAGACTGGACACTTTGGACTATCCACAATCATTCTCTTATACAGTTTGCATTCGGTGGGTAAGATTCCATTGAGAGCTTTCCAAATAATAGTTTAACCTTGCTTGTGCTTGTCAACTTCCAAACTGTCCTCCAAAGCCCCTCATCATGATCCCCATCTGAAGACTCCCCATTCCTTTGTTTCTTTTTAACAAGATTAGCAAAACAAGCATTTTTCACAGAAAAGATTCCCTTGTCAAATAAACCCCAAATAATTTTATCATCCATCCACCTAGCACTGAAAGGAATGCTGCAAATACAGTGAGCCTCCTCTTGTCTAAAAACAACATCAACAAGCTCTTTTTTCAATGTCTTACTCTCCTCATCTATCAGAACATCCATTGTTGCATTGGGCTCCAAAATGGGAATAGGTGATTAAATCTGAAAGGTGGAAGGGATTGGCACCCATTTATCTTTCCATACTTTAACACTCTTTCCATTACCAACTCTCCAATCAAACCCAGCCTTAACCAAATCCTCAAATGCTCCTCCAAATTTGAGATGGACAGTTGCCTAATTTTGCAATTTTGCATTCACAAAGTGACTTGTTGGAAAGTACTTCTCTTTATAAATTCAAGCCACCAATGAAGAGGGCTTTTGAATGATTCTCCACCCTTGTTTAGCAAGTAAAGCATTGTTTAAACAAATTAGGTTACAAAATCCTAACCCTCCCATGCTTTTTGTTGTGCCAAAACTGTTCCAACACTTCCAATGAATTTGTTTACCATCCTTTTTATGGCTCCACAAGAATTTAGCAATCATAGCTTCAATCTCTTAAGTAACATCTTTGACAATTGAAATACACTGATTGTATATGCTAGTATGGCCTGCAGCACACTTTTAATCAAGATTTCCTTTCCTGCAATTGAGAGAAAGGTTGACTTCCAACTATTGATCTATAATACCTGAATCCTACTACGTAGGTCCTTACGTCATTTTATTAATTCTTTAAGTTAAATATTTTGAGATAAAGAATTTTATTATTACTTTCAATTATTTTATTTTAAGATGAGTATGTCTTATTTTTAAAACTAAGATGAGTATGTTTTATTTTTAGAATATGATTTATTAAAGTAAATTAAAGTATTATTTTTAAGACTTTGAAATATTTCTCTTAAGCCCTTTGATTTTTATTTATTTAGAAAATGACCCAATTAATCTCTACCATTGGATTGGTAGGTGAAAAGCATTTTTAGGTGGATAGATCCCCACCATCTATTCCTTAGCTTGCAAGAGAAGCTTTGACTAAGACTAATTGACTCTTTTCTCCCTTGTAAACCGTAAGCTTCCAAGAGAAGCTTTTTTAATTATTTTCCTTCAATCACCCATCAATTAAGGCCACAAAAAGAGAGAAGAGAAAGACCAAAACTAAAACTATTGTTTGACCCTTTTCACTCTTGCATCTGAAAGCTTCCAAGGGAAGCAATTTATTTATGTAGCTTACAGTCAAAGCTACATAAAAAGGGATGAATTAAAATTATTTTCCCTTGTATTCCCCCCATATCCGTCGGCCTCACCCCAAGAAGAAGAAAATAAGATTTCATCTTCTCCTCATCTTCTCCTCCAAGCCAACACCAACACCTTCTCTTCTTTTCCTCTGTTTTGTTCTTCAAGAAACCAACTTCTCTCATCATCTTCAAGCTTATGACTCTAAAGCAAGTGATATCGTGTTGCTCCTCATCCACATGGTTGTCCCTCTATTTGGTCCTCC
Source organism: Cyclocarya paliurus (assembly GCA_029856935.1). NCBI lineage: Eukaryota > Viridiplantae > Streptophyta > Magnoliopsida > Fagales > Juglandaceae > Cyclocarya > Cyclocarya paliurus. Next base: position 27,825,511 of record CM056947.1, read on the forward strand.
ACTTGTGCCTTGAGAGAAGCTAAGAGCTTGAGGTAAAAATTTTAAATTGGTTTATTTGATTTTAGTGTGATTTTGGAAGCTCCCTAAGTTGTTTTAGCTTGTATTTTGGTATTGTTAATTTACCATCTTGTGGATAAATATGGGTGCTCTGTTTTTAGCCCAAACCGAATACGTTAAAGTGGGTTTTGCTATGTGATTACCTATATTTCGACATTGCTAGGTTGTCATTAAACTTGGGTTAATCCTAGGTGATGATTAAAGGGATTTTTAATTTATAGATATTTGTACCATGTGTCTTGTGTTGAGGTTTGGTTGGTGATCTATTTTCAAGATGCTAGAGGTTTAGTTTAGAGGTCTTACTTGGGTCTTGTGATTTTATATCTTGCTTTTAAAAGGTATTAAGTGAGTAAGGCATAAGCTTAAGTGTTTAAAGGTTTTAAAGTCTATAAATGGATAACCTTGTCATATCTTACGCTATGTTCAATTTTAGAGGGATGACAAACATGTTATTTACCTTCATGAGTTTCATTAGGATGTTGGAATGAGGATTTTAATGTTTTGGCCTAGTGCCATGTATCATGGGTAGTTAAATGGATTAAGGTTAGATCTTGTGGATAAGGCTCATTAAGTGAGAATGGTTTACAGAAAACACTTCAACTCCGGACTGGAATTTGAGTGAGCGTGTAAGGGTGTCGGTTAGTAAAGCTTAAAGTGAGATGAATATTAATGTGTTTATTCCATTTCATTGAATAGGATTTTACGTTCAAGTTCAAAGGAACTCTCTAGTAAAACTTGCAGGTAAGTAGTTATGACCATACTCTTTACACTAGTTCTCTTTTTATAAAAGAATATCTCTCTCTTTTTCCAAATGTTCTCTTAAAAAAAGAGTAAGTATGAAAAATATATTATGTACAAGCTCTTTCTTGATAGCCCCTGTTAAGTACCCTATCGATTATAATTGTGTGTACATGTATAAGGTAATGCATGCATGTAGATCCTACGTCATGATATTTTCATGCATGCTCTCTCAAGAAACTTATGATTTTTCCTATATGTAGTATAGCATGAAAATGATTCTTGTTCATGCAAATGCATATGCATGAAACGGTTTCATTGCAAAGGAAATGAACGTATCATGTTTTATGCTTCAAGTGATGCTTTAAATGAGTTTTAAAATGTCCTCATGGACTGATGGTTTAAATGTCCCTGAGAACTGATGTTTTAAAATGTCCCTGAGAAAACGTTTTAAAATGTCCCTAAGAACTGACATTTTAAAGAATGTCTTGAAAGATTATGTTTAAGCCTATGCTTTTAAATGATGTTTAAACTCATGCTTTTAAGTGACGTTCCTTTCCCATAAATGAACTGTTAAATGAAAAGAACTGAAAAGGACATGAGATTTTATGCATGCTTTCTCTTAAGTAATTGATACCTTACTTATATATATAGCATGACATGAAACCTTTTTTCGAAAATGCATATGCATCAAACTAAAGAAAGACAATGAAAAGGAATGAATGCAAAGGAAAGGAAAGAATGAAAGGAATGTTCAATGTATGAAAATACGTAACGACCACATGAATGAAAGGGGTACCCAGTGAATGAATGGGCAGATTGCAATGCCGGGTAGTAGTATCTGGTAGTGCACCTAGTGTTTCACCCTGACGGAATGAGATTCCAACCTATGGTCACAGGTGAATCCATTGGCCATAGGGTTGCTAACCCTAGCATGCGGGACGTAACAGTGTGCAATGGCCTATGAAAGTGAAAAGATGAAAAGCATGTTTATGCATGAAAGATGAAAAGTATGAAAGATGTTATGCATGAAATACATTGTTTATGTATGCATGTTTTAAAAAAAAAAGAATAGATGCCTATTTAAGTTCACTGCATGGTGTACTACTTACTGAGTATTCGACTCACTTTTGTATTAAATGTTTTAAACGTCCAGGAACTGATGAAAAGGCTGGGGAGTAAGGCATTACTACAGAGAGAGAGGCAAACGCTTAGTGTCTTCCCTATTGGCGAGGGAAAAAGAAAGGAAAAGAAAAATATGCTAAGAATAGGTATGTACATAGCGATTCCGCCCTTCGCGGGGTGGGGTTGTTACATGATCCTCCTCCAAATCTTTCTTTAAGCCCTCGAAAAGTGTTATACTTGGATTTTCCTACCACAGCAGGCAAGCCCAAGTATTTATTGTAACTATCACAGATGACTCCTTCAGCATGTTGTGATATACACTCCTTTGCAGCAACTTTAGTATTTGAACTAAAAAGAAATGAAGTCTTTTGTCTGTTCAAAGTCTGTCCAGAAGCAACTTCATATGATTTTAATAAATGGAGAATATAAAACCATTCCTCCTGCTTAGACCTGTAAAAAATTACACAATCGTCAGCAAATAAGAGGTGGTTGATCCTTATGCCTCCCTTTAATGCTGCCACTTCTTTAATGAGGCCTCTCAATTCAGCTTGTTGCAACAAAACACTAAGTCCCTCAACACAAATCAAGAACAAGCAAGGGGATAGTGGATCCCTTTATCTTAACCCTCTTGAAGACAAGATTACATCACCTAAAACCCCATTAACAACCACAGAGTAAGTGACTGATTTAACATAGGTCATGAGCAGCTTAATCCATCTTTCACCAAAACCCAACTTTTGAGGCATAGTTTCCAAAAAATCTCATTCCACCTTGTCATAAACCTTGGACAGGTCCAATTTGATAGTCATACTACATTCCCTTCCCTTTTGTCTAGACTGCATAGTATGGAGAAGTTCATAAGCAACCATAACATTGTCTGTAATTAATCTACTAGGGATGAAAGCACTTTGGTTTCGAGAGATAATTTTTTACAACACTTGTTTAAGCCTATTAGCCAAAACCTTAGAAATAAGTTTATACCACACATTGTAAAGACTAATAAGTATGTATTAATGAATTGTTTTAGGAGAATTAACCTTAGAAACCAAATCAATGAGAGTGTGATTCAAACCTCGAGGCATAACCCCATTGCTGAGAAAGTCAAGTACAACTTGGACTGTCTCAAAGCCAACAATTCCCCAATGATCCTGGAAAAACCTTACACTAAAACCATTTGGCCCTAGAGATTTGAAGGGAGGCATTTGTTTTAAAGCTGCTTCAACATCTTCTCTTGTGAATTTGCTTTCCAACTATTCCCTTATGTCTAGAGAAATTCTATGATCTACTCCACTCAAACACTATTGAATAGACCTGCTAGTGGGATTTGAGGTTTGAAAACTTGAGAGAAATGAGTCCAAAACCCTGCTGCAATCTCTTCCTTAGTCAATAGAACGTTACCTTCCCCATCCACTACATTCTTTATTAAATTCTTTTTCTTTCTTTGATTAACACAAGCATGATAGAATTTAGTATTTTTATCCCTTTGTGCCAACTAATGAGTTCTAGTCCTTTGTTTCCATCTTACATCTTCCTAATCAAGTAAAAAACCCAACTCATTTTATAACCTTTTGAGAACTCCCATATTATCAACCCTCTCATCTAATTGCAACTATTTAATCTCTTTGGACTTCTCTTTAATAGCTGTTGTTCTATCTCTGATTAAATTTCTGCTCCATTTTTGAAGTCCCTTACTGCATATCTCCAGTTTCCTTTGCAACCTTCCAATATGGCTCAACAAACCTCCCCCCTTTGCCAAACTGAAGCTATTCTGTCACTACACCACTCCTCCTTGGTCCAATTAGTCTTATACTTCAAATGAGACTGGTATCTAACATCATAATCCCTGCCATACATACACTCGAGCAGTATTGGCCTGTGGTCTGAACATATAGCACTCAAAGTAGCCACTCTAATATCAGAAAAACCCTTCATCCCTTGTTTATTAGCCAAGGCTCTATCAAGTCTTTCCTTGGTGAAGGACTCATCCTCATGTCTATTACACCAGGTATATTTAGACCATTTCCACCCTAAGTCAAATAAGTTGCCATTTTCAAGGACCTCTCGAAACAAACTCATTTGATTCTCAAATCTTACCCTACCTCCCACCTTTTCATCATGGGAAAGCACCTCATTAAAGTCTCCTATAACACACCAACCCATTTTAATAGGGTTAAAAGATCGCAAAAGCTGCCAAGCCTCCCTTCCCTTGTTTGTATCAGGATGTCCATAAAAACAGGTTAACAACCACCTTGCGTTGTCATCATCATTCTTAATAAGCACATTGATGTGCCTTTGAGAGTAATTCACTAACTCCAATTGAACCTCTTGCTTCCACATAATCAGCAAACCACCACTTCTTCCCATTGCATCCACCACTACACAACCCCAAACTTTGCCTTTCTAGCCACCTTAATAGCTCACATTTGTGTCAAGTTGGTTTCCATCAAGAAAACCAAATCAAGAGCTTTAGCCTTTATTTGAAAACAAAGGTTTTGAATTGTTCGAGGGTTCCCAAGCCTCCGACAATTCCAATTGAGTATTTTCCTGATGATCGGCCAGGCTAGAACACAGCTTCCAACGTTTCATTAGGAAGAACATCAGTACCCCTACTTAGAGACCCCTTTCCTTTTTTCGCATCTGTAGTAGTTGGATGATCCTCAGTATGAGTCCCATCAAGCCTTTTAACACCAGCACAAACACCTCCCTTTGAGGAGTCTATCCTTTGACCCTATGCTCGACGTTTCAATCTGCTGCTTCCCTAGAGGGGTTGCTGTTGTTGTACTGTGGAAGGACCCTCCACAACCTTAAGTTGTTCATCAACTTTTAATTGCTTTTCAACTTGCAAATTTTCCTTCGCAGGACATAGGATATTGGGCCCATAAGCAATAACAGACTTAACTGTTTTATTGCCATAATTCTCACTACAACCAAATCTTTTTCTGTCACCTATGTTCTCGAAATGTCCCTGGCTAGAATCCTTTGACAACCTTGTAACTGTAGTACTACCTACAGACCCCTCAACATCCTGTAACATCTCCTTTGCAGGATCCTTCAAACCCTTCTCACGACCATTCGAGTTAACATTTAAAGAGGTAAATGCTGACCGTCGCCTATAACTATCCTAAGCTAGAAGCCAAGGACCAAATTGAGAGTTAGAAATCTGATCATAACCTGTCTCATTCAAACAACCCTTAACCCCATGTACTATCCACCCATGATCTTCGGGAGTTTCTCATATTTGAAACTGAGCCCAGCTTTTTCACCATGCACCATAATAGTTCTGCCCCTAGCAATGGGCTTATGCAACTTCATCTCCACCTTCACCCTAAAAAACTTACCCCAACCAATTCCATCTTCAGGCACATCAAGCTCAAGCACACGACTCAGAGAAGCACCAATTCGAACTTCCTAATCTTTCATCATAAGTCCCAAAGGTAAGTTATGAATTTGTAGCCAGAATGATTCATGGTCGAACTGCATCTTACTAGGTTGTAATACCCCATCATAAGGCAAGATCATGAATAATACATTATCAAAAAGCTAGGGTTTTCCATCCAATATTCATTGCCTATCGGCATGGTTGGCGAAAGTGATTACAAAAACATTTTTATCTACCTCTTGGAAAGTTGCACGCTTACTTATTCTCTAGATTGTCCCCATGGTGTTAGTAATACGATTAGAGCAAACCTTGCCAATTAGACTTCTCTCTCCCTTCCGTTGTACTTCATCTTCCTTGCCTTGAGAGAACTCAATAACAACTTCTTCTTCCTCTGTCAACCTTAAATTACTCCCCAAGTCTTCGATCTCATCCATCTGACCCACACTAAACTTTCCAAATCGAGGACTAAAACCGTACCATACAAGGACTATTGCTCACCACCTCTGGATTCGCCACCAGAGAGGAGACTTTTTGACTAATATTTATTATATTGATGTTGTATCACCAATCACTCAAAATTTATGATTTTTGTAAATAAAATGAGAAATGCTACAGCTATAAAGAAATTCGATAAAAATAAACTTACAAATTGAAATGGTTTCATATGATACATTAGATCTACTTTACAATTTAACGGATCACATCAAGCCACATCAATTTATAAGTTTATTTTGTGAAATATTTTTGTGACTAAATCATTTCTCAAATAAAATATAGAGTTTAGTATTTTCTTAAAGTAAATAATTAGTCTAGTCTTTTTAACTAAGTGAAGTAGTTTTTTTAATTGAAATATAAACAAGTCTGCATTGTTCCATACTCCATTAATTGGACTAACATTTATTCATTGGAAAAATCCATGGCTTTTTTCTTCAATTATTTTTCATCATACACTAATTTGTCGCAATCCTGTCCATGTGTTATTTTTTCCAACATTGGTATCGACCTTTCATCATGTACTTAATCCACATTGTGGTTGCAAACTATTGGATCAGTCCATTTATTTAGCAATTGTCGTTTGTAAATTGCATTTGACTCATTAATTCTTATTTATTGTAGTAATAATTTTAAGTTTTTCTTTAGCAATCCCTCTTGCATTCCAAACTAGGAAACTACTCATGTGACAATTTCCAGGGATTTGATTATGGTAACTGTACCATAAACCTTTTCTTTACCATTTTTCGATACATCTATCTAGGACTGTTCATCAGACCTGACCCAAAAAGTAAGCTTTCGAATAGATAATCTTGAACTAAACATGTTACTTGAGTTTTCGACTCAAATATTCTTTTGAAAAAAATTGGATTTTTCGACACGATTTCAATTTTTCACATTAAGAGCATCCACATTGACTTGGCCAAATAGGAAAGTTATCTAAAATTTAGATAATTGATGTAAAAAATACTCCACATTAGATTGGCCAAGTCTAAAATGAAATGGATTTTTGCTACAGTGGTTGGTCAAAGATGGAGAACCACTATTGATTCACCAAACATTAAAATACTAATTTCTCACTCCAAATATAACATTAAAATATTAGTTTCTCACTTTAATAAAAATATTATTTGGTTTGTAATTAAGAAATTTAGATGATTTTAATCAATATTTTTTAGTATTAGTATTAAATGACTTTTAAAAATATAATTTTTTTAATATTAATTTAATTATAATATAATTATTATTAATATTAAATTGGTAGAATTATAAAATGTGATACAAATTAATTAAATAAATAAATAAAATTATTAATTTAATAATATTTTATTATTATATAGAGAGTGGATAGCGAATCCAATGTGAGGATTAAATTTAAATAGAATAGGCAAATGTAAAAAAGTGTGATATTGGCTAAATTTTGAAGATGCATTTGATCAAGCCAATGCTAATGCTCTAAGCAGTCTTCTAGAAGAAGATATTGACGACGATGATGTAAACACTGTAGAGGTAACGTGTGGGTTTGACTCTCTCTGCTTTGATTTGATTTGCTCCCTATCAGATCTATGCGTTGATTTGTATGATCTTGTCAAATCTTATGATTTTCCATACTTTTGTACTGATTTTGACAACCTTTCCCTCCCTACAATCTCTCTCTCTCTCTTGTCCTTGCAATCTCTCTTCCTCTTTGGCTTAGCACGTACTATAGAATTCAACTTTTGCAACAAACGCTATGTTGGGTATCGAAGTCGAGAAGGCTTGTGTTTTGGCCAAGGGAGGTATTAAATCCACCATTTCAAAAGATCGTATTCCTTACCCCTCACTCTCTCCATTACTCCAGTCTCTCAACTTGCGATCAAGTCAGGCTCTTCTGTTCTATTGCCAAAAGTTCTACTTACAATTAGTTGTTGTGTAACATCCCGGATTTTAGTGTATTTTTAAAGAAGGTTTATTTTAATTATTTATTGAGTAATTATCTTGTTTTAATATTTTAGAGGTTTTATTTTATTATTTTATTGGATTTTTCCTATTTTCATTAATTATTATTTTTGGAGTTTTAGAATATTATTTTAGAATATTTTAAATGGTGAAAATTATTTTTATTGGGCTTTCTTATTGTTAATTACTATTTTAGATTTAAATTGATTTTTAATTTAAATTGATTTGTTTGTGGGTTTTAAAATTATTATTATTTTAATTAAAACATTTCACTGCGTTTGATTAATTTTAATTAGGGTTCTGCAATTTAATTCATTTTTATTTTAAAGGATGTTATTGTTGGAATTTAATATTTTACTTAACCTAGTTTTGAGTTTATATTGATTTATTTATTTTACTGTTTTAAAAATTATTATTTTGAGGATCAGTTGTGACACAAAAATTGTGAGAATTGGACCTCATTTCTTTTCCTTCATTTTTTCTTTTCCCTTTTTCCTTTTTCTCTTTTTCCTTTTTCCCCATTTCCTCCCGCGCGACCTGGGCTTTCTCTCTCTCCTCTCTCTCACGCCGATCGGCCTTTCACCGTGCAGCGCCGCCTTCGACTGGCCGTGGTCGACACCGCCGGCCTCACTGGACTCCCCTTGCGCCGGCGACCTTGCCCCACCAATCTCAGGCCGAGCCTCGCCGCCGTTTGCCTCCAAGGCGCGCTCGAACCCGCGGCGGTTTCCTCCTTGCTCCGCCGCCGTCCGGCCACCTCCGGCCACCAGCTCCTAGCCACATCACCACCGGCCCTCAAGCAACCATTTGGACCCAACTCCAGCTCCGATCCGTCGCCGGAGCCGTCCCAACGAACACCAAACCCGAACCGAGTTTTCCGGCCTTCCACCGCCGTTTCGGCCGCCACCCACGGCCAACCACCACCACCATTAGATTCCCCACCTTCCATAGGCCCTACCCTATCAATTCCAAGTTTTCGTTTGAACCCATGTGAAATTTAAAATTCATTGTGAATTTCGGTCACAGTGTTTTTGCAATGTGACAGTTGCTGTTTTGGTGCTTCCAGTTCCTCCGTGATCCTCCATAAATTATTTTAAAGCACTGTAAGTATTTCTCCAAAAGACTTTTAAGATTTTAAATATATTTTTGCAATGATCTGTTTTATAAACTGTGAATTGGATATCTGTTGGTTATTTGGAAATTATGGATATCTGTTGGTTATTGATTTTTGGTCATTTTCATGGTATTGTGCACGCATGTGTGGGTGTGTATTTTGAAAAGACTTTTCGGGTGTGTGCGTATCACCCCCAAGCCGAGATGGGTTATTATCTCGGTGGAGCTCCTCTGGGCACTCGAGAGCGGAATATACTGAGTGTCGTCCCTTGGAGCTGTTGCTCGGAACTTGGACGGGATGGTAGCGCTCTCGATCCGACTCCGTGATCTCTCGGGCTGGCGGAGATCAGAGGATGCTTGGCTATGTACGCGATGGGCGCGGAACTGGGCATCACTCGTGTTGTATCACTCGCATGGTCGCTACCTGTGGGGTGACGTAGGGAGCCAGGGTATGTGGATGGTCCCTAGGGGAGGCCATGGTGCATACGGGTTAAAATTGGAACTAATGTAACTGTTCCTGGTTATTAATTTTGCCAAATGGTGATTTTTGGCGTGCGTGGGAAAAACTTGTGATTTTCGAGAAATTGTATTTTTCTCGAGTTTTGAACTTGGGTCATCATGTGCATGCATTGGTCGCTGTAATTATATATTTGTTATCTTGGAGTACTTTTGGGTTTTACTTACTGTGGTACCATTTATTTGGTACTGCAGATTTTGACGCAGGTTTTGAAGAGGTTGAGCTCGAGGTTGCGGCTCCACCTGAGGAGTAGGGACATTTGGTTATATTTTTATTTGGTACTTGTATTTTATTTGATGTCGTTTTATAAACAACAAAATTGTATTATGTTGACTTGTGGATTTCTGTATTTTTTTTGTATTGTATTAAATTCTGGTACTTAGTTATCTGACTTAACCTTTCCGCTGCATTTTATTTTGTACACGTGTTGCATTTCACACACTCGGCACGTGTCGTTGGGGTGCGTGACCGTGCTGTCATCATCCCGGGTGTCTCGATTTCCGTGCTTGTCCGTACATGGAAGTCGGGGGCGCCACATGTTGTATTACTCGTTGGTGAGTTTCGCTTCATAGATTTGGCCTCTATTTTTTGTGCTGTTGGTTGCTCAGAAAACTCAGTTGTCATGTTCAGGTATCGGGTAATTTCCCAACCCGATCTTATCGAGATCAAAATTTCCCGATTTCAACCCACTTTGTTTTGGGTTTGTTATTTCGATTTGGACGGGTCAGAAAATTGGGTCAGATCATATACGCATTTTAAATGTTTAACCTTACATTTACCTCTCAATAAGGGTGAAAACCGATTGTTTTAGTTGGGCCGAAACCAAACTAAAAACTACTTTCATGTATAAAACCTGCTGAACAGGCTGGTAAAGGGGGAAAAACTAATGACGTCACTTGTCCCTTAGGCATCACAAATGATTCGAAACTCAAAAATGGAGGTGCGAGTCGCTATTGTGCGATGAGAGAGAGAGAGATAACTTGTCGTCACGATGAGACAGAGAGACAGAATGTACGATGAAAGAGAGAGAGATGCCCCACTACATGAGATAGGAGAGAGAGAGAGAGAGATTCGTGAGAAGTATAAGGGAATAGGGGGGGGTATTAAACCCTAAATTGAAACGACGTTGTTTGGTGTATTAAACCAGATGGTGTCGTTTCATTCTATTTTTTTTTTCTAAACAATACGTGTTTAGTGAAACGACGTCATTTTATCTAATATATATATATATATATATATATATATATAATCAGCAAGTTTAGCAGTTTGAACCAGGTTCAAACCGAAACCGAGTCGACTAACGTTGATTTCAACTTATTTCAGTTTTCTGTTGGTTTTAGCCAATTCCATACTTCGGTGGCATCTCTCGTCGGTCCTAGCCGATTTGAACAGTTTTTGTACACCCCTGCCTCTCAATAAATGGGGAATAAAGATATCACTAATTCATTATAGATGCAAAAGAATTTTGTAAAGGAATAAAGTCTTCCTATTTTGAAGTTCCCACATTCAATACCTGGAGATGACTAACACTTTTCATCTCAACTAACCTTTATTTGTGTTTCACTTCTATAGGAGGATCAACTTTCAACTCCAAAATAACAAGGGAGGCTACCTCAATCAGTTTTAAATCATCATCTTTCTGCTCGTGTTGGATTTATGCTTGTGATCTTCATCTTCTTGCAAAGCCAGTCTTGTCATCTTATGAACAACCCTATTCGCATTTTTTTTTCATGTGCATAAACACTTGTAAGTTGCTTTGTAAGTAATGTTTTATATCCTTAATAAGTTGACCATAAAGGCTCCTACTCTCCTCATTTTCGGTAGCTTGAACTATGGCTAAGGCATTCCCCTCAAAGATGGTTTGTCTGATTTCCAAATCTCAACAAAAGCATGTTGCTTTCCACATAACTGTAGTTTTAGCTAATTTTGGGTCCATCGTATATTCAGTTGTGTGCACAAAGCTACTATGGCTTCTCCCTCCCATCTTCTTTAGCATTTGGTCAATTGTGGCATCCCAATCTAACTTGATTATATCTCTTATTTGTTTCTACAATATGAATTGCTTTGGAACTCTGTTATCTTCTGTGGTTAGGCACCCAGTATTTGCCGCTAGATAGAACTCTTCCAAATTGTGTTCGGCTTCGAAAATTACATATGTTGGGCTTGTAGATTTTCCTCTGAAAATGAAGAAGTTCCTTCTCAACTTTATGTTTCTTATAATTACTGCAATTAACTCTAAGTCATGGATTTTGTCCACCAACCTTTCCCATAGTTCCAAAACATGGTCTGCATAATTTGACCATTTCTACAATCTACTATCCTTCTTCACCCATACATCATTTAAGGAAGAATAACTCCAAAGAATATGGCTTACTGTTTCCAGTTTCACATAGTGGACACATTTGATCATTTGCTATACTTTTTTGTACAAATCTGATTTTGTAGGCAACACCTCATTGCATGCTTCCCGCATTAACAAGAATAGCACTCTTAGGAAGGAGTTGTTGCTCAATAATAAGTGCTCCAAGGAATACCAACTCTCTCTCTCCACGATGAGTTATCCCCTACTCCCTAGTGAGTTAAACCTCACTTAAAGAAGTTTCCTTGAAGATTCTCTTCATGTAACCAAACCAGTTTTATCTTTATTACATCTACCTCTCACATGAAATTAATTGCACTATTTCCCAATCATTAATACTTCTAGAAACCAAAACAAAAATCAAAGCTTTGAATACCACTACACACCTATGTAACCAACCTACCCTTTACCCCACTCCCTTCTTTAATCACACCCGCAATTATCTTTAGAAACCAAAACATCCCCTCATTTGCAAAGAAAATCATCACATCCAACCATGACCTCCCCCTGAGAATTAGAAAATCTCATTTCTAAAGGCAAAACTCTAAACTAGAATGATTTAAACCTAGAACTAGAGACGAAAGCTGTTGTTTACCTCTCAGACCATGCACTCATCGGCATAATTATATCATCCAAACCCCTCAAAAAGCATGCTTTGCAGGTAAGAATCAAAGCATTCTGGAGTTTCATTATAGGGCTCACCATCGAAGACCTGAATGTCAACACCTTTCTCTTTACCTTCCCAACACAACAGGAAAAAAATAGAGTAATGGAGCAGCGCCCATGAAATATATAAAGGGATTCCATATGCTTGTACGTGAGTGGCCTCCAGGTTTGAGTTTACAAGAAATTGATTTGAAAATTTCTATTTTCTGGGTGCAAATACACGGTCTTCCGTTGGAACTGATGACAACTCCAAATGCTGAGAAAATTTCAAGAAAGTTGTGAAATTTTATTAAGGTAGAACAGGTATCAAGTATGGGGATAGCCCTTAGGAGGTATATAAGAATCCAAGTTGAGTTCAATGTTGATAACCCACTACCAAACGGCTTTACCCTCACACCACCAAGGAGACTAGCCACTTGGATAAGTTTTAGGTACGAAAGAATATCATATTTTTGCTACTGTTGTGGTTGTTTTGGTAACATTCAACAAGTTTGTCCACTCTTTCAAAATCAATTAGATGCTACCAATCTTGGTCCATGGATGTGAACAAAAAATTCTTTTGTAAGAAGGCTCATTCAAGATAAGAATCAACAAGCCTCAACAAGAAACCAACGATCAGAGATGGTGGTGATCGAATCAAACATTTCTCTCCCTACGTCAAACACTTAAGTAGCACTTGAAACCAGACAATTTTTTCCACAAACATCTAGCGAAGGGAAAGGTACATTGTATCCATAGAAAGATAATTCTACAACCATTCCCAATTATTGGGTGAACAATGTGTCAACAGTTTTCAGCAACAATATGGAATGAAACTGTAACCAGTTTGACACAAGGGTGCAACTCCTCCATGGAAACCAATTTTGCATGAACATGGGAATTACTTGGAAAATTAGTGGGAAACGCGAAAGCTAACTCAACAGACTAAAGTTAGGTTTGGATGTTGAGATGAGAATTTTTAGTTTGAGATTGAGAATTTTTAGTCTGAGATAAAAGTTAAAAATTGAATAAAATATTATTTTTTAATATTATTATTGTTTTGAAATTTGAAAAAGTTGAATTGAGATTTGAAAAAGTTGAATTGTTTATTATATTTTATATGAAATTTTAAAAAAATTATAATGATGAGATTAGATAAGATGAAAATTTTATATTTTAAAAAACTTTCAAACCAAACCTAAGAAGCAATAAAAGAGAGCTGTGGCAGTCACTTCATCTTGTCAGCTTGGAGGAACCCATTTCAATCTCAATATGTACAATTTGGTCTCCCCATCACTCTGGCCAAGAACATCCCGTCCTTTCAAAAAAACATTAGAGATCCAATTGTGAGTAACACGCCCCCTCATTTAACACGACCCTTTTAATACCCATCAACTCATCTCACATCATGGAAAATAACAGTTCCCCCACATGAACAGACCAACACTTTGAGTCTAATTTATTCAAAACAGCTCCCAAGCCCAATAGAAATGACCCCAAAAAACCACTCCATCTCGCTCTTAGTCAGCCCATTAGGAAAAACATGCCTTGCAATAAGGCCCAACCCAAATGAAAATAACAATTCAGCCACCAATCTATCCTCGTCTCCCTGAAACACAAACAGAACCAACCCGCAGACTCTCTCTCTAACTCCATCAATGGAAACACACCCTGATAAAGGAAAATAGAAGAGGTTTACTCAAGAAGGACAAGGGGAATCGACTTTTACACGAGAAGAGTTCTCTAAAAAAAAAAAAAACTAGATTGCTATGGAGGAGGAAAGCAAGGCTTAGCCAGAAGAAGGAGATCTTCCGATCGCAAAGTACCTCCAGATGGAAAAAAGCAAAACGATATTCAACCGGAGGAAAAAGAAACCCCACTTCTCTCCCTATCAAAAGGTGGAAGACCACCGCTCAGTTAATCAGTCTCAAGTTCACACTCTGAAAATTTTCTCTTTAGATGCTAAGGTTGATGTGGCAGGGCCAAAACTACCACCAAATCAAGAATGAGGCTACTCTCATGAATTGCAGGGGCCTTACTCTCAGAATTTTGAGGGCCAACATCAAGTCATAAGCCTGATTTAGTCTTTCTCTCAGAGACTCTTTTGTTGGATGTAAATACTCCTGATATTGTGAATAGACTAGGGTTTTCTATGTATGTAAATATTCCCCTGCTGGTAAATGAGGTGGTCTATTGTTTATGTAGAGATAACAAATGGATGTTGAACCTGTGTTTATAAATAGTAATATAATGGCTCTGTTAGTGTACTTGGATCCATCCCACAACCCTTGGCTACTCAATCTTGTTTATTGCCCTGCTCAAACCAGTGGAAAATGGTAGTTTTCGAACAATATTGCTAATAATTACAATGGTCCCATGAAGTATAGGTGATTTTAACTCCATTCTAAGTCAAACAAAAAAGGTGGGAGGAATGCCTTTTGCCTGTTCCTCTCATTGTAGGGGTCTTAGATCCTATATGGAAGAGAATGGTCTCATAGATGTAGGCTTCCATGGTCCAAAGTTTATGGATGAGTAGGAAACATTAGGGAAAAACTTGATAGAGGAGTGGCGAATCACTTATGGATGACTCTGTTCCCTAATGCTACTCTTCATCATCTCCCCATCAGTTCATCTGATCACTCTCACATTATCTTAGACACTTCAGGAAGGAAATATTATACCAATTCTTTCAAATTTGAAGAATTTTGGATTAGGGATCCAACTAGTCAGATGATCATTAAAAAAGCTTAGAATACCTCTTTCCTAGGAACTCCAGGGTATATTTTTTCAAAAAAATTAAAAGAAGTCAAAAAAGCTTTAAAGTCTTGGAACAAGAATTTCTTTGGACATGTCCAATCCTCCATAAAAAATCTGACTCAAGCTCTTTCCCTTATTCAAGCCAATGACCCTGCCATCCAATCTATGAACATGGAAGTTGATTTAAAAGAAAATATCAATGAACAACTCATAAAAGAAGAAATTCTTTAGAGACAAAAATCCAGATTGCAGTGGTTGACAACTACTGAACTTAATACAAAATTCTTTCATATATCAACCACTATGAGAAGAAGGACTAACTCCATTGAAAGTTTAACGATCAGTCCAAATAAATGGACTGTTGATCAATCTGTCATCCACAATAAATTTCTGGATCACTTTAAAGAGAGTTATCAGTCTTGTAATCCCATGTTCTCTTCTGAACTAGATGACTTGTTTCCCACCAAAGTATCGAACAATAATTTTCTTTATGAGATAGCTTTGGATGAGGAAATACTATCCACTATAAAGCAAACTCCCTCGAAAAAAGCTCCTGGTCCTATTGGGTTCACAGGTGTGTTTTACAAACATTATTGGGATATTGTGAAAAATGATTTCAGTGCTGCCATCAAAATTTTTTTTATCAATGGGAAACTCCTAAAGGAATTGTATCCTCACATTTCTTTAATCTCAAAGAACAAATATCCCAATACTGTTAACGAATTCAGGCTTATTAGTCTCTCAAATGTTTGCTATAAATTTATTGCAAAAATCTTAGCAAATAGGCTAAAAAAAATTCTTCCCAAAATAATATCCTCCCATCAAACAACTTTTGTTCCAGGCAAAGTAATCCAAGAAAGCACTATCCTGGCTCAAGAGGTCTTCCATCATCTCAAGAAAAAAAGAGGTAAATTGGGGCTTATGGCTGTAAAAATTTTCAGTGCTTATCAATGGGAACCCTTTTGGTTTCTTTCATCTTTCTAGAGGACTAAGACAAGGGAATCTTTTATCCCCCTTCCTCTTCATCATTGGAATATAAGTTTCCTCTTCATCATTGGAATATAAGTTCTAAGACTCATTACAAGAAAGGAAAATCTAGGACACTTAGAGGGTATCAATATGAGTAGGAATGACTCCACTCTTTTTCATCTTTTATGTGCAGATGACCTCATTCTCTTTGGCAGAGCTTCTAGCCAAAATGCACATAATTTTTTAAATTGTTTAGGAAACTACTCTTCCTGGTTTGGTCAAAAAATTCATACTAGAAAATCATCAATTCAATTAAGTGGTAATACATTACCTAAACAAGAAGAGATGTGAAAGACATCTTTGGCTTCAAAATTGCTTCATCCAGAATCAAATATCTAGGACTTCCCCTTTCTTTCAAAGCCTTAAAAAAAGTACATTTTGAAGAGATCCAAGAAATTGTTTTTCAAAACTAGCAGAATGGAAGGCTAAGCTCTTATCTCAGGTAGGTAGAACAACTCTAATTAGATATGTAGCCAGTTCCATTCCCTTTTACATGATGTCCACCTTCTGGATTCCAAAACCAATTACCAAAAGCATTGATAATTCTTTCATGAAGTTTTGATGGGGGTCCCTCTGAAAAATCCCACAATTTCACTCTTAAATCATGGAAATCCATCTGCCAACCTAAATCAATAGGTGGACTTGGCCTTAGATTGACCTCTCATTTTAATAAAGCTCTTCTATGCAAGAAAGGTTGGCATGTGATAAATGGTTGTAATGCTATTTGGAAACAAGTACCATCTCCAAAGGCTTCTAATTCTTGGTTTTGGAAAGGTATTCTAAGACACAGATTTTTTTAAGAATAGTGTATGTTTCCTGATTAACAATGGTACTAGTACAAAGGTTTCATTTTACCCCTGGATACCCACACTATCTTCATTCCAACCCATACCAATGTCAGTATCTATTCAAAAGGATCTGTACTTAACTGTTTATGAACTAACCATGGAAGAACCCAGAAGATGGAAGACTCTTCTATTTGATGCTCTCTTTCATCAAGAATCTTTGAATGAGATTAAGAAAATCCCTTTAGCCTAGACAAAATTCCATACCGTTGAGGATAAACTCATTTGGGCCCATCATTCATCTGGGAAATTCTTGGTAAAGTCTACATATGCAGCAATTACCATGAGCCCCAACAACCAACTTTCTCATGGTCAACCTGATATTTGGAAGAAACTTTGGAAACTCAAGATTCAGGGTAGATTAAAATCTTTTTGTTGGAGAATTCTCAAAAATATCATTCCACAAAATCGATGTTGAAAAGATTTCTTCCTCTCAATGATGATCAATCTTGTTGTCTATTTGTAGCATGGAGGAAGAAACCCAAAAGCATCTGTTTTTCAAATGCACTTTCATGAGAATTTTGTGGAGACATTCTCCTTGGCCTTTAAATATCTCTTGTTTTGCTGACACTAAAATTAGTCATTAGTTGGAATGTATTCTCTATCATTCAAAGCGTCTCAACATTCCAAGCCATAAAGAACACCACTTTCAAGTGTTTGCTATCCTAGCTATGGATAATATGTGGTTTTTGAGAAACAAAACTGCCCATGAGTCCTTCATTCCTAATATAGAAAACTTTGTGTCTGGGACTCTAAAAATTTATAAAGAACACTATTATGCATGAGGCAATAAACAATTAAATGAGACCCATAATTGGAGAGTTACACCTACGGATCATTTCACTTTAACATTTGATGTGGTTGTTAGAGGTTCAGGCAGCACAATGGCAGCTATTTGTAGATCAGGGGATGGTTCTCCAGTGTTTGTCAAAACCATGTTCATCTCAAGCCAGAATCCTAATCAAGCAGAAGCCATAGCTATGTACATAGGAATCACTGAAGCTAAGGAGCAACAACTCAAGAAGCTTATAATTGTATGCAATTCACTAGTGGTAACACAAGCAGTGGAGGTTCTCGAGAATAATTTAGATTAGCCTATTGAACCAAGAGTAAGATATATCAGAACCACACTACAGTCCTTTGAAAGTTGGAATATTAGGAAGATACATTGAGATCTCAATAGATGCGTGCATTCCATTGCGCAATGGGCAGCTTCTAATAGTCTCTATAGAAGCATTCCTCTCATTTCCATCCCCCCTGCTTATTAGACTTCCATAGTGGCAATGACCCCTCTGTAGCTTTGTAATATATCTCTCTAACAACACTGTAGTTCGGTTTATCCTTTTATATGAATGAAGCTTGTTGGAAAAAAAAAAAAGTATAACACTCTTAGAGCATTATGCCTCCAAATTCTTTTTCATGGTTCAGTTCCTAGTTTGTCGAGAAGTTACTTGTCACGACCCTGCACTACTTAGAGCCTAACGAGGAATCCAATAAGAAGTAACACACAATGTCTACTAATTCAAAAGCTACTTTATTCTATAGACTATTTGGCTTTAAATAGCCTTACAAATATGAGGATAAAGTGATAAAGATAAGAAGACTAACAGATAGAGATAAGAACAAATACTGATAAGATAAATGTTATGTTCTGCATATAGAACTTATTTCTCTAGAATCCTAATTGACTAGACTGCTACTAGCAGCTTTTCGCTATTCTTTCTTGCATTTAGCCACAACATTCCTATGAAGGTTTGACCAAATGATTCTCACAGCATTGAAAGAGGTGTGAGTTCTTGCATTCATTTTATAATAAGTTGTACAAAGATTAGAAATAAATATAAAAGTATTTGCAGTTGATTTATAGGCTATAAACTAGACACTAATGGTGCAACTATTTATGTTGTGATAGAAGTTATGATTGAGGATCATTAGTTGAGTTTCCTTGTATGAGAGACTTAGCAATTGTATCCTTAACACCCCCCTCAAGCTAACTAGGATGGTTTCACAGTGAGCTTAGAATGAAATAAAACAAAATGAGATCGTGAAAGACTTTTAGTAATGTAAATGGGATGGAATGAATTTGACAATGAGAGTACCGGCAGCAACTTGTTCACGTATGAAGTGATAGTCCAATGCAATGTGTTTGGACCGAGTTTGAGACACATCAATAGCAGACATGAAGATTGATCTCTAATTATCGTAATGTAGAGTAACAGGAAGTGGAACATCAAGCCTTTCTATTGATCAATCATTGCTACTCTTCAATATCTCACAATCACGCGGCTTGACTTGTCCTACCCTATTAATACAGTATGTCAATTCGTGCATGCCCCAATTGAGGATCATTTCTGAGCTTTCAAAAGGATCCTTTGCTATATCGAAGGAACCCTCCATTTCAGCTTCAACATTTTTTCTCAAAGCTCTAATGATCTTGTTGCCTACTCTGACGTAACTAGACTAGCTGCCCAAATATACATCAATCTACACTAGGCTATGCTAATTATATCGGCCCAAACTTTCTATCATGGCAAGCTAAAAAGCAGTCAACTGTCTCTTGGTCCAGTGATGAATTTGAATATCGATCCCTTGCACTCACTGCAGCTGAAACCACTTGGGTTTTCCATCTGCTTCGTGATCTTCGCATTTGTGAGATCAAAACTTATTCAAAAGCTTAAACTTGTTGGAAAGAGGTAAATTTAATTATTTATATTATATTCTTAACACTCCCTCTTACGTGTGAATCAGACTCCCCCTCAATGAATGGGCCCAAGATTTCTTGTGCAACTCCAATTGGGAGACATGATCCTCTATGGATGTAGCCAAAACAAAGCGAGCAAGGGAGTGAGTAAATGGGCAGGACTAAATAGGAAAATCAATATGAACAAAGAATTTCTTCTTAGACCTACCCACGATGACGCTGTCACGTATGTATGCACTCATCATTCCTTAGTTTCATTCAATGGAAACCAGAACTTCTCAAAGGCTACGCTCGAGAGAAACCAAACCACCTGATGACGTGACTGTCCATTTCTAATACCATTGTTACCATTATATTTACATGCTATAGAACAAAGCTAGACAAAATTAGAAAAACATCAACTAAACAAACATAAAAATAATTTCCATTGATAGAAGGTTTAGGAGCAGGACCCTATACATCAATAAAAATAGGGTCCATAGAACTACTAGACAAGTTAAGGGACAAGAAAAAAGGTAAATGATTTTTTTGCCTATTTGAAATGCATTGCAAATGTTAGGGGACCTTTTATTCAAAGTGGCTAAATTATTATTTTTGGTGACAATGGACTTAACTAGATGCATGGCAAGATGATCGAATGGGGAGTTCCATTAAGCAACAGAGACACGTTCACTAATGAGGGCAAAGGGAATTTGAGATGCAACAGGAGGAGATGAGAGTTGATAGAGACCTTGGTTATTCTTTCCACTGAGAAGGATGGCTCCAGGGATTGATCCTCAGCACAACAGAAAGATGTGTGAAACTCAAAGAACACATCATTATCTTTATAGAATTGATAAACAGAGATAAAGTTTTTAGGGATAGAAGGAAAATGAAGCGCATTATGTAGGAAGAAAGGTTTAGAAAAGGAGCATAACATAAAGGAGCAAATGTGATGAATATGCAAACCTTGACTATTCCCAACCCGAAATGTGATTGTGCCCAATATATTCCTCTGCATGCAGATTTATGTTTCCAATTTGAGTGTTGTTGTGCGTGTCTCCCGTATCCAGATATCATGTAGGGTCAGACAAAGGTGTGGGGTAGCAACATAAGTGTGGGCAGCAGGTGGGTTTGGTGATTGCAAGTTTTGGTAAAAGCGGTGCTAACATATTGTGGTTGTGTGACCAGTTTTGAGACACATCTAACAAAAGGGGAGGGAGGAGTTGGAGCCAGGCTGATTTTTATATGAAAGTTGCTAAGGAGAACCACCCCGACTATGGTTGCAACCATCGGATTGATTAGTGCCATGAGAGGAGTTACCCACTATAGTTAAGATAGGAGCGAGCAACAATTTTGGCACTAGGCAGGTTGACATCCCTAAGAGGGGATTGTTGTTCCAAACGAGATTCATTTATTAGAAGGTGCCCAAAAAGTTGATCTAAGGACATTGGTTCCAATATGGTAGTAATCAAGGCGACATTGAGTCATAGTCTAAGGGTAGACAAGAAAGAATATATGAGGTAATTTCAGAGTCATTGATGGGCTGGCCAATAGTAGATAGTACTGCAACAAAGGAATTGCATTTTGGAAGTAATAATGAGAGATTGCCATTTTTAAAAGTAGCAAGCTGGTAACAGGTATGCATGACTCGGGCATTAAAGAGCGGTGAGGACATTGTTTCAAGTTCATGGGATGTTTAGAGACTGATGACATTATTCAAGGCAGTTTTAGAAATGGTGGAAATAAGAGTATTGTGGATAAGTTGGTCTTGTTCAAGCGAAAGACCAAAGGCCAGATTAGGGAAGGGAGTAGAGGTAGAAGTAGATGTAATAAATCTTGGATGTGGATAAATTTCACCAAAGACATAACCGAAAAGCTTTTAGCCATGGAGATAGGGGAGCAATTGGGTTTTTCATGCCACGTAGTTGTCCTTCATAAGCTTGACTCGAATATGGTGGGGTGACATCAAGGTGTAGCAGTCTCGTGGTCAAGAGGGTGACAGTACATTGGAGAGGGATGAGAAAGACTGAGATTCATAAGAAGACATGATGGAGTTCAAGAAGAGAGAGTTCATCATTACATAAACTAGAAGACTTTGACATGGACGATACTTTACTACATTGTTTTTATCAACTACACTATCTTTATCTGTTGTAGAGAATTCTTGTTCAACTGCAACTCTCTTGTCCTTGGTTCTCAGTATGGCAACAGGTGTTTCAACATGCCCTCGCAATCTAAACTCTCTTGTCCTTTTCTCTATACTACTTACTAACCTAGACTCTTACTAGCAGCTTCTCACTATCCTCTCTTGCGTTTAGCCACATAACATCAACATTTCCTCTCTTATGTCCCTTCTTTTTTTCCAAATGATATGAACATCTAAAAATGAGATTCTCATTGGCTATTTGCTCCAAATAGGTTTATCATAACTATTTAGCCACAAATTAGTTATGCTTCATGCTCTAAGAATATCTCTTTTTTCAATGACATGTTCCATCATCAAGTATCTATATCTGTTCTTCCACTGTTTGCATCTTAATTCATGATTTTCACGGTGATTGAACTTTGTAAGTTGTTGGTGAAGGCAACCACTTGTCCCTTCTTATATGTTACTTTGGTATTTACAATCCTCAATTTTAACAATCCTCTTAATAGGTCAAAAGTTGAGTGGATACTGTGCCAAATTATTGAGGGGCTATATCTCAATTTGAATTCTAGCAAATTGGGATGACGAAATGATAATGAAAACTACTATGTTACTTTTGTAAGTTTTGTTGAGTAGGTCCCTTCATGGAAGCCCACGTGATCCACTTAAACTAAGCAGCATTTTAGTAATTTTATCAAAAGTAGGTTTTGTGTTTTAAAAGAAAAATAAGTATCATGCATGTGTGTCAGCAAAAAAATCAGAAAAAGAGAGAGGGAGGAGTGCAGTGTCGGATGTAAGAGAGATAATTGTCTTTTTTCTCATAATTCTAATAGAGTTTTAAGAGATTATATGTGGTATGATTTTGATGAAATTTTAGTATGTTATTCTTGAAGTAAGAGTTTTGTTTTGGCGTGTGCTTATTGTTGAAAATTTTCTCCTGTTGTTTACTTCAAATATCTACTTAGTGAGATATTTTTGTTGCTCTAGTTAATGAAAAATGGTAAATTTCAACTATTTTATAACTCCACATGAAATGGAGGATAGTTTTGTAATATTAAGATTTATTTTTAATAGAATGACATGATTTCACTGGTAGTTTGAAAATGAGTTGTAAAAAAGTTGTAGGTGTAAATGATAGTTAATATCTATTTGTATGATGATGATTATGTGTTGAACCAAGAATATAAATATTCTTAAAGTACTGGTAACCAATAAAGATTGTTCTAGAGAAGAGAATCTATAATCTCATTTTTTAGAATAACAAAGATATCCATTCATAAATAAACAGACGATATATACATAGTCAATAATACATCCAACACCCAGATATAGAACATCACACCAGGAAGAAAATAACAAATCGCCTAGTAGTACAAAGAAGACATGCTAGTCTACCCCTAGTAAAGGAAATCATAAGATTAACCACCAAAAACGGTAACAGAGTCAGCAGCAACTCTACTAGCCAGGAATGATGTGTTTCTGCCACCATTATAATGTGTTATCCACCATTTTGGCATGACGAGCTAAAAGATGAGTTGCCTCGTTTCCTTATCTAGCCACATGCACAATTTCTAAATGGAGGAAACGGTATAACAAAGATTTAATCTCTCGTATCAATGGGCCATAATGTGTCAGATGCTCATAATCTGAAGAGATTGCATCCACAATACCCATAGAATCACCTTCTAATGTCAGCTCAGAAATACCCAATGGTAGAACCGTAGAAGCATTTGAAGTCCCCGTAAAGCAGCAATGGCTTCTATTTCATCCACCTCATATACACCATCCTCTTTTCGACACAAGGCCATAAGCATTTCACCTTTCACATTTTGAAGGATAGCAACCACACTCGACTTATTCAAGGAATAAAAAACAATACCATCAAAGTTGAACTTACATTTATCAAGTGGAGGAGGATGCCAACAAAAAAATGGGATATGCTTTGCAATCTGTTGTGAAGCCTTAACATGCTGAAAATTCTCCACATATTTGAGACAATAGATAAATCATGACATTTTTCCATTCGTGAATAGGTGTTGATTCATTTTATCAATTTCTTGTTTATTTTCTTTTCAATCTTCATATCATCCATTTACCAATCTTTTGCATATTTTTCATTCTCTATTCAAAAATACATTGTTGTTCTTATATTTTCTAGTTTGTTCATATCTTTTCACGCACATGAGTACATCCATTTATGTTCTTTTTTCACGCATAAAGTGCTGATCTTTACTCTTTTCTTTCTTCCTCAACCACACCTCGATCGTTCTGAGCTCTGATACTAGCAAAATGCAGAGTTGTAGCAGTACCAATCTTTTGAACAATACCTTGGCAGCACCTGAGACAATCGCAATCAACGAAGACATCGTTACAGAGATCCTCATCTGTGTCATTGTAAAGCCTCTTCTCCGCTTCAAATGCGTCTCCAAGGGTGGGCTCTCCCTCATCTCCAACCCTCGCTTCTATCGCCGCCGCCACCACCACCACCGCCTCCACCGTACTTCTTGTAAGAGTTTTATTTAAACTCTATGTCCCACACACCCATCTTGATAGAATTTGGAATAGCTCAAAACTTATCAGTTACTATATGAGTTATAATGGGATAAGAAAACTCCTAAGAGATAAGATTAACTCTATATCTCTAATCACAGTCAAACACAAAGTCTTAGATTTCTTGATGGCCAGAACTCTATAAATAGTACTGAGGGGTTAAAGGGTTCTCACCTACAACATTAGAGTGCCTCTAGCCATCAGGAGACACTTGTGAGGCTAAATTGCTAGGGTGATCCTTCTCTCATAGTTAGATTAATTTCTTCATCAAACAGATGGAGAAAGGTACATGTTTAATTATCGTTATTTTATTATTGTGGATCATAGAAAATCAAAAATCTAATTATTAATATTCATGTTAAAATATTTAACATGTGGTATCAGAGCTTCAAGTTATAAATTTTTTATGATCTCGATAAAATATACAGTGAATTAAATGACCATTTAGTTTTACATGTGCTTTCGTGGACCTGTGATTTATCATATTGCTAAAGACTAAAAACAGAGTCTTTCGCTGATCTAACAAATAAATTTACGAAAGATCTTTTAACTATTCTATGTTAAAGAACCACGCAGTGTTGCATGTGTTACCGTATGTAGCTTTATTCTTATTTTCTCCCTTTTCATTATATTGTGTTTGTGATGGAGAAATCGAGTTGAAGAACCGCATGTATGTATGTTGGTGGTTGAGGAAACTAAGTTGAGGAAAAGGGCTGCCGTGTGGGTTAGCAGCATGCGACGTAAGGTGGCCATGTCACCATCACGGTGACTCGACGCGTAAAGGGACGGAGTATAAGTGCGGCGCAGAGGGACTATGTAGTCTCGAATGGGCGCTGGCCTAGCCGGATCAAGTGTCGGGGCTAAGGGTTGTTAGCGTTGGGAGGAGGCTGCGAACCTCCTCCGCGATGCCTATGAGATGGCGGCAGAGGGTTGTAAAGCCCACTGGCAGCGGCACACGGCGGTGTTCCAGTAAACCAAAAAAAAAAAAAAGGAGGGGAACCGTAAGTGGTGGTTGACTTCGGCGGCGGGAGGAGGCTGGGGACGCCATGTCGTCTTTTCCTCGCTGGTGACATCCATTATTGCGCTGAATCATTGCTGCAGCGCTGCAAAACTGAAGGTAGAAGAAGAAGAAGAAGAAACCCTAGGGTTTCTTCTGAAATGTAAAGGGGTTTGGGCCTGGGCCTTGGCCCAGCTCAAGAGAAAAGAAACGGGCCACTGATGTGGCCCAGCCCGGAAGTAACAAAAAAAAAACATAACCGAATTGGGCCTGTAGGCCCTGTACAGTAGGCCCAAATCAGGGTCTTGGTTGACCGGCTCATCACTGAACCGGGTTTAGGCCCGGGTTACTGGACCGGACCGGTCCAGATCAAGACCAGTCAAATTATATTATTATTTTAATATTTTAAAAAAATCTGAAATTTATTTTTCTGTTATATATATGTTATTATTGTTAAAAACATGTATTAAATTTTCTATACATGTTATTATTGGTATATACATGTATTAAATTAAATTCTATACATGTCATTAGTGTTAAATACATGTAAATTTTATTAAATGATTGCTATTATTAAATACATGTATGAATTGATTATTTTGACTCTTATTATTATGTCATGCATATTTGTTTATCCAATATAGGTCAAATGATTTATATCAAAATTTAAGAAAAGATTGGTTGCCCAAAAGTACAAGATTTTCTTAATATTAGTGGCAAATCATTAAACCCATAGTAAGGTGGATATGAAGGAGTGAACACTTTGTGTGTCAAGATCTACTCCCAAAGGAGGGTCTTGATGACACTTCTAGTTTATCCATCAAAAGTAAGGTTGGAGGGAACACTTTGTATGTCAGAGTTTACTCCCAAAGGAGAATTCTGATGATACAACTAGTTCATCCACAGAATTTAATACTAGTGAGATCACTTTGTGTATCAAGATCTACTCCCAAAAGAGGGTGTTGATGACACTATTAGTTTATCCATAATTGTTCAAATTCTGATTATTGTTTATAAGTGTCTAACTCAAAGCATTATGTGACAAATTTCTTACAGTAAGCGTACCTACATAACTACACTCATAGGCTTCATCTGTTCCTATTTTGAATGGCTCTAATTTTTCTGAATGGGTTGAGCGAGTCAGGTTCACCTTAGAAGTCCTTGACCTGGACTCATCACTTACGAGTCCAAAACGACCACCCATCACTGAAACTAATAACAAAGATCAGAGAGAGTCATCTAAACAATAGGAGAGATCCAACAGGCTGAGCTTAATGTTCATGAAAATGAATATAGCCAAAAATATAAAAAAATTTACTCCCTAGTACTGAGGAAGCCCAAACCTTTTTGAAAAATGCTGAGGAGAGGTTTCGGTCTGCAGATAAATCTTTAGCAGGAACACTTATGGCTAGACTTACCACCATGAAATATGATGGTGCTAAAGGAATGCAAGAGCATATCCTTGAAATGATAAATATTGCCACCAGATTACAAACCCTGGGAATGAAAGTAAAGGAGTCCTTCATTGTTCAGTTTATCCTGAACTCATTGCCACCTCAGTATGGTCCATTCCAAATGCATTACAATACTATTAAAGATAAATGGAATGTGAATGAGCTGGCAAGTATGGTAGTTCAAGAAGAAGCGAGACTGAAACAACAAGGACATTACTCTGCTAATTTTGTGACCAAAGAAGCTGGAAAGAAAAAGATTATGGCAAAATGAAACGAACTGGACCACCGAAAGGAAAGTAGCCTGGGAAAGTTAATCAGGTTGAGCATAACAGTAGCAAATGCTACTTTTGTGGGAAGCATGGACACATTAGAGTTGAGTGTCCGAAACGTAAGGGTTGGTTTGAAAAGAAGGGTAAGTCACTTGCCTTTGTATGTTTTGAATCAAATCTTGTAAATGTTCCCACTAACTCTTGGTGGCTAGATTCAAGTGCTAATGTTCATGTTTCCATAACATGCAGGGATACCTTACAAGCCAAACACCAAACCCCAGTAAGCGATTCATCTTTATGGGAAATGAGAATAAGGTTGAAGTTTTAGCCATAGGAACTTTTCATTTGGTTTTGAGTACAGGTCATTATTTAGACCTCCATAACACAGTATATGTGTCTTCTGTAAGGCGTAATTTGATTTCCTTATCCATACTAGATACTGATGGTTATTCTTTTTTGTTCCATAATGGTAGTTTCAATTTGTTTAGAAATAATTTATCTATTGGTTCTGGGTTTCTTTTCGATGGCCTTTACCTATACCCAGTACCATGAAACATGTATTGGAACTAAAAGAAACATGATGAATGAACATTCTTATGACTTGTGGCATAAAAGATTGTGGCACATCTCCAAAGAAAGGTTAAAGAGATTAGTAAAAGAAGGGATTCTTCCGCATCTTGATTTTACTAATCTTGAAGTGTGTGTGGATTGCATTAAAGGAAAGCAAACCAAACATACTAAGAAAGGTGCCACAGGAAGTACGAAACTTTTTGAAATAATTCACACTGATATATGTGGACCATTCTCCAAATTTTTTGGTGGAGAAAACTATTTTATCACCTTTATAGATAATTTTTCACGGTTAGGATACATCTATCTACTACATGAGAAATCTCAAGCTGTTTCAGTACTTGAGGTATTTCTCATGGAAGTGGAAAGGTAGTTAGATAGAAAGGTGAAAATATCAGATCGGATCGAGGTGGAGAATACTATGGAAAATATGACGAATCGGGTAGTAATCCTAGCCCATTCGCCAAACTTCTTGAATAGCTTGGCATTGTTGCACAGTATACAATGCCCAGGATGCCACAACATAATGGTGTTGCTGAAAGGCGTAATCGGACCTTATTGGATATGGTCAGAAGTATGGTAAGCAATTTTACATTACCCAAATCACTGTGAGGTGAAGCTATTAAGACGACAATGTATATCTTAAACCGAGTTCCTAGTAAGTTAGTTCCAAAAATTCCTTTCGAGGTATGGACTGATAGGACACCGAGTTTAAGGCACATGCATATTTGGGGTTGCCCAGCCGAAGGCGAGACTTTACAATCCACATGAAAAGAAATTGGATTCTAGAACAGTAAGTGGGTACTTTATTGGGTACCCAAGAGATCCAAAGGGTATAGGTTTTACTATTCTAATCACAGTCCGAGAATGGTGGAAACAGGAAATGTCAAATTCATTGAACTTGGCGAGATCAGTGGGAGAATTGAACCCAAAGATATGATCATTGAGGAAGTAAGAGTAGATGTCCCTATACCTACATCCTCAGAAAAGATAATGGTTCTTCTAATTGATCATCATGATAATATATTGGAACATATAAATGATCATCCATTTCAGAATGATAATACCACTGACAAACCAAGTTCGGAGTCACCAGAACAAGTTGTCTTATGTAGATCTCTGAGAGATCGGAGACCTGCTATTTTAGCAGACTATGTGGTGTGTCTCCAGGAATCTGAATTTGACATTGGGACAAGTAAAGATCCACTAACGTTTTCACAAGCCATAGAGGGAAGTGATTCTAGTAAATGGATCGATGCCATGAAAGAAAAATTGAAATCCATGGATTAGAATCAAGTCTGGGATCTCGTTGAATTGCCTGAAAGGAGTAAAAGAGTCAGGTGTAAATGGGTCTTTAAGACCAAATGCGACTCAAAAGGCAATGTTGAACAGTATAAAGCCAAACTTGTTGCCAAGGGTTTCACTCAGAAAGAAGACATTGATTACAAAGAGACCTTTTCTCCAGTATCTAAAAAAGACTCTTTCAAGATTATTATGGCATTGGTGGCTCATTATGATTTAGAGTTACACCAGATGGATGTGAAAACAATAATTTTAAATAGAAGTTTGGATGAAGAGGTCTACATGGAGCAGCCAGAAGGGTACTCAGAAAAGGGTAAAGATCACCTAGTATGTAGGCTTAAGAAATCGATATACGGGCTTAAGCAAGCTTCTCGACGATGGTACTTAAAGTTCAATGATACCATTACTGCCTTTGGATTTAAAGAAAACATTGTTGATCGATATATATATCTAAAGGTCAATGGGAGTAAGTTCATAATTTTCATCCTCTATGTTGATGATATCTTGTTAGCTAGCAGTGATCTTGGCTTACTTTATGAAACTAAGGGTTTTCTCTCTAAGAACTTTGAAATGAAAGATATGGGTGAGGCATCCTTTGTGATCGAAATCGAAATTTTTCGAGATCGAAAACAAGGACTGTTGGGATTGTCTTAGAAAAGTTACATAGAAAGAGTTCTTGAGAGATTTGACATGAAAAGTTGTTCATCACTGGACACACCAATATCAAAAGGTGATAAGTTTAGCCTATCACAATATCCTAAAACTGAGCGGGAGCATAAAGAAATAGCAAAAATACCCTATGCTTCAGTCGTGGGGAGCTTGATATATGCACAGATTTGCATGAGGCCAGATATTAGTTTTGCAGTTGACATGCTTGGGCACTACCAAAGCAACCCAAGGATGTCTAATTGGAAAGCAGCAAAGAGGGTTTTGCAATACCTGCAAGGAACTAAGGATTACCAGCTTGTCTTCAATAGAACTGACAGTTTTGAGGTAATTGGATACTCAGACTCTGATTTTACTGGTTGCTCTGATAGCAGGAAATCCACTTCAGGTTATGTTTTCCTGTTGGCTGGTAGAGCGATCTCATAGAGAAGTATGAAACAAACAATCACTGCTTCATCTACAATAGAGGCTGAGTTTGTGGCGTGCTTTGAGGCCATAGTGCATGGTTTATGGCTGAGGAACTTTATCTCAGGGCTTGAAGTTGTCGACTCTATAGCCAGGCCGTTGAGAATTTATTGTGATAATTCCTCTACAGTATTTTTCTCCAAAAACAATAGGTATTCTAAAGGTGCCAAGCAGATGGAGCTCAAATACCTAAACGTTAAGGAGGAAGTACAGAAACAAACAGTATCCATAGAACATATTAGTACTATGCTTATGATAGCAGACCCATCAACAAAAGGTCTAGTAACGAAGCAATTTAAAGAACATGTTGATAGAATGTGTCTTATGATATGAACATGTTAATGAGCTCATAAATATTTTGAATTCTATTTAGACACTTAATGATATCTATTATGGTTATTTTGTTTCTGTTTTCTTGTCTTTCCACTTTATATGTATATTAAATGGTGTGGATGAATGATGACAAGATAATGTCTACAATAGACATGAATTGGAACCCAAGGCATCATAGTATTAGCCTTAATTATCCCAATTAAAGATCATGTTAATTAAATTATTGGTGTTGTGGTACATGGAAGGAAATTTGTTGATTATATAACAGAGGACCGCCATGACTCACATTAGTAGCTAGTTTGACACTGATATTATGGAACTCATGAAATGTATTTTGAGCTATGAAAATTTCAGGAAATGAATTTGCGCAGTTTGGTTAATTTCCTGCAATAAACCCATAAATGGAAAATATTATTTATGGGCGTATAGGCCAAGTGGGAGAATGTAAGAGTTTTATTTAAACTCTATGTCCCACACACCCATCTTGATAGAGTTTGGAATAGCTCAAAACTTATCAGTTACTATATGAGTTATAATGGGATAAGGAAACCCCTAAGAGATAAGATTAATTTTATATCTCTAATCACAATCAAACACAAAGTCTTAGATTTCTTGATGGCCAAAAGTCTATAAATAGTACTGAGGGGTTAAAGGGTTCTCACCTACAACATTAGAGTGCCTCTAGCCATCGGGAGACACTTGTGAGACTAAGTTGCTAGGGTGATCCTTCTTTCATAGTCAGATTAATTTATTCATCAAACAAATGGAGAAAGGTACGTGTTTAATTATCGTTATTTTATTATTGTGAATCATAGAAAATCAAAGATCTAATTATCAATATTCATGTTAAAATATTTAACACTTCTCTCTCCGACATCTTTCTCAATAGAAGAACCCCATTACATTTCCAGTTTGTCCCCCTTGGTGAGACACGCACCAAGCCTCCCTTCACATCTCTCTATTTCATCACTTGCCCGCGACCCCACTACTTCTTCAAGTATCAAGATTTCGCATTCTTGCAATGGATTGCTCTTGTGCCGTAGTGTCAACAAGACATTGGCAAACCAATGCCATTATTACTACATGTGTAATCCCGTCACTAGGCAATTCTCAACGCTTCCTCGTTTGAGTTCCAAGGGACCTATCACGATATTTGGTCTTTCCTTGGCTTTTGAGCAAACCGAATCGCCTTATTACCATGTGGTCTGTGTTCGGAGCAGTGACATCTCAGATTATTTTTACCAACTTGAGGTGTACTCATCCGAGACCCATGCTTGGAGGCCTCGTATCTCGCTATTCGTCTCCCAATCCGACATGGTGTTCGACAACAGTGTGTTCTAGAACGAGGGGATTCATTGGCTTAGTCCCTCGGGAGCTGGATTGTGTTTTGATATTGAAGAGGAGATCCTCGGAGTAATGCCGAGTGCTCTGGTTTTGGAAGGGGAGGCCTGGATATTTTGGAGCGTCCAGCAGCCATTTGCAGCTGGTTGAGGCCTATGGTTCTGGGACAACCCGATTCAAAATCTTTGAAATGGAGAGAGACTACACTAGGTGGTTCGTCAAGTACGAGGCTGATCTTGGTGCACTCGTTGTTGATTTTCCTAAGACATTATTAGTTCGGGACTTCATCATCAAAGGTGAGTACACTTACTACGCTTATATTGGAGTTTGTGTTGTTAGGAGGAAGGATTCGTTGATACTACTGTTGCACATAATTGGTAAGATCATATCTTATAATCTTGAAGATAAGAGTTTTAAGAAGCTTTGCGACTTAACTCCCCATCATTGCAATGAGACTGTGACTTCATTGCAATCCCAATTTGGATGGCTTGATGTTAAGCCACGGCGTTTTTAAGCCCAAATCCCAAGTATTGGGGATGAGGTTAGACGTGGGAGACATTGTATGTAGGCGGCATGGACTGGGTCATTTTTTGTTGCATGAATTTATTTCCGCATGTTTATTTCCGTAGGCGTGTGTTGGTTTCAGTTTATGTGTGTTTATGTTTTGGTTACTCATTGTTAGCAGTCTGGTGTTGTCCTTTAATTTATGCATTTATGTAAGTGGGTTTGTTAGTGATCTGCTATTTAACAGTCAAGGATTCTTAATGGAGGGCAAGCAAAATTATTCAAAACCGTGTGGTACTTCTCACCGAGAAGAAAATTGTTTCCATTAGTACTTATAATATCGTTGTTTGGGACCTATCATTGGCATCAGAGTAGGTTATGTGAACCAATAAAGAACATATTGAGCAATTGGAGGCAGGGCTTGGTGGAGTGTAGGATGGGTTACACAGGATGGAGCTCAGCATGGCCGAAAGGCTTCGTCATTTGGAAGAAACCCTCAATCACCTCTGTGATGTCTTGCTTTCAAACCAGGAGCCCCCAAACCACTATAACCAATACCGTGAAGGCAGTGATGGAGGACGGCATGTTATTTCCTCCAAAACGGCAAAACTAGAGTTTTCTTGGTTCACAGGCGATGATCCAACGGAGTGGTTCAATCAAGTAAACCAATTCTTTGAGTTCCAAGGTACTCCTGAAGCTCAAAAGGTTTCACTGGCCTCCTACCATCTAGAAGGAGAGGCCAATCAGTGGTGGCAATGGATTCGCAGGATATTTCGAGAAGAAAGGCGCATTCTCTCATGGGTAAATTTTGAAGATGAACTTTGGGCTCACTTTGGGCCTTCAGAGTGCGAAAATTTTGATGAAGCTCTTTCGAGAATCATGTAGACAGGCTCTTTGCGTGATTACCAGCGAGAATTTGAACGCTTGGGCAATCATGTATGAGGATGGACTCAAAAGGCTCTGGTTGGGACATTCATGGGTAGCTTGAAGGCTAAAGTTGCCCATGGGATCCGAATGTTTAAACTGCAATCCCTCAAGGATGCCATTAACTTGGCATGGATGAGAGATAATCAACTCACACGGCGGCAAGAGTTATTACAACCACACCCACCTGCACAAGCTCCTCTAGCTCTTCCACCAGCAGCTCGTGTAGCTCCCGCAGCACCTGTTGATCCAATCAGGCGATTATCATGGGAGGAAATGCAAATGAGGAGAGCACAAGGCCTCTGTTTCAATTGCAATGATTGTTTTACAGCCGGGCATGGATGCCAAAGACCCTAGTTGTTACTCTTGGAGGTACATGAGGGTAATGTGGTATGTGAGGACATCACTGATCAACAGACATTAGAGGCTGACCTAGGAGGAGGTGTAATAGAATAAATTTGTCAAAAAAATTTTAGTGCAATGGAAGCATCTTTGTGATACCCCATACGATAAGGCTAAGGGTAGGTGGTGTATGTGATCCCACATTGCTTGGGAATGAGAAGTTCTTACTATTTATAAGGTTCTAATGGAGCTCCAATTGTATTATTAACTAGTTCTTTTGGAGTATAGGCCATGTGGTTTGAGTCTTCCATTGGGGCGTTACAATCTTCCAGCCGAAGAGGCGACCTAAGAGCCTACAAAAAAGTTGCTAGATATGTTTCCAACTATGGACCTTGAGGACAAGGATTCACTTGAAAGAGGAGTATTGTTAGGCCACGACATTCTGGGAGGGGCCTTAAGCCAAATCCCAAGTATTGGGGATGAGGACTTGGGAGATGTTGCATGTAGGCAGTGTGGACTGGGTCATTTTATGTTGCATGAATTTATTTCCACATGTTTATTTTCGTAGGACGTGTGTTGGTTTCAGTTTACATGTGTTTACGTTTCGTTACTCGTTGTTAGCAACACTGAAACTTTGGCTTGTGTTTGATGATTCATATGTCTATCTTGGTTATAGATTTTGGTGTTCCAAATTCAGCTTCTTTTTGTTGTAATTATGCACAGTTGCAACCTTTTTGACACTACAAGCTTTCCCCTTGTAATTATCTGCTGTTAGAGCCTTTTTCCTGCTTGTCTCACTGTATCTATGATATGATTTTACGGCTATCAACTTTCTAGTGGTTTAGGTTTCATTTGGTTACCAAGTTTTTTGAATTGCTATGATATGATTATGCATGGTCTCAACTGCATGTAATGGGTAACTTATGGTATGAAGCGTGCTGTATGGTGAAGGGGGGCATTGAATGTGTAATGATATGTACTTGGGAAATCAAAGTTTCCTGAGGAATTCATTAGATTGTGCACTGTGAATTGGGAATTTCGCTTGAAGTGTATTGATTCTGAATCTGAATTCATCAATGCGGATTAGAAATTGCTATCATAGTGTGAAGGAACGTCCATTATGTTGGATTTTCTGTGTAGTACATTTCAGGGGATTTTGTTTGAAATTATCTTGCCCGCTTTTGACATTATCATTAAAAAAAATGTTATGATATAAGTTAAGGTCCCATTTGGATGTTAAACTAAATTGAGATCAATTCAGTTCAGTCTAATTTTAAGCTGAATTTAACATCCAAATACCCAACTCTCAAATCACTAAACTCATCTCAACTCAAAACCTCTTTACACGTGGGACTCACAACTTTTTTCAACTTCCTATAAATACATCTAAATTCATTTTAACATCTAAATACATCTAAACTCATCTTAAATAGGCCTACAAAAGTCATTCTACCATCTCAACTTACTACTATTTATAAAGAACTTAACTCAGATCAACTCATCTCTTGATTCTTAAGAAGTATCTCATTCTAGAGATTACACTAGCACAATTACCGATTTAACCACATTTAGCACTGTCAAAACCATTTTTTTCTACTTGAGATATTCAGATTGATAACTATGA
Organism: Cyclocarya paliurus; assembly: GCA_029856935.1. Lineage (NCBI taxonomy): Eukaryota > Viridiplantae > Streptophyta > Magnoliopsida > Fagales > Juglandaceae > Cyclocarya > Cyclocarya paliurus. The sequence continues at coordinate 27,860,672 of CM056947.1, forward strand.
CTACTTCAAATTTGAATCTTCTCATTACTCCACTTAGTAATTGTGGTAGAGATGTAGTTATCAGTCTCATATTAGACATTAAAGTGGCGAGGATGATGCATTTTTGCCTTAGGATTATTAGTTTCCGAAATATATCAAGAAAAAACAAAAGTTAAGAGACTTGATTAATTTGGAATATCTTATCAAGAAATAGAAATTTGAGAAAGCAGGCCCAGCCCCTATTTGGCCAATCATTCTGTTGGCATCTTGCATTTGTGAATCCGTGCGTAGGAGTTTCTAGCCAAGATCGAGAAACTCAAGGCATTCCTCTGGTGTAGAAGGCTAAAATGTGGGTTAAGTCTGAAGTTGCTGATGGTGGAGGTTGTCTTTCTGGGTTGCTTGCATGAATTAGCATGAAGTCAATCTTTTACTACTAGCGAGATTAGGGTCACGCCAATAGAAGCTGAGAAATCAGTCGCTTTTGCTTGTAGTGTATTGGATTGGAATTATAGGTTGCTGTGTTTCACCTAGGGTTGACCTCCGACTCCAACGGAGTCGAAGTAGTCGTTTCCGACCTCTGAGTCAGAGCGGAAATTTTACTCCTACTCCGACTACAAACGGAATTGGAGTTCGACTCCAATCGGAGCTCCGACTATTTATTGGTCTAAATGGATGCCCTTTTTCATCTTTTGGGCTCACCATTGCCTAAGTCCAAATCTGTAAAAAAATAATAATAATAATGAAGAGATAAAAAAAAATTATAAATCCAATAGTTTAAAAACTAAATAACTTATGGTTATTTAGTAGCCATAAGTTATAACAGTCTCATACAGTCCCATTTATAACAACAGTCCGAATCTATAAAAAAAATACTGAAAAGAAAAAAAAACTTAAAAACTAAATAATCATAAGTTATAACAGTCCCTTACAATCCCATTTAATAAAGATAACTACATAAATATTAAACACGGATTTCACTCAAATCTCAATGGTCCATTGGTGATTGGTCATGCCTGAAATAAAGATAGAAAGTTGTAAGCAATAAATGAAAAAAACTGATAATAACAAATTGAACATGGTAAAAGTAGAATTTGATTCTCCATTTGATTCTTACCAAGAAATGGGGTTTTTCCAAGAAATGGGGTTCTCCATCCCAACTCTCAAGGGGCATCCATCTCAAACTCTCAAATTCTCAATCATCGGCAATTATGTTAGGGTTCACAATTAGGTCTATAAAATCATAAAAAGTAGAAGTTAGAAATATTAAAATTAATTAAATGAAAATTTAGAAGCATATAAACTTATAAAGTTACTCGATTCAAGCCTATAGCTCTCGGCATCAATGCCAATAGTATCTAGTCCAATGGGCGTTTCACTGATCCAATTCTATGTGCAAACGAGGGCCTCCACGGTTGACGGTGACAATGAACTCCGATAAGCATCCAACACGCGACCTCCAGTGCTAAATGCCGACTTTGAGGCAACCGTAATGATAGGAATAGCTAGCACATCTCGGGTTATACAGGAAAGGACTGGATACTTGGTGGAATTAACCTTCCACTAAGTTAGCAACTGAAATACATCACTAGGTGCCTCGACAGCTTCCATAAAATATAGTTCAACCTCAGATGTACATTGCATAATATTCTTAATTGCATTACATTGATGATACTGTTGCATAATACGATGGCGTGTAAGCCCAAGTATGGATGGTTCAGTATCATCAAAGGAAACTGTCGATCCCGTTGGCCTCGATGAGGAGCTACCAGCTGCGGTTAATGGTTGACAACTATTGCTGTAGTGATGATATAAGTCATCAATATCACTTTTAAGCATTGTAATAAACTCTGCAGCCTTCACTACCCCGAGGACGGAATTTACCCGAAATTCTAGAACGGCCAACTTATATCGAGAGTCAAGGATCACAGCCACAAATAGTAATCTATTTATCTTCTCAATATTCCCCCAATATTTATCATATTTGGTCTTCATCCTCGTAGCCATAGTAGATAACAATCCCCTAGAATCAGTACAACTATTTTTCAAGTGGAAGTGAAGCTCCGAGAGCTCAGTGAAGTATAAGTTTGCAGTCATATATTTAGATCCAGATATCCGCATAGTTATCTCATAAAAAACTTGCAAAAATTGAACAAAGTACCTTACACTAATCCAATCATACTCGTTCGGTGCACCGAGCCCCTGTCCTACTGGCTCCAACAAAGCATATCTCAGGCCCCCATCCTCGACCTCCATCCGCTCGAACGCTCTTTGGTACTTCTGTGCCACATCCAACATCATGTATGTAGAGTTCCATCGAGTTGGAACGTCTAAGCACAACATACTAGAGCATTCAATCTGAAGATCTTTTGCTTTTGCCTTAAACTTGGCAAGCTTTTAGGGGGAACCCCTCACATATCGCACAATATTGCGGACTTGGGTAATGGAAACATCAACCTCTTTTAACCCTTCAACAACTATGAGGTTGATGATATGAGCACAGCACCGAACATGAATAAAGTCGTGGTCCCGAATGACATCATCGTTCACCGTCATGTTCCGCTTAAACTAATCAATTGCTATTTCATTGGCACTAGCATTGTCAACTGTAATACACATCACTTTTCGAATCCCCCAATCTTTTATACAATCATCTATTTTCGTCCCAATGGATGCACCTTTATGATCCACAATTTCTTTGAAGCCAATAATTTTTTTATGCAAATTCCACTCACTGTCAATGTAGTGTGTTGTGATACACATGTAGCAAACGTTCTGTATGGGCGTCCATGTGTCAGTCGTAAATGACACTCTCTGGCTAGTGGTAACAAACATCTTCCTCATCTCCGCCTTGTCCTTCACATGCATTTTCATACAATCTCGCATTACCATATACCGTGATGGAATGGGAAAGCGTGGCTCAACAAAGTTTAGAAACTTTTGGAAGCCTCTTTTTTCGACTGTGGTAAAGGGCATCTCATCAATAATTATTATCTCTGCAAGCATCTCCCTCAACATCTTCTCACTGTATTGAGGGATGACAAGTTTCTTAGCCTGTGTACCATCAGTGGCCGTAGAAGTTTCGTAACTGAGGTTGGTCTGATCAGTGGCCGCCAATTCCTTCACGATCTTATATCATTGGCAACCTTGAAGATGTGCTATCAGCACACTGGTGCCTTACTTCTTCGAATGACATTTACAAAGTTGACCACAATAGTGGCATCTTGCTTACGGGTTTGCAATTTCACCAGAAATTTTGGTGAAATGCTCTCATGTCCACGACCGTTTTTTAGAAGCCCGTTGTGGTTGATCATGCTCAATGGGCATCTCCTCCTCTTCGTTGAACATATCCTCATCATCACCCTCTATATCCACTGGGAGTGGAAGTCGACTACTCGTACAAGATGTGGCTACTCTAGATGTGGCTGCTCTAGATGTAGCTCCTCTAGATGTGGCTCTAGGGGTGGAAGTACCCACCGGTGTAGGAAATGTAGCATTGGCATCTGCAACATTCCTTTGTAGACAATCATCTCCACTATGTCTATAATCCATATCACAATCAAAGAAGCTACAAAAATAAATTAGAACCAAGAAATTAGTTTAAAAAATAACTAGGCTATATTAATTTAAAAAATTAGCTTGTAACCAAAATTCAAATATCCATGCTTTTTTTCATAAAATATTTATATTAAACTATCACAAAATGTCAAAATATGAAAATAATATTCATTAATGACCCATTACATTATTCAACATTTTCTTTTCCCCATTTATTTTTTTAATCTCAATTCACACAGTCTTAGGAAAGTTAGGCATCTAATTAGCTAAAACAACGAAAATAAGGTTTGTTATTATATCAGTATTTTCCATTCGAATTGCAAAATCAAAAGTCACAGAGCTCAAAACAAGGTTTGTTATTATCTCTAAAATAGTCTAGGAATCAGGTTTGTAATCCCGCTCGAGCAGACTGTCGAGCGGGTGTCGAGCGGAGCTCTCGGGTTTGACTGGTTATATAGTCGTCGATCAGACTCTCGAGTGGGAGTCGAGCGGAGCTCTCAGGTTCATATTAGCTCGAGCAGACTATCGAGCGGGAGTCGAGTGGAGCTCTTGGGTTCATATTAGCTCGAGCGAACTGTCGAGCAGAGCTCTCGAGTTCATATTTGCTCGAGCGGAGTCAAACAAAGGGTCGAGCGAACATGGCTCGAGCCACAGTCAAGGCAAACCTCAAAAATGACATTTTTGAGATGAAATCAAGCCAAACTCAACAAGTACAACTCAAATTCACCAGAATAACCACCTTTATGATCCAAAAATAAATAAATCTAGGTAATCTGAAAATAAACATAAAATTAAATCAAGTTTAGGGCTCGGAATCATAAATATACCAAAGCTCAAAGGCTACGGAGGCTAGCCTAAGAATGAGACGGCGAGACTACGAACTATGGAGGCGAAACGAGAAATGGCGGCGAGGGAACGAGGCGGCAAGATCAACGATTCACTGGTTCGGAGAACTGGAGAAGAGAAGAAGAAGGAAGAAGGGGAAGAAGAGAAGGGCCGAAGGGAGGTCTTGCGTTTTGGACCCTCCGTGTGATGAAACGGCGTCGTTCTACTTAATGTGGAACGGCGCCATTTCGCATATTATTTTTTTAAAAAAACCCAGATGTAAAACGACGTCGTTTTACATCTATTTTTTTAAAAAATAAAATAAAAAATCAGAGTCGAAGTTCGGAGCTTCAATTCACTCCGAGCTCTAACTCCAACTCCGACGTCTTTTTCGAAGCTACTCCGACTCTGGCTCCAAATTCCGATTACTCCGACTCCGTCGGAGTCAGAATCTGAGCGGAAGTCAAACGGAGTCAAAAATTTCAAAATTTTGCACAGCCCTAGTTTCACCCTATGCACTTTTTGTTTTGAGTCTTAATGGATTTCTTTAGTGATGACTTCCACCAATAGATGTGAGTTTTTCAAGCCAAAACCGTTTGGATTGAAAAATTATTTCAACTCATCTCATCATTACAATTTTTTCAAATTTCCACACAATATAATAAACAGTTCAACTTTTTCAAATTCTAATTTAACTTTTTCAAATCTTAAAATAATAATAATATTAAAAAATAATATTTTTTTTAACTTTTAACTTTTATCTAAAACTATCTCATCTCACCTCACCATCCAAACGAAAACTTCCATTTGTCCCAACAAACTGTATCCATGACTCTAGCGATCCAAGGCACATACTCACTCACATGACTAAAAGTGGGTTTTTGCTGATTCTGGGCAAGGTTTTCATGTGCTGAATTTATTTACTTTGAAATAATACATTACATGTTTCTCTGTGAAGGAAAATCAGATCCCTGCATATCTTGAAAGTTTCTATCCAGATAGCATTCAGAGTAGATCAGCTGATCTTTATCCACCAAAAAGAAGAAAAAAGGAAATTGAATCGCCACCATATAAGTTCTTATTTTATTTTATGATATTTTCTGAGACAGATCCTCGTGGATAATCATTTCAGATATGAACAGAGATAGCAGGTCAAAGCTTTCATCAAGAACAACATACATCCATCATAACCTAGAATTCTCATCAACTTGAGCGAGCTGCTGACGCAAAACCCTTCTCATAACCTTATTTGTTGCTGTCCTTGGAAGAGCTGAGAGAGGCACGACCCGAGAAACCTACACAATTCAGAATACCGATTAGAATGTCCATCCAAAAGTTTTATCTGAAAAGCAACTGTATGTGGAGCAAACATTAATACCCTGAATAAAGGATTTAGATTTTTCTGCACTGCTGAATTGAAAAGTATCTTCAACTGATTTAAGTCAGCTTTCATGTTATCTGAATCCTTGAATACAACCGCAATTACCAACTGTTCAGGTCCTCCTCCAGGCGGTGGCACACCAATGGCAGCTGTCTCGAGCACATTGTTATCTACCGCGTTACAGATGCGTTCAATTTCAACAGAACTCACCTGCCCAAAAGAAGGGAATTAGTAAGGGAAGACTGCATATGCTGTTTTAATGTCGAGGAATCCCTGAGACAGTGCAAACACAACATGTCTTTCACCGGATTAAACTTGGACCCGTGTAATGCATCCCCATCACACGGATCAAGTAAATTATCGGCTAGAATTTGACCAGTTTTACAAGCAACCCATTATTTGTTGAAGATATGAGAAGAAGAAGGGAAAAAGAAACAAGAAAACACCAGTCTAAAAAAAAGGCTTAAAACCAAGCACCACAAACAAATCGTTTGGACAGTTAGATTATTCAAAATCCTAATACTCAGATCATAGAATAGGGATATCAGGACACCATTGGATTATTCAAAACTTCATAGAGGGAATCCTCGCGCATAGTGAGTCCTTGTTATATGGAACAAGTAATATGTATCGATGGTACAGCTTTGGAAAAAAAACCTACTGCAAGCATCAGCCGTAACTCACTCCCTTACTATATATAATATATGATTCTTAAGTAATATGAATGAAAACTCTAACCTGGGACACGGTATCACACAACACTGGACCATTATATCAACTGAACTTTTTCTTTACACTTAAAATGAAATCTTATAAAAATGAGGACAAAATCATGAAGAAAACAGTTACACACATTTTCTAATTGGAAAGATTTACTCCTGGATACTTCTTGAGTTAATCAAACTAGTGTCGTTTTCCAAGTGTCCAAATATGTGTTGTTAGATTTCACAACAAAGTTGCATTGGGAAGTGAATCATATTCCACAAGGAACAATCCATACCTTGATACCTCCGAGATTCATTGTATCATCTGCACGACCATGTGCCTGGTAATATCCTGTAGAAGTCCGCTCAAACACATCCCCATGCCTCCGAAGAACCTGCACGAGGAAACTCAACTGCAAAATTCAGAGGGGACCAAGTGCCAATTCACCAAATTATCCAGAAGATGGAGAAGAATTTACTTACCCTTCCCTTCCAGGAAGGCATTCCCTTAAAGTAGACATCATAGTGATTGGCATTCAGCAGTGTATTAGAAGCCCCAAACATGAGGGGACCAAGTGCCAATTCACCAATCCCCGGTTGATTCTGCGGCTATAATAGAAGATGAAAAGATCATATTGAGTACCTCGAATAAATGAATGACAAAAAAGAAAGGATAAATTCTCATAAAATTATTTATGTCAATTACCAATGAAATTTTAAGGAACATTCAATGTGAGGTGATTTGAAAAGTAGAAGTCAATGCCAAGCAATTTGCAAATATAACATTAGCTTGCGAATGCACAAGTTATTAAAGAGATTCTTCATGATACTATAGTCTAATTAACCTTTATTCCCCTAAAAAAAGGCTATCTGTTACTTACAATGGGATGACCATCGTTGCCAAGGATAAACAAACAGCAGCCCATAGCTGGTGTGCTGAAAGCAGCCAATGATTGAGCCTGCAATAATGAGCCAGTAATAAATCCACCTCCAATCTCCGTGCCACCACAATATTCAATGATAGGCTTATAGTGCGCTCTCGCCATCAGCCATAGGTATTCATCAACATTAGATGCCTCACCAGTGGAGCCAAAGCAACTACCACAATTTAAAATAATCAATGCAGCTTGAAACAGCCAAAATGGGACAAAAACCCATAGTTGACATATACCCTACTTTCAATTAGGTAAAATACACAAGTGACACTCAAACACAAATGGTACTTCAAAAAGATGAAGGGTAACAACTGTGACTTAAACCTACCGGATGGCAGACCAATCAAAACCAGCCATACAGTTTCTACTCTTCCATGCCCGAACAATACTTGGGATCACTCCAAGCATAGTAACTTTAGCATCCTGGACAGATAGAAAGTATATTCATTTAGAAAACATAGAAAAATGAACTAACAAAATGTGTAGCAAAAAATGTTCTGAATATGAAAACATGCAACAATAAATGCTGTCAACATCATTTCAAAGTAATCATGAAATTTTTTATGTTTTACTTTTTGCTAAATAAAATCAGTATTAATGTACAAAAGTGGGACAAATTAAGATATATAAATTGTCAATATTGAGGAGTCATAAAGTTCTCTCTCTTATGCCCCTTAGCTTGGGGCATCTTGCTATCCCCCACTAAATAAAGCCCCTTCTTTGCTCACTATGATTGTCAAAAATCAGGTCATGGAGTAAGAGCTCTCCCATTATAGAGCGCTCTTGCTATTGAATCTTTCTTTAACTCAATTTGTGTTTCAATGTAGTGAGGGGTTGTCAATAACCACTCACCTGGATGTTTGGCATTCCTTTTTGAACTTACTTACCAAACCCAAGCTTTTTGGCTTTTATGGTTATAAACAGAGAAATATCTACTTAAACATTTGCCCAAAAAAGTTATTTAAGGGTGTAAGAGTGACTACACCAGGAGATTTACAAGCACATCATCACAATGGAAAGAAGAAATTAACATTAAAGATTTGGGAATGTTTGGATGTAAGATAAGATAATATTTGCCCAAAAAAGTTACTTAAGGGTGTAAGAGCGACTATCACACCTGGAGATTTACAAGCACATCATCAATGGAAAGAAGAAATTAAAATTAAAGATTTGGGAATGTTTGGATGTAAGATAAGATCATGAATAGTAGAGAAATGTTTGTAAATAGTTGTAAAATCTTTTTGAGATGAAGCTTTGATCGGTTTGATGAACAGGGAAAAAATATTTTATGTTTATCATAATAAATACTTTTCAAAAAACTAATAAAGCAGGAAAAAAAATGATCACAGCAGTAGTGGCAGCCGTGGCTGCCATCACAGGGTGGCTGCTGCTTTATTTTTATAATTTTTGTTTAAAATGCTAATTAGACATTAGTTTTTTGAGTTTTTGGTTTTTTGAAAATTGAGTAAGACAACTTTTATGTTTGTATGTTTGGGAATGAGATGATCTTTGGCTGAAAAATATCTTCGACTTTTGACCGAACCATGTTACCTAAACATGCCTGAGTAAAGGCACAAGTGAAAGGGAATGTCTTCTGGACAAACTGAAACCCCCTCTCCTTCCCTCGTGTAAAACCCCAAAATTGGTGCGTGAATAATGAAAAAGTTGATGGACTCATATGCGTGCAAAGTCCCACATTTGGGGACGGCTTTATAATGATTCCATGGCTGCCAATTATAGCTTTGACTGAGACCATTTTAGTGCACAGAACTCAAAATTTTCACCTGAACAAATTTGGCAAATCCAGAACCAAGGGGAGATCCATTATACAAAGCCATGGAAGCCCCATTTAACAATGAAGCATATACCAGCCAAGGACCCATCATCCAGCCAAGATTCGTGGGCCAGGCAATGATGTCACCTTTTTGGATATCCATGTGGCACCATGCATCTGCAGCAGCTTTAAAAGGAGTTGCATGGGTCCAAGGAATTGCTTTTGGCTCTCCTACACCAGGAAATATGCAGAGTCAAGTATTTCAGTGTATGGAATTTAATCAATGCTTTTCACATATTGTGCTTGCTTGGCACTGTAGTGGCTAATTACTCCCCAGGAAAACAGACACCACTTCATCTAACCTTCAAAAAAACAAAGCACTAATTACAGGTTTCTGTGGTTGACATCAAACTTTGCTTCCATTCTAAATTCATTACTTGGCAAAGATAATATTCAAGGGAGAGGTCTGAGAGAAAATATAAATTGTAAAAGCTTCATTACCAGATAATTCTTTGGACTGGAAGCAAAGTCCCATGCATACTAGTTTTTTTATCGGTATCAATAGGATTATCCCTTTGTACTACCTCTTTTTTTGTTTTGCTTTGTTTTGTTTTTGCTTTTGTTTTTGTTTTTGCTTTTATGATTTTTTTTAATGATTTTAGGTCCCCCTTGGAACAATCAGGACTCTTGGCAGTCTTCAATTCTATTGTGGACCTTCATTAAGGCAAAAGGCATGTAATGAGTTATGCGTCAAACAAAGTGAACTACACGAACCAGCAATAGAATTGCAAAAACCGACTAGAGACGGAAAAAGACAGGCTTGCATCAATAAAAACTTCTCTCTCCATCAGATTAGAGCAACCGATGGCAATTGCCATAAATTCAAATGATAGTTGTGACAATTTCAGAAGAAAACATTATAGAAGTTGCTTTTACCAAACTCCCTTCCATTTTTTTCTCAAATCTGTTCCATTTATTTCCCAACTCCGTTCCGATGCATGTCCAACTTGATCCATAAGGGCGCAGTCTCGTGGTCAAAGGCTGGGCATGGGATAAACTGAAGAATCGGACATTCTGGGTTTGATTACCCACTAGGAGTTTCCTTGAATGATCTGGTATATGGTTCTTGAGGATAGCGTCTTGTTCTAGGGTCTACTTCAGAGGAGTGGGTCCCAAGGGGCCTACCTGGGTGACATTCCACGTCATAATAAAAAAAGCAGTTGCTCAGAATCTCCTGCAACCAACATACCCTGAATACGACAGAGATATCACTACTATATGTCTAAGATACTCCATTATAAGGAAATCATGCTACACAGTCACTGGGATGTGAATGACACCTTGCCTGACAAATGGCTCAATTATCAGCCACCAAGAAAGTTTTTCAAAAGTTATTTAACTTTTTACGGGTAAATCTGCCACTATTTCACTTGCATTTCCTAGGGTTTCATGCCACACAAGATTCCAAATTATCCAGATACTTTCGCCATATGGAATGCCTTGAGAAGTTTGGTTCTTATAGTTAACAACCTAAAGAAAATCTAGGTCACATTTGAGCCTATACTCCATAAAGACTAGTTAAGGTTATAATCGAGCCACTTGGAATCTATCATAAAGGGCTTGAACTTCTCCCTCCCAAGCAATGTGGGTTCCCATTCACCACGTTGTTATAAACAATCCAGGGTATTACAATCTCCCCCAACCCCCCCCCCCCCCCCCCCCCCCACCCAAAAAAAGCCTCCACGTCCTCATCAGACCATTCCATCACAATCACATAGGTGACACGACTCAAGTTGCACACTTTTGGTTAACCTGGCTCTAATACCATTTTGTAACGACTAAATGAAGGTCTAAGCCACATCTCGACCTATACTCTAAAAGGCCTAGTCAAGACTATAATTGAAGCCCCTTGGAATCATTTTAAAGGGCTTGAACCTCTCATTTCCAGCAATGCGGGATCTCATTCACCACCTTCCTATACACAATCCAGGGTATTACACCATACATCTATTGCTAGGATTTATTGCTACTTCATGGTTGTAACTACCACTTCAAGTGGTGAAAAGAACAAAATCATTCAATGTTATTGTACTAACTATTACTTTTATATTAAGCAGGATGGAGATCAGCACTCAAATTTAACAATTTGAATTGTCAAAACTTAACCATTGGTTCTTCGAGTATAGTCCACTTTGCCATTTTGAAAATGAAAGGTAAAGACAAATAAAGTTTTGTGGGGATTAGAGTTTAACTTTTGGTTACCTGTAGTTCCGGATGAGAAAAGAATGTTCGTAAATGCTTCTACTGGTTGTTCTATGGCAGCAAATTCATGTTCCCTGCACATTTGATATGAATCGTGAAAAAAAAAAAAAAGCAATGGCATCAGAGTTTCACTGAATTTTGAATCTACAAACATTTAATCAGACAAATTAGATTATATCAAGCAACTTTGGATATATACATCACACTGTTTCTGTACTAAAAAGTTAACAAATATTATGTGTAACAGCTTTGACGCATTAATGCTGACAAAAATTGACCTTGTCGTCTAAACGGTTAATGGCAAAGAAAACAAGAAAATGTTGCTACAGACTCGGCTACATATCAACTTAAAACCTAGAACATCTTAAAATTTGTATACCTAGAGTTTGTGTTCGAGAAAGCTCCTTGAAAGGGACATTGCTCAAGATCGCTTTCATTATGTAAAATTATAGGATGAATTACCCATCATGTTTGTAACGCCCCAATGGAAGGCCCAAACCACATGCCCTATACTCTAAAAGGACTAGTCAATGATACAATTGAAACCCCATTGGAACCTTATAAAGAGCAAAAACTTCTACTTCACAAGCAATGCGGGATCCCATACACCACCTACCCTTACACATCATATGGGGTATCACAATCTCCCCCACTTAAATTCTCGACATCCTCATCGAGCCAGTTTATTGTAAGTGGCACAGCTCAAGTCCCACATTTCTGGTTAGGATAGGCTCTGATACCATTTATAATGCCCCAATGGAAGGCCCAAATCACATAGTCTATATTCCAAAAGGATTAGTCAATGAAAGAATTTGAGCCCCATTGGAACCTTATAAAGAGCAATAACTTCTCATTTCCAAGCAATGTGGGATCCCATACACCACCTACCTTTACACATCATATGGGGTATCACAATGTTCCAGCTGTAGTAGGAAAAAAAACTCAAAAATTTTACGTCTCTTCGAATATACAGAAATCATCATCACTTTGATAGCCTTTTCTGTTATCCTAGGTGAGAACATTACATGGGGTCCTCTTGAGTAGATCTCTCTCTCTCTCTCTCTCTGCGCTCTTGGTATGGGGTGCCTAACGCCTATTTCCAACGCATCTCATCGGAAATAGCTCTCTCTCCCTATTCATTTTTCTCTTCTATTCACTGGCCCAATTTTATTGGTGGGTAAGATGTATTCAATGAGGAAACTATTGGTAGATACAAAGGTCTTCTAGGTCCTAGTGTGTTCCATATTGTTGAAAGATGTAGGAAGGTGATGAAGGATGTAACAGTGGGTAGAGTTACAGTGGGCTAGCAGGTGAATACGGTAGAAGTATGTGCAATGTCAACGGGCAGTAAAGATTTCTTCGAATTTTCCCTGAGCATATCTCACACAATGGTGCTCAAACTCCAATGGTTGTTACATGGTCATGGCATTATATGGTTGTGGAAGGAGACATGGTTTCATTATCATCCCGAAAGGAGTGGAACTGATGGATAAAATTTGTAGATGCTCTTAGGAATATCTTTGTTACATGGTCCTTTGCAAATGACGGCCCAAACAAAGGTAAGCTGGGTCTCAGTGGAGGCACACTACCAAGGGAGGAAGAAACAGGGTCATGCCAACTTCATGGTGTTGAGATAGGGCTTTTAGTGACACCTCCCCTATAATCTATAAAATTGCATGTGAGCAGAGTGCCTTGGTGGCTGAGCTTATGGGAATTTACGGTGCTTCTATTCAGTAGAGTGTCAACTTCCTCAAGGAGGCTCGGGGTTGTCAAGTTAGAAGTGAAGGGGCTGATAACATGTTGTGGACTCATCTACTGATTAGAAACAAATAAAGATGTGGTGGACTCTTTCTAGGAAAGGGAAATTCTCTGCACGCTCATTTTATATGAGGTCATCACTTGTAATGCCCCAAGGGAGGCCCAAGCCACATTTTGGCCTATACTCCAAAAGAACTAGTCAATGACATAATTGGAGCCCCATTTGGAACCATTATAAAGAGCAAAAACTTATTCTTCCCAAGTAAAGTGGGATCCAGTATATCACCTACTCTAATAAATCAATATGGGGTATCATATCACTAGCCAAGATGACAATCCTTTCTTGAGAAGAACATTTGGAGTAAGGTTCTTAAGGCAGCTCTCTTGGTGTGGGCAGCTTCCCTAAGGAAGATCCTAACCATGAACAACCTAAGGAAGCGCCTTATAATCATTAATGATTGGTGTTGCATGTGCAGAAAGAGTGAAAAAACAATGGATCATTTGCTAATTTATTGTGAGGTTGCAATGACTATATTGGTTGCTTTTTTCAGCAGAGTTCAAATTGTATGAATTATGCCTTAGAAGGTGGTTTATCTTCTTGCCAGATAGAGAAGTCTTCATGCCATCCTACAAACTGCAGCAATTTGGAAAAGGGTTCTCATATGCTTAATGTGGTGCATTAGAGGGAAAGGAAAGATCAGAACTTTGATGTGAGGTTGCTAGTGCTATAAGGGTAAATTCTCCGGAAGAGTTTGAATTGCATGTGTTATGCCTGGGAAGGTGGCACAAATTGCGGCAATTTGGAAAATGGTTCCCACATGATTTAATGTGGTGCATTTGGTGGGAAAATAATAGTAGGAACTTTGAAGATAAGGAACGCTCCCTAGAAGAACTTCGAAGTCTCTTTTTCCGTACTTTGTTTATATGGGTGATTGCTATAGACTTTGATGGGCTCAATTTCCATGATTTCCTTGTATCTATTTCTAGGTTTTAACGTCATGTTGTCTCTTCTATATGTCCTATGTACTTGGCCGTTGCCTATTTCTTTGTTAATATAAATAAATTTTCTTTTTACTTATAAAAAAAAGAATATTGCAGGGAACATAATAGCTTGGACTGTTGGATTAAGAAAATCAATATTCCACATCTAACCAAAGAGCATTGTACTTTAATTAGGCATCTAGAATTATCCCAAGCAAAAAGAGAAAAAGGTAATAGCAGGAAATCCCAATTTATGTAAACATTCAACTTATCAAAAAAAACAAAAAAAGAAACATTCTGAATCGTGGTGGTTCAAGTGCTAAAGTATCATCACTTAGTTACTTGAATGATGAAGATATATATCAAGTTTGCTCTTTGCAACCTGGAAGGCATGGAATAGTATAATACTTCAAGAAAAGAGATCTTAAGCTTAAATATAGATATATAGTTCATAATTAGAGTTGAAACAAGGTTGGGGGTGGGGATGGAGCGGCAAAAATGATCATTGATGTTGCATAGTAGATTAAAAAGATAGCATAATCAGGAATTAATCTAAAGTTCATACTTTAAATGTTTGACTCTTCCAAGAAAATCATGCCAAGAAATGTCATCATCACGCAATTTCATGCTAAAGCTAGAACCTCTGGTCGGGATCACAATTGCCATAGGTGACTGAGCCTCCACAATTCGACTGCAGGACTGAAAATACACTGAGATAGATTGAACTATGAAGAAAACAAAAAACAAAAGTTTCAAGTTTCACCATATAACAGTCGTAATCAAAACTTCACCTGTACAACGGTATACTTTTGTCACCACGAATAATCAGATCCTGAAAAAATGAAAATGGTTGGAAGGATTAAGATAAATGAGTAACATATGGAACCCAAAGGGCCAAGTTATAAAAAGAAATATGACCTGTTGAATAAGCAACAAGCATAGGAGCTATAAAATCTTACAGATAGAAAAAGAAAGAAAAGTGGCTCAACAACAGGCTCATTCTTTACCATGGAGTGGTAACTGAAAAAACCTTATACATGCCATCTTACTGAATTCTGCCAGAGCTCATTCGAGTAAAATATGAATTTCAATAAAGAATAGGAGCATGAAGTTCCATAAGTAATTACCTGAGTAAATACAGCTTTTGCTTCCGATATTTTCAACCTTGTTGATATTTCAAGTGGAGCAAAACTGTCAGCTATGGACACAACAACATAGCCTGCCAGAACAATAGCTAGGTAGATAAATACAGAATTGACATCCATTGGCATATCAATTGCGATTGCAGACCCTTTCTCCAAGCCCAGTGCTTTGATTGCATGGGCAACTAACCTACATATTTCAATGAAAACAGAAGATACAAATATTCAAACATAGAAAGCCTGAATGTTAATAAAATGAAAAATAGTTATGTCAAAACCTCACTACAGTAGAACATGCTACCCTTCCACAGTAAGCCAGCAAGTTTACCCCAAGATAGGGCAGACTTAGGCCATGAAAGTCTAGCAACTTACCATCTAACATACTCCAGTCATATATTCCCAAGTCTAGAAATGTATTGTTCAAACAATAACTCAATCTTATATTGAAGAACATCTTCTTCTTCTTTTTTATAAGTAAATAAGTAGCTTTATTGAATAGAATGAAACTAGGCAAAGCCCAAGTACATAGGAAGTATACAAAGTGAGACACCTAATTACATTCTAGTGAGCTGAAAAGAAGATAGAAACCCTTGGACATTCCCACCCTTCAATACAATAGCAGAAAATCACTGTAAAAGAGAGAATACAAAAAAAATCGGGATTTCCCCCACTATACTCTCCTTGTTACAAAAACACCTATCATTCATTTCTAACCATAAACACTACATTAAGCACAAAGGTATCATAACCCACGTTGCTGCCAATTGTATACTGATATGCCTCCTGTTCCAACACGCTAATAGTTCCAACACACTCTTAGGCATTACCCAACTCAGTCATGCTCTATCAAGGATACCATCCCATAATTTCCTCGCCACCTCACAATGTAAAAGTAAATGATCTATCAATTCACCATTCCTTTTGCACATGTAGCACCACTCTATGACCACCATACCCTGCTTCCTTAAATTATCAACTGTCAAAATCTTTCCAAGCGCAATTGTCCAAGTAAAAAACGCAACTTTAGATGGAGCTTGTGCTTTCCAAATATTCTTCCACGGGAAAAGATGGGTTGTTGTACTGTCAAAACCTTGTAAAAAGATTGAACGGTAAACTAGTTTCTCCCTGTGTGAATCCACAACATATGGTCACCCTCATTTCCTCCTACCTTTGCTGAATACAAGTGTCTAAAAAAGGCTGCCATCTCATCAAGTTCCCAATCCTGAGCATTTCTAGTAAAAGTGACATTCCAAGTAACCGTCCCATTGGCACAACACAGCAAATCTGAGACTGCCGCTTGCTGATTTCCAGCCATGTTAAAAGCGACTGGAAAAACAATGGAAATAGGCCTCTCCCCACTCCAAGCATCGAACCAAAAACGGAGTCTTGCTCCATCACCCACTCCAAACCTAATATTTTTTTCAAAGGTGTTCCACCCCTTTCTAATAAATTTCCATAAGCTTACTCCATATGACCCCCTACCCTCCTTGGAACACCATCCCCTCCACTCATTACCATACTTGTGTGCGATTACCTCTTTCCACAACGAGTTCCCTTCCATTTGATATCTCCACAACCACTTACCAAGAAGGGCCTTGTTAAAAATGCTCAAATTTCGCACCCCTAATCCCCCATTCGCAATCGGACAGCACACCTTTTGCCAAATAACAAGGTGAAATTAGACTTCCTCCCCCATGCCACCCCACAAGAAAGCTATAAACAACTTTTCCAAACAGCTAGCCACTCCACTAGGCAATGGTAATAGGGAAAGATAATAAGTAGGAAGGTTGGAGAGAGTACTTTTAATAAGTGTTAACTTCCCCCCCTTTTGATAGATACAGTTGTTTCCACCCCGATAATCTTTTCTCAATCTTCTCTGCCACCCCATCCCAAATGCTCTTTGCTTTAAATGAAACCCCCAAGGGGAGTCCAAGATATTTCATAGGAAGTGAGGCTATTTTACAAGCCAACAACTCTGCTAGAGAAGCAATAATACTCACAACCCCCACTGGTACCAATTCCAACTTCCCCAGGTTCACCTTAAGTCCCGAAACAGCTTCAAAACACAACAATACTGCCCTTAGAGCTTGAATCTGGACACTAACTGCATCACAGAAGATAAGCGTATCATCCGCAAATAAAATGTGAGATATAGAACTGACACCATTGCTATTGTTGCCCACCGAAAAACTAGCAATAAATCCCCCCCTAACGGCAGCCTCCACCATGCAGCTCAAAACCTCCATTACTAAAACAAAGAGGAAAGGTGATAACGGATCCCCTTGTCGCAGAACCCTCGAAGACTAAAAAAACCACAAGATTTTCCATTAACTAAAACCGAAACCCGAGTGGTTGAAACATAGTGTTTAATCCATTCACACCACTTGTTTCCAAAACCACACCTTCGCAACATATAAAAAAGAAAATCCCAACACACATGATCATAGGCCTCTTCCATGTCTAACTTGCAAAGGACCCCTAGAGTGCCTTCTCTTAACCGGCTGTCCAAACATTTATTCGCTATCAAAACGGAGTCCAAAATTTGCCGCCCCTGAACAAAAGCATTTTGAGGTTTGGAAATGATTTTGTCCATCACCAAACTCATTCGGTTAGCTAACACCTTTGAAATAATCTTGTAGATCCCACCTACCAAGCTAATAGGCCAGAAGTCTTTCAAATTATGGGTACCAACTATCTTTTGAATAAGAGCAATAAAAGTAGCATTTAATGACTTTTCAAACTTAAGGTTAGAATGAAAATCATGGAAAATCTGCATCACTTCCTCCTTCACTATCTCCCAACATTCTTGAAAAAAAGCCATGGAAAAACCATCCGGACCCAGGGCTTTATCTTTGCACATGCCTCTGACCACTAGATGCACCTCCTCTTCAACAAACGGCCTCTCCAACCAACTTGCTACCTCCAAATCGAGCTGATCAAAAAATAAACCATCCAATTTGGGGCGCCACTCAACTTTTTCAGTTAGGAGCTCCTCATAGTACTGCACTATATGATCTTGAATCTCTTAGGGAGACTGTAACACATTCGAGCACGAATGAAGGACTTCAATTGCATTGTGGTGCCTATGAGAATTAGGCACCTTGTGAAAGAACCTAGTGCTTTTATCTCCCTCCTTCAACCAAACCGCCCTTGATTTCTGCCTCCAAGATATTTCCTCCATCAACAACACTTTCTCAATTTTGGTTACCACCACATTCTTTCTTGACAAAGACTCCTCATTCACCTCTCCTTCCTCCAAAACTTGCAGCTCATCCCAAAGAATATTTTTTTGCACTTCCGTATGTTGAAATACTTCTTCATTCCACTTCTTTAAGTCAACCTTCAGAGCTTTAAGTTTGCTAGCCACTATGAAACTAGGTGTTCCATCAAAGGAATAAGCTTCCCACCAGGCCCTTACCTTCTCCACAAACCCATCAACTTCCAGCCACATATTCTCAAATTTGAATGGATGTCTACCCCCATGAATGCCACCACAATCCAACAAAATTGGGAAATGATCAAAACATACTCGTGACAACCTTTTATGACGTAGATCCAGAAAGTGCGTCTCCCACGAAGGGGATACTAGAAATCTATTCAACCTTGACCATCCTCGACTATTGGACCAAATATAGCCCCCCCCCCCCAACCAAAGGAAGATCCACGAGATTCAACTCAAAAATCAACTCTGAAAAGTTTTCCATTGCTCTTGTCGATGTAAATGTCCCCGCCCTCTCACTAGGGAATCGAACAATGTTGAAATCGTCACAAAAAATCCAAGGTAAATCCCAAAAAGAATTTAGACCCGGCAATTCCTCCCACAAGAAGCTTCTATCACTATCCACATTAGGCCCATACACACCCACAAGAGCCCACCTCCACCCATCCTCAGTGTTCCTAAAAGATACAGCCATGGACAAGGACCCAATGCAATCCTCTACCATCTCCACCACTCTCCTATCCCACATCACTAACACACCTCCCGAAGCCCCCAACGAAACTAAATAACACCACCCCACAAAGGAACAACTCCATAAACTACGGATTATACTTCTATCAACACCACTCAATTTTGTCTCTTGTAGACAAACAATGTCAATTTTCCAACTACTTAGAAGAGATCTAATACGAAGACTTTTATTCACGTCGTTGATCCCTCTTACGTTCCAAGACAATATTTTAGGCTTCATTAACAAAAATAGAGTCCCTCCCTTTTGTTCTAACTCTCCCCAAGGTTCCCTCCTTGTTATCATAATTGATACAACATTGCAATCTTCTCAACTCTCTCTCATTTCTAAGAGCTGACTTCATGGCCGTAGAACTGCCAGCTTCAATGGCTATTAAGAGAGCCTTGAATTGTTCTTCATATCCATCGCATGTCAAACCTACCCACCCTTGAAGCTCCCCAACTTTTTTTAACACCCAATCTAATGCTCTAGGTGCGATCTGAGGGGGTAGTGTCAGCAGAGGGGACAAACTACCCATCTCCTCCTCCTCACTGTCTTCAAAAATCAAGGATTGCTTACACAGGCTAGTCCCCTCCTCCTCTGACCTCAATACGTCCACAGTTTCCCCTTCCTCAATTACCGGTGCATCAAAAACCATCTGTCTTCCTCCTGAAACTTCCTTTGAGGCTATCGGGGCTTTCTGTGCCTGAGGAGAAATCAAAAGCTCGGGAACAGTGGCCAAAACATCATCGCAGAAGCTGACCGTGGCAAGCTCGGGAACAATAGCCTTGTCGCTGCTCACAGACACCATATGTAGTCCTCCCAAGACTTCCTCTGAGGCTATCAGGGCTTTCTGTGCCTGAGGTGAAGTCAAAAGTTCGGTAACAGTGGCCAAAACGTCATCGCAGAAGCTGATCGTGGCAAGCTCGTGGACAACAACCTGGTTGCAGCTGGCAGACACCATCCCAGACCTCTTCGCAGTTTGCAGGCTCCGACGAGGTGATCAGAGCAAGTAACAAGTCAATGCGAGCCGGCAAGGAAACATTAAGCCCTCCTCTAGCCTCTGATGAAGTAAACTCCGGCACCGGGACCTCCTTCGGAGCTTCAACGGCCTTCGGCGATATCGTCTGAGGTATCGCCAATGACGGTGGCGCAAGCCGACATGACGACGGGCCACCAAGGTCCTGCGGCTTCTTCCTCCAGGCAGGCTTCATTGCCTGGGCTTGGGAGGCAGGCTGGGCCTAGAACTCCACACAAGCCTACATGAAAGGCCATTGCGCCACTTGAACATCTGATGGGGCCACTAGGCCGCTTGAGGCCACAACCTTTCCCTTTCCCAGCCCGTTGCCAGATAAAAAATGGAGCTTTTAGGTTGTTAAATGCTAATCCTCACTGACCACCTCAATACGGATAGTTGCAATGTACATCTCGGTACTGTTGGGTTTTCCTCCAGCATACTCAACCACCATCAAGGCAGCCTCTTCCTCGACCGCAAGCCAAAGAATATGGTACCAAAACCCTTTTGTTTCATTTCCCTTTTTTTTTATATATATTTTGCTTTGTAACTTTTAGTTTTAGGGTATGTGTTGGGATCCCCCATCCCTTCCTACTGTACTGTTAATTTTAGTTATTCAAGAAAAAAAAATTCTATAAATGACTTCAATAAGACAATTTGAATAGGGAGAAAATAGCATACCAAACCTCTGCACGAAACTCCTGGAGGGTCATCCTGCGTACAGGCAGATCATCATCCCCTTCATTACGCCAAATTACCACTGCATCATCCAAACTTCTCTTGGAATTTAAACTCAAACAATTCTTTGCTGGATTCACTAATGCTCCGGGAAGCCACTGACCACCAGGGTATGAGGAATGGCTTTCCCCACATGGACTCTCAAGGACGATACATTTGGGAGGCACAGAAAAAGATACACTCATTTCATCCAACACAGTTTTCCAATAAACCTAACAAACAAGTGACAGGAAGCCAAATGTATTAAATGGTTCAATAACCAAAATTTGAGAGCAATAAAGAAAGAAAACCTTGATATTGTAGTAATAGTACCTCAGGGTTTGAGACTGAAAATTCCTGGAAATCAGAAAAGCTTGATATGGGGTCCTTATATTTTGAATCTAAAAACTCTTTACCCCGCCTCACTAACAGCTGACCAATATTTGTTAAGATTGCATTTTCCCTGGTGATGCAGTATCCAGCAGTAATTTATCTCTATTCATACATTTGTTTTCACTTGGAAATATCCATAACGAATATATATATTTTCTAAGCATGCACAATTACATATTGCATGCATAAATATGGATGTAAAAATATGCCCACACACAAACCTAGATTAACACAAACACACATTGCCGGAACCTCTAACATTGTTGCATTAATCGAGATTTTGATATATGAAAAGTATACAATTTAATGTGTTGCTAATCCACGAGATTCAGCCATGAATTGCAAACAACTCTGTCAATCCGTGAAATTGCCAGAATAGACGAGACATGCAATATTAACATCCACATGCAAAACTAGCACGGTACATAAACAATAGTTCGTAAATCAAAATGGATCTCTGAAAAATGAAATAAAATAATCCAGCTCACCTACAAAATTCATGATTCGAAAAAAAAAAGACTATTAAAAAATACATTAAATTGCTACTTTTTGGGTCAAATCGGTGTCAAAACAGTTGCTTTTTCAGACAAAAAATAAGTGCTTTTATGCATGTTGAGATCGTTCAATGGTTTGATATTGTATATATTGGGAAAAACTAGCTGGAAATTTGCGGTCAGATTTATGTATGTTTACACAAATGACAAAACATTAGTAACTGTTTCATGATTAGATAAGAGCACTGGATGCACCAGAATCCAGATGCACAAGGGCTGGTGCTGAATAACACGAATGTTAACAATACAGCCTCCAAAAATGAAATTTTAGAATGGTTTTTCATTTAAGTATTTCCCTTCGTATAATTTGAAACACTTGATTTTAGCCAATACGCTAACAATAGTACCAAGTTATCCTTTTATTTAGACTCCATTCACAGCATTGAAGAAGAAACCTGAAAAAGTTATGTACTTTGGGCTCCGTTTGTTCAACGAAAAACAACTTCTAAAAAAAGTTAGGTACTTCGTTGTTCTTTTTGGCCCCACTTTTCAATAAGATGGCTATAATTACAAAGAGATTATATAAAAGCAATTTCACAAATTGATGTAATTTTATGTGATTAGTTAGATTTACTTTATAATAAAAATAATTTACGACCAAACATATGAGCCATACAGTTAATGGGATTACTTTTGAATAATCCATGTAAAGTATTTCTCTACCAGTAATCCCTCACGCTCCTTCATATTATGCCACTTATTTCGTTTCCCTTCAGAAAGAACTTTTTCTCACAACAATATTTTCCGTGGAAACAAACAGAGCCTTAAAAGAATAAGAATCGTGGTTACGAAGGCGTGGGAGGAGCTTACGAATCGGGTAGCCAAGCAGGCGGGTTGGGGCCGTAGTTCATGTAGCAGCCGTAATACATCATCTGGTGGAAGGAGAAGGGGAGGTCCGGGCTGAGTATATGCTTCGAGATATCCCGCCACGTTTCAGCAGTGGCAGGTCCGTAATTACGGACGATCTCGGTGAGTCTTCCATGGATTCCCTCTGCAAGGTCCGGTGCAATTCCCTGCGCTTCGATGTCCGACCTCGTGATGCAGTCTAGAGCTTTGTACGCCATTATCCAATCTCTGAGCCTTCAGAGCGAGAGCTAACTTGCAGTGTTATCAGACTATCAGATAAGTTGAAGTTGGTTGGAAGTTTTTTTTCTAATTATTTTTTATTTTTATAATTAGGTAAACCATGTGAGATCTGGAGCAATTATACCAAACAGGGTTGGTTAGTTGTGGATCAAAAATAGAGCTCTTCCATTTAAATATATCGTTAGGTGTGATTTTGATAATGAATTGAGATAAGATAAAAATTAAATGTTGAATTAAATATTATTAGAATATTATTTTTTTAATATTATTATTTTAAAATTTAAAAAAATAAAATTATTTATTATATTTTGTATAAAAATTTAAAAAAAAATTATAATTTATCTTCTAAATTAAATTATATCATATAAATACTTTATTATATATGTTCTACACCAAGAGTAAAATTTTTCATTATCTTATTCTAAAATGTTAAGTTATTAAATATATATATGTATAAATATTAAATTTTGATTACGCAGCATCTTTTAATAAGATAATAATATCATGTGACTTTAATCCGAAACTACTTAATAATTATTTACAGAATTTATGCAATTTAGTAAAGCCTCCAAAGATCATACTTTTTTCTTGAAGGAGGTTTGAGTAGTGAAAGTGTTTGAAAATATTTATGAATAATAATAAAAAAATAATAATAGAATATTTCACAGTGGGATATAAGAAGAGTCGTCCACGACTAAAAAATTGAGATTAGGACGGATGATGGTTATTGTAGAAAGTTTTGTCATAGAATTTTAGAAGAAGTTCGAAAATTCATAAATTTTGAGGTTTTTTACAAAACTATCCAAGTGAGTATGGAGAATCAATGGAGTTTAGTTTGGGATACATTTTAAAGCAAAATACCTGATCAACCCAGCAGCCATAATAAAATGGTCTTCTCAAAGAATGGGGGGGTTGAATCTGGACACTGAAGCTGGTGGGTTTGTTTGGAGCCGAGCCACTAAATTCCTTTGCATGACCACTGTGTAGCACAATGTTAAAAATAGATATATAAAGTACATGGGAGAAACAAAAAGGGGAGTTAGCTACTCACACCTCCAGACAGGGCAAGGGAGGGCGGGCAACCCCTAGCCTTGCCCCTTTCCCGCATGGGCGGGGAGCGAGTTTGCCCCCTGAGCCCCAACCTCACCCCATCCGAATGTTACAGAGCAAATTGGCCCCGTGTTGTTGGCCCACCACCCATTATGTGACATCTGGTATTGCAAGGTGAGAGAGAGAGGGAAGGAGGGGGGGAGAGAGAGAGGGATATTCCTTTCCTTTTTAAGATTGGGCCTATACTTGTAAGGCCTCTGGGCCTGAGGTTCGGGTGTGACTAGCCCGGCCCAACCTCCTATGAGAGAGCTCTGGGTCACAGCAGATGCGAGTGCAGCCTTATCTGAATTACATGTGAAAAGGACATGGCATGCAAATAGGAAGTCTCGACAGAAGATCTAGTTGCCGACAAGGGGGTGCATCATTGAATGCGGCAGTGTGGTAGTCTAAGTGGACAAGACGACTATAAGGAGAGAGAACAGGAGGTGGAAAAAGGAAGGTTACAAACTTGATCGTTCTCTCTAACTTCTCACTACTTTCTTATTCCTTCCTTGATTCTAGAGATTTTAACTTTGGCATCATAGGTGACATGTTCGCACCCAGCCACCCTTTCTTCCATTCTTGCATGTACCTGAAGCACAACCATAGCAAGATGGCTACAAAAAACGCAATAACAGTTAATACCGTCTATGAGATCAAAAATTATTTTTGTCCAACAATATCAGCATGCCTTTTGTATGCCAACCACAACTCACACTTTTATATAGACTTCACCGAGCTGAATAAGATGTGCTCAAAGGACAGCTTTCCTTTGTTGTGCACATTGACTTGATCGCCAATTTGACAATCGGACAAAAAAATGTCAAGTTTCATGGACGCCTACTCCGAGTACAATCAAATTTAGATGAGCCTAGAAGACTGCTTTAATTACGGATAGAGGTCTCTATTGCTACTAGGTTATACTTAGGGTTGAAAAAAAAAACAGCCAGGTTCGGTATGGTTCAAGACTAGTTTGGTCTAGTGCCTATTCCAGTTTTCTCAAAACCAATTGAAACCGATTAGGTTCTGATTTTTTTTTTCTAACTACGGACCGATTTATATAAATATATATATTAATTTTTTTATGTTATATAAAATAGTTTTTGTTTAATTTTTTTATTATATATTAATTTATATAATTTGTATATATAATATATATAATAATTTTATATTATATGCTAAATTGCTAATTAATATAACATTAATTTTTAAAATCATATTATTCATGTATAATAATAATCTAATAACATAAAATTAATCTTATAAATCTTAATATAAGATTTGATATAACATTATCATTAAAAATTTTAATCTTATAACATAAAATTAACATCACATAAATTTTAATCTAAAACATAAACATTTGATCATATGTTATTAATATAAACTATATATATTAAGGATAAATACATTTTATAGCATAATAAATTACAATATATATTCTTTTTTATAAATCTATTTACGTACATTTGATTATATACATTCATATAAAAAGTGTATGTAACCATTATATTATCACTAATATATATATATATATATATATATATATATATGTATATATTATGGTAACCAAGTATTTTATCACTAACATATAATATTAGTAGATAACTATATACATATTATTATATCATTATATCACTATATAGTATATTTATAGTATTAGTATAGTATACTAATACTATATATAATGGGCCATAATGAGCATCGATTACTAATAGTATGCTTAGTATTTATAGTATATGTTAGTATTAATGCTAAGTATACTATTAGTAATCTACTATATATAAATAACTATATATTATAATTATAGTCTATATTATAATTATAATATATATTATAATATACTATAACATATCACTATATTATTACATACTATAATATATCGAAAAAATCAGACTGAATCAAACTGAAATCGGTAAAACCGAAAATACCAATTTAGAAGTACAACCAGTGCATGTACAATTTTTTAAATTTCAAAATTGGCGTATATTGGTTAGCTCTAAAATATATCCAAAATGGGACTGGCTAAACCCCTAATTATGCCCTTCGGCCTCAAGACCGCTAGAGCAACCAATCAAAGGCTAATTAACTAGATGTTTAATGAACTAATCGGCCGTAGTGTAGAGGTGTACGCCAACGACCTACTTGCCAAAAGCAAGGAGCTGGAGGGGCACACTAATGAGCTAAGGGGAGCTTTCGCAGTCCTCCAAAAGTACGAGATGAAACTCAATCCTACAAAGTGTGCTTTCGAGTTAGGATCAGGAAAATTCTTTGGGCTCATGGTCTCAGGAAGGGGTATCGAAGCTAATAAGAAAATAATAGGAGAGTATAATTGAAGATGGTGGCTAAAAGTAAAAAATGGTGGGTTTGTTTGGAGCCTAGCCTCTGAATTCCTTTGCATGAGAACTGTGTAGCACATATTAAAAATAGATAGAGATATAGAAAATAATAAGTGGAGTTAGCACTAAGGGTGCTACTCGCACCTCCTGGGAGAGGCCAGGGAGGGCGGGCATCCCCTAGCCCTGCCATTTCCCCCACATGGGCGGGGGGCAAGTATGGCCCCCGACCCTCGGTCTCACCCCGTTCGAATGTCAGAGGCCGAATTGGCCCCCTGTGCCATATGCCCATTGCCCATCGCGTGATATCTAGTATCGTAGAGAGAGAGAGAGAGAGCTAGGGTTGGGGGCAATGGTGAGGGGAGGAGAGTTCGAGAGCCTAAGCAGCGACAAAATAGAGAGAGGAAAATGGTACGGCATAGGGAGGGGGGACTTACTACTTAAGTTTAAAAAATCCTCAAAATGCAACCGACAGATGGGCCTGTTGTACAGGATGCAGGTGGCTTGCCCAGCAGCCCTAGCTAGCACTTCAAGGGTTTTCCTCATCAATATTATTATCATCGATAAAATTTATAATCTTCAAAACAATATTTTTGCTTTTGATGAGCAACATCATCCACCCTTGTGTTAAATGCCTTAAATTTAAAAGAGTAAACCTTCTGGTCAGTACAAGTAGGCTTGAGAACAGCCTCCAATAAAATAAGGCCACGTAACCCACCCTTTACTGAAGGAATGGTTATGCACCGCACCGAAGCTCGTCTCTCTCTCTTCGAAAACGCCCTAGTCTCTCTCTCTCATCAAATACCCATCAAATCTCGTCTCTCTCTCTTCGAAAACGTATCGTACATAATTTAATCGAGTATGGATTTGTGTGGGTTATGGAAAAGTTCAGAATTTATTCTTGAAAACCCAATATATGCACAATTACTCATGAGGAAACCCAATATATTTTTGAAAAAAAGCACAAACTGCAGATATCACAGCCCAAGAGTTATAAATTGTAATGAAAACAGTGACTCCCAAAACAAATATAATCGGACAAAGAGAAAAGGGGGCTGTATCAGATGCACTATGTAGGACGACGGTGTTGGCTGGTGGTTGACTAATTGGTCTGGTGGCTGTGTCAAGCTGGTGGTGGCTACGTTAGGCTGGTTGAGGCGTCTGTTGGCGGCGGCGGGGAGGCTGGTGGCAGTGACTGGTGGCAGCAACGTCTGGATGGGGGTGGATGTGCAGCTGGGTGAGATAAAATGATGAGTGAAAATAGAATTAATCTTCACAGCAGCCACTATTTGGCTGCATCCAATGCACTCATGACGTGTACACCGGAACAACTGAACCGGTTTGCCCCCTCAAGCGAACCTCATTCAACCATTTTGCCCCGTGCCCCCTCGACCCCTCATCCCTAAGAGAAGCTCAGAGCCTCTCATCCCCACGCGAAGCTCAGAGCCCCTCAACACAGCCACCGACCCTCAGCCCCACCACGACCTCGGTGCCATCTCTATCCACCAACGAAGCCCTCGCCCTCGCCCTCCCCACCACGACCCAGCCCTACCCACGATGACCTCAGGCCTCCCTAGGAGATCAGTCCCCAATCTCTCGGTCCCATCTTAGTTCACCAACGAAGCCCTTGGTCCCATCTCAGTCCACCGATGCGAAGCCGCCCTTAGTTGATTTTCATCACTTAAGTAGAATTTTTTTTTTGTACCTTTTTTTTTTAGTCGGTTTAGCATACATTATTTTTCTCTGTTTAACTTAGTCGATTTCTTTGCTCTTCCTAATTTACATTTCTTGTTCTACATTTTTTTCTCTGTTTAACTTAGTCGATTTTTTTGCTCTTCCTGATCTACATTTCTTGTTTTAGAATCCGAGAAAGGATGTGGAATCTATGACTGTACTATGGTGTTGTGAGAAAGTATGTGGATATTTGAAGCTCAGATGCTTTATTTGTATTATTTCTCTACATTCACATGATTTAAAAATCTGAGATCATCCATGTCTTGCAGGGTAGTAGATTGGGGATCATGACAGTTATATCGACCGACTCTATTCGGCATATGATGAGGAGTTTTGTAGACGAAAAGCAAAACCGTCTACTATGGGCTTCAACCTACCATGCAGGGGAGTTCTTGGATCCTATGGCTGTTGCAGAAGCAAGGGCCAAAAAGAAAGCTAAAAAATTGGTAGGCATTTCACACTTGCTTCCCAAGGATGACCTACTTAATGGTTCTTCAACTGAGAAGTCTGAGGCTAGATCCTCGCCAGGGGGTTCTAGCTCAACTGACTTGATCAGTACAAAGCAGATGGCCATTAAAGGATTTAAGGTACAAAGTGAGATGGCCAACAAAGAACAAATATGTTAGAAACGAGCAGATTTAGTACCTGAAAAAATCCTGTATCTATATGTATATTTCATGTAGTCACAACTGCACAGATGGTTATTTTAGATAAAATTATGTGTCTTGGATGATTCATGTAGTGATGAGTCATGTACACATCCATCTATATGTAGACTATTCTACCTATAGCTTGTGAATACTGGCCTGTGGGATTCATTTGCAGCCAATTTAATCGACAAGTACTATATATAAGTCAACAAGCATGGCAACTTCTTAATTGAAGATCACGATCTGAGACATGCCAAACACTCCATTCAGAATTGTTCAAAACCATTATTGCATGTCTGCCTGGAGTGAACTCTGACTCGGCCAAATTAATTAAGCAATATGAGAAGTCGAAGTTGTCATTGGTGGTGGGTGGATAACCAGTTGGTGTGATTAATTGCCTTAGTAGCCACATTTGCTAAATTATTTTTTTAGAACATCTAAATAAAAGGCATCAGTCTGAACAGAAAAAATAAAAACAAATAACTCTCAATGAGCAGAAACAGATCTTTCCAGAACATCTATAAGATATGGTACTTTATATTTTTCCACTAAGATACTAGTTATTTCCAACTAAGTTTTTCACTTTCAAAACTGCCTTTCTGGAATGGTTTATTATCATTATAAACCATAGTAAAACAAACAGTGACATAGGTAAATAAAAGGTAGTTTTGCAAGATTTACTTCCAAGATTTTGTTCAAGAAATAAAATGCAAATAATTAAAGGAGTACCCTTGAATCATTAAAAGAGACCGGAGCTCTAAGATTAGTTCTTACAACAAAGTTCTTGGTTTTCTACATCTATAGTATATATAATGTGATTTTACTGCTTGACTCCTTTCCTTGCTTTCCAATTCATAAATCCAAGCCCAAGTGCGTGAGATCTTATTAGTTAGCTTCAGAGAAAGCCCCAGGATGCTTCCTTCATAATGCTTCCATGGTCCTGCAACCATATTTTAAAAGGTTTAGATTTCATTTAAACAACTATTTGTCAAACTTCAAATTACAGAGGTTGAAAATCCTTGTGAATAATTCTTATACCTTGCCCTTCACACTAATCATCAGAGGCCCATATCTGGTTTTGCGGTAACACCCTTGATGTTGCAGCGGGATATCATAATTAGAATAAGATAGAAGAAGATGAACATATTCTCATAAAACACTAGAAAAAATACTCTTAACAATGTACAGATTGGGGAATTTAAGACAAAGTTTTGAAAGAGGTTTAACAGTTTCTATCTGAATTTTATCAAACACAGATAACAATGAGTTGATACCACAAAACAAATAAAAGCACCTGAATATTGCTAGTAAATGCCAATTAATATTTCTTATGGGTGAATATTTCTTAACAAAAATGTTTTTTGTTATGTAGCCACTTCCATGACAAAAATAAGAAAAAGAAAACGAAAGACATGTGCTGGGTTATTCTACGTGGACTTCCTTATCACAAGAACTCCAGGATCCCAGTTCATCTTCTTCTCGCACGTCATTGAATTCAAATCAGAACGACTAG
This sequence comes from Cyclocarya paliurus, assembly GCA_029856935.1. Lineage (NCBI taxonomy): Eukaryota > Viridiplantae > Streptophyta > Magnoliopsida > Fagales > Juglandaceae > Cyclocarya > Cyclocarya paliurus. The sequence continues at coordinate 27,891,002 of CM056947.1, forward strand.
CAACAAATGGCGTGTAAAATAATAAACTCTTCAAAACCCAGGTTGCATAAAAACAAATAACAATAGTTTACGGACCTAATTTTTGAAAATTTCTCCATGCCCTAAGCCACAATACCCATCTCAGAAAACACAAAAATCACATCTCGATGTACACATGAAGAACATAGCATGTATGGACAGGAAAATGGTTCAATATTTACCTATGAACATTTCAAACCACTCGGTGAAACAAAGCAGTTGGGTTTCGGGGGATTCAAATCTTGTTTGCTCCGTTCAACAAGCTCGTGGGGAGTGGAGGCGTTGGGCAGACGGAGGAGCGCCGCTCGGTGGCACTGACGACACAAACGGCGTCCCCAAGAGGTGGTGGGATGAGGAAGCTGCCGCAGGTTGCAAGGGAGGAGGCTGTTTCGCAGCATTCGAATGGAGATGAAATAGAAATAGATTTTCAAATCAAATCAAAAAGTGCACAGCAGCAGCCACGTAGTGTGTGCAATGAGTGCACAGCTACAGTGGCTACTATGTAGCAGCTCTCGTGAAAATATTTTCAGAAATTTTTGGGAAAAAATCTGATGCGATGATCCTCATGGCATGTTTTACTATATTAGTGACGTGGCAATTTTTTATTTGAGGTTGCTTTCACCCAAATAACGGAAGGTACCGCTCCAAAGCGGTTCTCTATCTAGAATGTTGTCTTCATTCCTTTTATATATAATTTTTGAAGTAATAAATTTGCTCCTGTTTGGTCATGTCAACCATTTTTGTATTAAATGATCATAAATTTAAAATAATTTTTAAAAATCATGAAATTTTAAATGTTAATAAAGTCAAGGGGTTGCCCTTTCCAAAAGCTCTCCCATGGTTATTTGAATTGAGTATTTCAAGAGATTTGTGCTTAAAAGATGCAATTTTCTTGAAAAATTTCTCCTTTCTCATCTGTTGCCAAAGAGAAGCTGATCCTATCAGCATGGCAGGTTATGAAATGGAATATGACCAAAACAACAAACAACCAATGGATTGACATTGATCAAAGAATTACAGTAAATTATTCCAGAGAAGTCTAATCTAAACCATTTATGCACATCAGGATAATTTTTATACCACAGAAGCTTGAAAAAAGGAACAAAAATAAATTTGTCAATCGGCTCCGGGAAGTAGTTTTCTCTTATTTGAGCCGGTTGTGCCAAAACGTCCGACTGCAGCAGGGATAACTCGGGATGGTGAGATGACCTCCACAAAAGAGAAGTTATATGAATCTGTTCCTAACTGACTCTGTAACCATCCTCTACTTCCAGAAAACCCACCAGCTACAATCCAGCAGTTCTTAAAACCAAGGGTTGTGAGTGCTCTCGCAACTGTTTTTGCGGAGTCAGAGTACCTGAATAGTGAATATGTCGAAAACCAAACATAAATATAATTCTTACAAAAAAGTTTTTTGAGAGGGTTGGGGGGCAGTCCATTTATAGAAATTCAACTGCTGAATCTGGAATTCAGAGCTGTGTATAACTTTATAAGAAATACGCAAGGAGAACAACTCACGAGTCCAAGATCACAATGTTGGAACCTTTGTTAACTTTCTTGAGGTAAGAAATCTTCAAAGCAGCCATTTCTGCTTCCACTTTCTTTACATTTCTGACAAGACCTCTTAGCTTGCTTGGTAATTCCTCCAAACTGAGACATTAAAGACAATAAAATACTAGATATTTAGAGGTGGCCAAGTCCTGAATGGATGTCTTCCATGATCACGTCAAACCCAATAAACCTTGTATGTTTTTCTTATAAACACTTCAGCCCAAATGCACTTCACTAGTCAATTTTGCCTCAAAAATCCTAATCTTAAGGAGAAAAAAAAAAAAAAAATAAGGACAGGATAACTTTATTTAACATCTTGTCTATCATCCTTCGTACATGATAAAGAAATATTAAATAAGAGGTTCAGAAACATGTATTTTAGTAGCCCTCTTTGGTAACCCAGAGGATGAAGACAACTGAAAGAAACTATGATGTCGGTTTAAACATCTGTGGTTAGTCAGAGGAAACTATAGATGAGGCAGTGACCATACTTACATGCAAGAGAAGCAATACAGAGCATACCAAGAATTTCGTTTCAAAAAAAGGAAGGTATAGGATATACTGATGTGTAATAAATATACCGAAGCTGTAGTATCACTTACGGGATTGCAATCAATCTGTTCTTAGCACTAGAGGGAAGGCGAGGAATACCAGCCTTGTCCTTGTCTTTCTCTGATCTAATATCAATCATAAGGTGGTTTTGTGTAGAAATTAGATCAAGAGCTTGAGCAGGATTAAGCTCACCTACAGAGTTAACAGAGTAATCAAATCTTAGATCCACTTCACAAGATTAGCTTGCTGTGACATAAATTTGAAAAGAACAAAACTAGAAGAAAATAATAAAACCCACAATTCACGATCCTCCAAACTTCTACGTACAAATGAAGCAACTTTATATCAGAAAACAATGAACTCACCTTTATAACCACGAAGGCTGTAGGAGATGGTAGACCAGATGGGAGGAACAAGGAGGTAAGCAAGAAATAATGCTCCAGCAGATCCTACAATCACAATAGGCTCTGCAGACGAGATGGTTTCAACAGTTGATGAAGCTATAGGCTTGGCCGCTTCAATTACCTTTGTGGTCTGCTGAGCTGCATCTATGACCGTCTGCAACAAAGAGATATTCATGCTCAAAGCTAATATCCATTTTTAAACTATCCGCCACAATGTCAGAGATCAATAAATTACTTGAGATCAGTGTCAGCTACAAGGTATGTGGATGCCTTATCTAAGTCAATAGAATTTTTTATTTTATTTTATTTATTTATTTATTTATTTTTATGAATACTAAGTAGATAGAGTTATATATAAGATTTGAACACCCAAGTTAGTTGTTTAAAATGGGACATTTATCAAAAGCGACCAACATGAGGTGGAGACCAGTTAACTTTAGCAAAGAAAAAAACTGCACTTCTTTCTTAAAAAAATGTTAAGGATTACGAATTGAACAAGCTAATTCTGCCAAGAGCAAGAGAGCCTCATTTCAGAACCAGGCTACCGTGCTTATTGGCTAATCCAGTCTCCAAATAACTTCCTGATACATGGACCTGCTAAACTATCTTAATGAAGTAGTTGCATAAAAAATAAAAAATAAAAATTATAAAGAAGTGATTACTCTACATCCATCATTTTCATTTAAATGTCAAAATCAAGGGCACTGATGAGGCCAGGCTCAGCACACTACAACTTTTCAAAACCCACATCGCATTCAACATTGAAATAAATATAAACTAAATTATCATAAAGATGGAATGCATTTCACCCTTCATTGTAAAGACCCATTTCAATAACCAAATCACTTTTCCACTACATTCATTGCACAAACTAGTATTTCAAGAACCGGATCAAATGTTCTTGAAAATTCAAGAAGCTCCCAACGGATTAAGTTTATTATTATGTTAATTCCAAGCAATATGTGCTTTGATATGCCCACATGGAGTATATGTAAGCTATTGCAATATAATCTGCATAGTTGACGAAAATGCAATTGAACAAATAAAGAGAAGAAACCTTAGCAGCAGTCAGAGCAGGCTGCGTATCGAAGCCAGAGCTTTGAATTGCTTCTTGGGCCTTCCTTGAAGCCTCAGAAATTGCCGGAGAAGTGATGTTCAAGGCCTGTTCTCCTGCCTGCTTAACAATTGGCAATGCCACTTCGATGCCCGGCTTCAAAGCATTTCCGACAACTTCAAAAATCTGCTTTGTGATATCCAAGAAACTTGAACCCACTTCCTGAACCTTTTCAATTGTTTTCTCCACCTATTAATTTAGAAAACACATACAATTTCAAGAGCTGGGTAGGAACCCAAATTTGAAGAACGTCCCTGAGGCTTAATTTGGTCAGCATTTTCGAATCACTATCTTTGGTTTTGAAATTAATAAATTTCTTTTGTTTATGCTAAGAATTAAACGAGTAATGGATGAAACAAGAGAAAACTATAGAGCAGTTTTCTGGTGGGTAATTCGAGGATAATTTTAATGTTGTGACCACCCATCGAAAGCTTTCATCTCGAAAGCAAGAAAAGAACAAAGAATCCCTTATAAATAAACTTGCTGTAAATTTACTTCAGCAACAGCATGGAAAAAGAAAGAAACGAGCTTACTTCGGTGAGAGAAGAGACTATCTGGTCCTTGGGGAGATTGAGAGCCTTTGCTTCACGGGGAGGAGTGAAGAGAGCCAAAAGTGATATGGTGGTTGATGTAGGTAAAGATACAGAAATTGGTCTGAAATGTGGTCTGGAAGAAGGTATGGGTTTGGAAGATAGCGAGGAAGAGGAGGGAATTGAAGGCCTCGGGGTGGCTGAAGCTCGGATGGCCAACTCCATAGCCATTTGCGCCACCGCTCACCCTCAGTCAAGAGAGTATGGGTGCGTAAGACTCAGTATATTTCTATGCTAAAGGATCAAAAGAGGATTGTTGATCAGGAATCAGTGGAGGAAAAGAGGGTACTTTTGGCCAATAACAAACAAAACCAAACCTTATTCTGTACTTCTCGGTACACGACTTCCCTACCATACATAACTTGCCAAGTTGGTCCTTTTTGAGGTTGCAAACTTGCAAGATCGACTTCATAATGTAAGATTGTCCTAAGATAATGATCTATAGAGTTTTAAAATAGTAACTTTTTATTCATGTTCACACACTACACTATATATCACATTTTTTTTATAATTTTTTTCTTCTTAAACTAATTAAGTTCTTATACTTATCATTCATATATCACACATTTATATTTGATAAGAGAAAAAAAATAAAAAATAAAAATATAGTATATAGTATATAGGGATGATTAATAGAATTTTTCTTAAAATAGTGGTTATGTCGATGATTTTTTCACAACTCATCTCTATCAAAGACGTGCAACAAGGAAGAAAAAGGGACTCCTTGTGCCTAATCTTAGATGCCTAAGTTAGGAATATGCCTAGAAAATTGAAAGAATCTAGAGATCGTACCTAAGTTTATTGGCATTGGTCCCTATATATGGATGAATTGTTGCTTTATAAGGATAATATATTTTTTTTCCCAATCTCGAGATTCTATTCACCTTGAGCATCTTGTTTGACATCTCGAGGGATAATTCCCTGAGTATCTCGTTGTTTTCACAATGGTATATATCTGCTAGTAAGGTAAGTTACCATAATAATCTTATCGGGGGTGATATGATCCTATGAGCTCGAACGTACTGTATTCCTATAGGTTCTTGTCTTGGGGCCCATTATATAAGCCTTTTACGTTGTATCCTTTGGCCCATCTATCAAGGATTTAAATGACTCTCCACGTGGAATTTGTTATAAAATTAGGATTGGTTGTGAATTTTTTTTAAGAAGATTAAGAGATAATATAATAAATAATGTTAAAAAATCTATTCAAATTATGTGTATAAAAAATATTTCAAATTCTCTCGACCATCCCATCCCATCCCATAGTGATTGCCACCAGCCAAGTCACCATGACGACTAGTTATGGGCCGCTTATGAGAGCCTAAAAACTAAAACGTTGGCTGCCCTTGGTTGCCAGGGTGGTCACTAGTCGACTCAAATCGGTTGTTGGTGGTAGCCACTCCATGGCGGCTGGTGGCTACTGTATATTTTTTTTTAGTTTTAAGTTTTTATATAAATTTATTTTGAAGAGAGTTTTTTTTTAGTATTGGGTTGACATGTGGCATTAGGAGGTGTCAATTTGTGTTTGCGGGTCATGTCAAATCATGAATATTTTGACTATATAGATCAACTCAAACCCGACCCATTAAGCTCAATGTATCAGACTTCAAACCCTAACTGATCCGTTTAAATAACAGCTAGTGTTGTGTCACCCCTTTTGATCTGTTTAATAATTAATTAGACATAGGTCAACATGACACGACTCATTTCAACCTGTTTAATATAAACTGGTTGAACTAATATGCATAACTCATTTAATTACATTAACATAATTTCACATAAAATGTAAATTTTATATTTATTAGTAGCCACAATATCTAAAACACATAATAAGACTATTTAGTAAAAAAATATCAATATTTTTCAAATTTTAACCAATAATAAAATCAATATTACAAACTCTACAATTAAAAAATATGAGCATAAGTCTAGAATTGCAATCTCAATAGTAAAAACATAAGTAAATTGAAAAATACCATCATTACAACTCAATAATAATAAAATTGTAATTTTAAAATAAAATTTAAATGGGTTATTACGGGTTGACCATTTATTAACTCGTTTATTAATTATGTCTTAACGGGTTAACCCGTTTTGACCCGATCTCATTTATATCAAGTTCAAATCTACTAATTTAGTGCCGTATTCGTGTTGGGTTCAAATGTTGTATCACTTATTATTACTCCTGGGTGGCCCTTATACTCGAAGGATTAATCACCTTAAATATTATTTCCTAAATTAAAAACATTTATGCAAGGATATATATATATATATATATATATAATATATATATATATATATATATATATATACACACACACACACACACATATAAGCATATTAATAATAGGCTAATATTTGATTATTTATCCTCAACCAATAGTTAAAGATAGTCTACATTATATTTGTTGCAAGTGGTTCATATCACCAATAGGTGACACATTTTCTTTTATCAAAAGAAAATAGATCTCATTTTTATTATTTTTGGGTATCTATATTATTCTAGATATATTACTTATAAAAGAAAAAAATGGTTAGAATTAGCCTATACTTTGATTGGAAATTACTTATTAAGAAAGTTATGTTTTTTTGTTATCTACATAAAAATAAATGTAACTTATATTTAATTAATCTTATTGTTAACTCATAAAATTTTATTTAATTTTATTTATATTTTTTGCATTTGTATTTAATATATATTTATATATTTTTTAAATAAAAATAAAAGGATAACTACTACTACCTAAGCTACTCTACCCAGTAGTAGAGTAGGCTGACAATTTGCAGGAAAATATATATTGGAAAAATAAGGATTAAGAGATTTGTACATATATTTTCTAAATTAGAGAATAAATAAAATAACAAAAATAATTTAGAAAGAGAGAACTCAGTGATGGACATTTTTCTTAGAATAGATTCCTCTACATTCAAATCTTAACATACATTAGGTTTCTTAATAATCTACTTCCACAATACAATAACGTCAATTTTTATTAATCTCATTTTCTGTGCACATAAAAGTTGTAACTTGTGAAAAGTCATAAATTTTCAATTTACAGTGAACACATTTAAAACGTTTCTAATTTATCAAAGGGAACAATCCCTTGTTGGGTGGCAAGCAATTATCGCTCCTATTCCCAAGAGGCATATATTGGTTCAAGTCAACATGACGCAATTTCATTTAAAATTTGAACCACCAAACCAATACATTAAGCAATGATAATAGTTTACATTATTTTTTTACTTAACAGTAAAATTTGAATCATCCTAAGTCTAAAATCAATAATCCCACACCTAATTAAAATACTTTAAAGACAAAATAGAAGAAGTTTCGAGTTTAAGTACCATACATCAATGGAGGTAGCTTGCGACTTTGAACGTCTACCTAGTGTAAGTGTGTTTTCATCTGAAAAATTCATGGTGAACCAAGTCTTGAACTAGAATATTTTAATTTAGACTTCTCCACATCACACACATATTGTTTCATATATCAATGTCCTATCAAGGTGGTGTATAAAGGTTGTACACCGTATCTTGGATTCATGAGTACTCTAGGGAATAGCCCAATTACCATAAACTGCAACCCTACAGTAACACTCATATAGGTGAGTCCTATAAGGGTACATGCAATTCAATATGTTGCCTTAGTCTTGGACTCACTTTTCCTTTGCCATTACATTTGTAACATTCACACCCTATGGATGAACTAGTAATAATATTTTAATAGTGCTCTCCAGTCATTCCAGTAGTTTGTTGTTCCCATTGAACATTCTTCTTGGAATCTCTAATCATGAAGATTGGGTTGACCTAATTAATAGGTTTTAGTACCATCCCCCTTGATGTGCGAATAACTTTCGACTTTGCCAATCCTTTAGTCAAATGATCTGTAAGGTTATCTTCTGACTTTACTTATTCCAAAGTTAGGTATTTATTCTTTATCAGGTATCTTATCATAAAATGACTAATACTCAGATGTCTCCTCTTATGATTAAAGTGTTTATAATTTAACACTTATCACAACCTGATTGCCATAGAGAATAGAAATAGCTGGCAGTGATTTTTTAACTAGTGGACTTTCTAATAATAAATTATTAAGTCATTCTATCTCATGTCTAGTAGTATCTAAGACTATCAATTCAACCTCCACAATAGAGAGTGAAATCACAATTTGCTTGGAAGATCTCCCAGCCAAAGCTACTTCACAAAAAGTAAAAATATATCTACTCATTCCCTTACTGTCTATTATATCAATTATCTAATTACCATCACTGTATGCTTTGATACAGTAGGATACCTAAAATAATGGATACCATATATCAGGGTTGTTATAAAATATCTAAATATTCTATCCAATGCGTTCTAATGAGAATCATTAGGCCTACTAGTAAATTTGCTAAGTCTACTCACAACATATGAAATATCAGGTCTAATAGAATTAACAATATAAAACAATATACCAATACAAAGAAAGGAAACCAAGCTGCAGATATTCTAGCATGTCAAGGTTAAGAGGGATTGACATGCAGATATGACGGTGGGGAGATGCTGTCCAGGTCGTTGAGTGGCTTCATTCAATTGGAAAAAATCGGATTGCCTAGTAGAAGAATTTAATTTACTTGGTTTGATTGTTTGTCTTCGGTTTGAGTTGTATTGTGTCTATATTGTTTTCGCTGACTGGTTGTTGTTGCTGTTAGGATGGTATTCCTCTGCCTTTGGTGAGGTTTTGAATAAAATGGGAGGTTTTAAAAAAAAATGTACCAATAATATGAGAATATCTTAATTGTGATTCAGGATTTCTAAAATTCTTACTTAAATGAATATAAGGATCTAGATGTGTGCTAATAGGTTTGCATTCGAATCTATCAGATTTCTTAAAAATCTTTTCAATATAATGATATTAGTTTATGCTAATACCATCACGAGATCTCATTAACTTAATACCAAGAACTAATTATGCTTCTCCCATGTTTTTCACGTCAAAGTTCTCAAATAGAGAATTTTTAACATCAAGAGCAATACTTATATTGCTACCAAAGAAAAGAAAATCATTAGATGTAAAGACATAGTATTACACATGCACCATCAACTATTTTAGTGTATAAACATTTATTACATTCACTTATTCTAAAGTCATAAGATAAAATTATTTAGGGGCTTGCTTTAAACTATATAGAGATTTAATAAGTTCACAAACTTTTCTTTCCTCATGGAACCACAAAACTCTCTGATTGATCAATGTGTATCTCTTCTTCTAGATTGCCATTAAGAAATGCCGTCTTTATGTTCATTTAGTGGACCTCAAGTTTATGGATTGCAATTAGAGCTATTAAAATTTGAATAGTGGTTATTCTAGTTACAAGAGAATGCGTATAAAAATAATCATTACCCTCTCTTTGTGTAAATCCTTTTGCAACCAGCCTAACTTTAAATTTATCAATAGTATAATCAAGTCTTAATTTCTTTTTAAAAATATATTTACATTTAATGATTTTACATCTAGGAAGAAGATCACATAAATTCCATGTATCATTAGTCTTAAATGATTCTATCTCAGTATTTACCGTTTCTTTCCACAAACAGAATCAATATAAAGTATGGTATCCTTGAAAGTTATCCACCACATAATAAATATAAAAATCATATCCAAAATTTTTTTCTCTCTCTCATTCGTTTTCCTCTTCCAAGCTCATTTTCTAATTCAGATGAATTCTCAGAATTAGATAAAATGGTATGTTGACTATTGTGGAAGGAAATCTCAATATAGGTAAAGATTTTTTTTCTTTGTCTTTAAAAGGAAATAGATCTTCAAAGAATGTTGCATCCTTAGACTCCATGATGATGTTAGGATCAATACATTGGACTTCTAATTTGATAATTAAAAACTTATATGTAGAATTACGTCAGTATACCCAGTGAATATTATATTTACTATGTTGGGACCTAATTTTCTTTTCTTAATCTTTAGAAAATTATCCTTGGCAAGACAACTACAAACTCTAAAGAAATTAATGTTAGGCATTCTACCATTCTAGAGCTCATACGGTGTCTTTTTAGATCCCTTAAATGATACTCTATTCAAGATAAAACAAAATCTAAGTATTGTTTGGCCCCACCATTGCTCGGGTAGGACAAAACTAGGGAGCATATATTTGACCATATCTACCAAAGTTATATTTTTCCTTTCATTAACACCATTGGATTGAGGAGAATATGGAATGGTTTCCTCATGTCACAATATTGAACCAGCTAATCAGAGGTGTATTCACCTCCTTTATCAGACTTGATAATTTTAATTTTTTCTTAATTGATTTTTAACTTGAGTTTTATAAATAAAAATTTTATTAAAGATTCATCTTTTATTTTTATCTAGTAAACATAAAAGAATTTGGACATATCATCTATAAAAGTAATGAGTATTTATTATCACATTTAGAAGAGATACCATTTAAATAGAAACCATAACTATTTATTAGGTCAAGTAGTGGTGAATTTCTTATAGAAGATTTAAATGGTTTCTTAGGTTATTTTAGCTGAACACATATTAAACATTTTTCATCTAAATCAACAAGAATATTATAAATAATCTCTAAGTCTATCGTTCTTTTAACATTATGATAATTAATGTGACATAATCTATCATTTCATATTGAAGAGGAGCATGTAGAAACTACAAATTTATTATTATAATCAAATTTATCTGCTACATTATTTCAAACATTTATTACAAATAAACCATCATTCACATAACTTTTCTCCTCAAATGACTCATATTTGGTTACAATAATTTTATTGAATTGAAATAACAATGTGTAGCATATCCCACTAAGTAAAGAACCACTAATTAGGTTTCTCCTCACCTCTAGCACATAAAACATTTTTTTTAATGGAAGAGTGTTTTCAAATGTTAGTTTAAATTCAACTTTTCCTACTCCAAATAGTTGTACAAAGATTGAGTTTTCCTACTCCATCGTCACTTTCATGTCGCTTGTATACTGATACATTGAAAAATTATTGCGGTTAGAAGTGAAATCTTGGTTGTATACTGCTTGTACAAGAGTCAACAAGACATATGTTTGTACAAAAGTGAAATCTTGGCATTGAAGTGAAATTATGGGGACGATGTTTTTTTCCCAACTGCTGGTACAAGAGTCAACAAGATACATGTCTCTTGTGTCTACTATGCCATAACAAACAAGTGGTATGTTTTTTCCTACTCCATAACAATGTCGCTTGTATTCTGAATGGTGGTATGTAACCATAAGTCCCTAAGAAATGACATGTTTGTTAACTCTTGTGTCTACTATCCAATTAGTACTAGCACTACAAGTCAGATAAATTAGGAGACTTATGGTTACATAGCACCGTTCATCAATTCCAATAGAGTCAGTCTCGAAAAGCACCATATGAGCCCCATAGGTTAGGAGATCTTGGTTGTTTGTTGTCTTATTTATCCTCTTCTTTTAGTCAAAATTTTTAGTCAAGTACCTAGTTTGTTATAGTTAAGAAAAATAAGTCTCTTATCATCTTTGTTAATATAAAATTTTAGTTTCAAATTGTGCCCATAACTAGTTTTACCTTTATTGGATTTAGATTTCTAGTGTAATGGATTTCTATGTGTGTTCTTTAGCCTTCTACAATATTTGCCTTAGACTTGAAATTAGAAGGCAAAGGTGGGATATGATCATTTTTAAGTGTTGTTCTTGGATCCTAATGGCGGAGATCAAGTTTTCATGGTCATATTATCCTCTCTCTCTCTCTCTCTCAATCCACTTCTCTCAAACTGAAAACATAGTTAATCTGAGTGGGGGGAGTAGCTCCAGCTCCTCCCTCCCCTTCCTCTCACCTCCCCCTTTCTCTCATTTGACTTAAAAGCCATGAATGTAAGGTATTTGTATGCTTATTCTCCTTTTGGGAGTAAAATAACTTATCTGTTGCATTCTGAACACCTCCAAGTTACACAAGCCATACCATTGGATTCCTAGTCTATTGATCTATAAGGAACAAAAATCAATGTTGCAAAATAGTGGACGAGTGTGTCTCACACACTGATCAAAGTGACATGTGTGTCCCATGCTTCACCCACCATCGGAGTTGCAAACACCCCACGTGCTTCTCCATCAAATTCCCAAGCCTTAGACCTTCAAGTTTTGACAATCCATGCTCCTCCATAGCCGACGTGTGGATTTTTGCAACCCATGTGCTGTTACAGATGTACGTGTTTCTCATACGCCTGCAAATCTATGACCAAGTGAAACCTCCATTCTCGCTTATCTGACTGCTTTCTATAAAATGAAAGTCGACTTAATCTCATATCCAAGGCTGTAGAGCAGGAGACAGAGATCTTTTTTAATAGTTATAATTGATTCAAAATTGTTGCAACCACATTTATGGCAGCCTCTCATGGCAGTAATGGGAAACTTTGGCAAACCTTGTTGAAAGCACAGAAGAAAATGCAAGATGAATGCCACCAACGTAACCATGACTTAGCTAAATTAGACAGCCAACAAGTCCAGAATGGCTCAGAAGAAAAAGGAAAGAAAGTGGAAGCAATAAGAGGGATGAAATAAAGTTGCAATGTGCAAAGAGACCAACGAGTTTCTGTTTTTGTTCTTTTCTGCATTTTTTTTTCAATGTATAGCACAAAAATTTTGTTTTCTTCTGTTATCATTGTGCAGATTTTGTGATCAAGTGTCCTCAATTATTTCAGTATAAATATTGAGCTCAGATGTATAAAACATGTACCAAATTAATGATAAGAATAGAGAATAGGTTTTTCTTTCTCAAGCATGGTTATTGCCTTACTGTTTTTATGTTCTTCAGCAGTAGTATAGTATTTGCTACTTTCTATTTTACATTTTCTTACATGATATCAAAGCACCATGGTTGGTTCCAATAACTCCAATGTCAATCAAAGCACAAATCCAAACTCATTTATTCTTGATCCATCCCAACCAAACAACCCTTATTTTATTGGCTTCAATGATAATTCTGGAACGTTTCTTGTCACCCAATTGCTTGATTCAAGTAACTATCATTCTTGGGCACGTTCAATGAAAAGAGCTTTTCACATAAAAAACAAACTCAGGTTTGTTGATTGGAGCATTTGTGAACCATTTGAGGCTGAGACTGCTCACCAACTATGGAAGGAACTTGAACAACGACTTGCCTAGCAAAATGCTCGCAGGATTTATGAAGTAAAGTAAGGTACTTTTACAATAATGCAAAACCAAGACACTGTAAGTATGTATTACTCTAAGTTAAAGACTCTGTTGGATGAATTGATGAACTATGAATCTATTCCTAACTGCACGTGTAGGGGTTTGAAAACAATAGTAGATAACCAAGAAAGAGACTGGGTAATGACATTTCTTATGGGTTTAAATGACACATACAAAGCCCTTAAAGCTCAAATTCTTCTAATCAAATATTTTCCAAGTCTAAATGAAGTGTACTCCATAATACAACAAGAAGAAAAGAGGTGACATATTTCTATAGACACTTCAATTGGTGATTCCATGGCTATGATAGCAACTACTAGAGATGTGGTGAAGTAGAATATCACATCTCAAAGAAAGTATTATTGCACCTTTTGTAAAGTCCCTAGACATTCTTTAGAAAGATGCTTTAAAGCTAACCTTGAGAAACCAGTGTGCAGTCATTGCAAAATGTCTGGCCATGTTGTAGAAAAGTGCTTCAAACTTCATAGTTATCCACGAGGCCACAAACTCCATGGGAAGGGTAGATCAACATTTGTCAATCAAGCCACAACCCTTATGACATTTGGACAAGAGCAAATCAATGACAACCAAGCAACACTTACTTAAGAGCAATATTCACAGTTGATTGCCTTGCTCAAATCACAACCTAGTCATTCTCACACACCTTCATGTAATCAAGTCCATTCCCTCAGTCATTCTGAATCTGACATGTCAAAGATATTTAGTATCTCACTTTGTCTCTAAGCTTGTAGTATAAATACACACATCACTTTGATACACCTTGGATAATAAACACAAGGGTGACAGACCATATGGTCTGCTCAACCTCCATTTTCACTACATTCAAAAGTGTTGCTACATACTCTGTAACTCTCCCAAATGGTGAAACTATCAATGTTTCTCATGTTGGAACAGTGAATATATCAACATACTTGACCCTACATGATGTGCTTTGTGTTCCATCCTTTTCCTTTGACCTCATATCTGCAAGAAAACTTAGTTAATCCGGATATTGTCTTATTTTTCTATCTGAAAATCTATTTCATTCAGGACCTTTTAACTTGGAAAATGTAACACCCGACCTAATTAACCTTTAAACACTCTAGGTTAAGCTTATGATTTTGGGCTTTAAATTTTTAAATTTATTATATTCTTTTGTTTGATTATTTTATGTATTTACTTCAATGTTAATAGTAAGATTAGTTTAGACCTTGACACTTAGTATCATTAAGCAAAGGGTTAGAGAAGTAAGCCCATTAATGTTTCTAGTAAAACCTTTAGAACTTTAGAACATTTATGGGCTAAGCGTTAGAAGCCTTAGACCAAGCCTCTTAGGAATTCAAGGCTTAGTAGATAGCTTGGCCCAAGTAAAAGGAAGGCTTAAGGCCTTTGGGCTAAACTTGGTGTAGAATTGACCCATGGCCCAAATAGGTCAAAACAAGCCATTTCAAGCCCCATCTTTATGGACTTGAAGCCTCTTTTTAATCCTCAAAATCTGGAAAGTAAGGCCTCCTCTCACTCAAAACCCAAAAGCCTATGAGCTCTTGACCACACTATGGCCCTTTTAAGCCCACAAGGCCCAAAAGCCTTGTCTTCCATTTTTACACTTCCAATTGAAAGCCCAATGCACTATATCATTAGCTTCTTTAAGCGCATATCATACCCTAATTACCCAAATTAAGTTTTAAAATTGATTAAGACCATTAATCAACTTACCCAAGATTAGTGATCTTTAAACTATGCTTTGAAACTTAATTTCATTCTTAATCTTCCCTTAACCTCTTGATCTAAGATTTTCTTATTCTATTACTCAATTACATCCCTCTTAGATTATACTAAAACCCTAGATAAATCTCCACATATGTCATTAGAGGAAATGATATATCAAACCCCAAAACTACATCAATAGGCACATATGTACGCCCTTTGAGTACATGGATTGTTTTGCCCTTAAGTTCAATATTTTTGTGCCTTTTTCTTAGGGATAATATGATCTTTAGACACCTCTTATAACCTCTTTAAACCTAGACCAAGCTTTGGAATAAACTGGTTTCAAAAACTAAGTCCTTAACAAAAACCGAATTGAACCAATGGTCTAGTTGAATGAGAACCGGTTGGGTTGAGTTTCAACCAACCACCTGCCATGGTTGAGCTACTACCCCACGCCACCTCCAGCACCACCCAATCTCCAAGAGGCCCCATGGCCATCAAGAGCATTTGACCAACCTTCACCACCCATAGAAGGCACCAAAAACCAAAAGCACCCAAGAACCCTTCACTCGGCAACCACCTCCTTTGCATCACATTCATGAGCTGCACCTCCATGATTCACTTAGCAGCCAACCATCCATCTTCTATCACATGAAAAAGGCTTCAAGAAATGACCTTACATCTGCACAATTCAGCCTTGAAGAAGAGTCAAGAATGAGAGACTAAGTGATGATCAAATCTACCCAAGGAAACCACTTGAACCTGTTAGCCCCCTTGGGTGGTTTTGATGGTTTTCCTCATCTCTTCTCTGCCCCATGACTTGACCACCATCTGTAGGAGCAACGTAGCCACTATAGGAAAGAAATTATGGTAGTTTCAAGTCACTATTCCCCCACACAATGTGACACAAGTTTATTAAGGCAAATCTGAAAATTTTAACCATTCACCACCGTCCACCTCCACCAATCCCCTTGAACCAATGACAACATCCCCTCTCCTTTGGTTGTCTATAAAAGGCCTATTCACCCCCTCATTTCCTCCACACCTCATCTCCAGCTCACCTTCAGCATAGAGAGTAATCTTCCCTATTAGTTTTGAGAGAACCCGAAAGTGAGTCAGTTTAAGTGTTCTTGAAAATTCTTGAGAGTTCTTGAGCTAAGAGCTTGAGTGGGCTACAAACTTCGTAAGTTTTCATACCTTTGGTCTTAGTTTACATGTCAAGCCTTGTTTTTAAGTGTTGGAGTGGATTTTTGTTAAGTTTGGAAAAAGTTACCATGCTTAATTCAAAATCAAGTTCATGAAGAATGAGTGCTTAAATTGTTTTAAGTGGAAATTTAGCTATGGGATGTCTTAAGTATGTTTTGATATGATTTATTAATACCTTATTAATACCTTAGAATGATTATGAAAGGTTTGATTCTTGATTAAAAGCATGTCATGATAAATTTTAATACTATATTGTTTTGATCATCAAATCATACATAGATTTTAGTAAGTTTGTAATTAAGGCATGAAGCTTGATTTGTCCCACCTAGACTTGATGATTAAGCATATAGGAATCTTATGATTGGGATAAGAACTAAATTTACATGATTTGGATGAATATTGAAAGCGTACTTGATGATTTGCACTAAGAATATCAAACTTGATTAATGGAGGATTATTGAAGATTAAGGTTCTTAGTCATGATTAAGTGTTGATATGAACTTGATAATCCAAAAATTAGCCTTTTATCATATCATTAAAGACTATAGTGATTATTTATAATTAAAGATAGTTTCTTAAGGATTCATTCATAGGGATCAATAGTTGAAAACACTTGAAAACATCAATTAGAGTGCATGCCGCGTGTTTAGAGTATTTGAGCTAGTTCCACTTTGAATTTTACAATTCTAACTTTGAATTTTACAATTCTAAGAGTTTAGGTGACTTTAGTATATCAAAAATATGAGTTCTATGAAATTTGGTTGAATTTGAAGTTTGTTTGCAAATAATGAAAATTTAAGGGCCTTAATGGCCATTATGGAAAGTTTAAGAGTATTTTTGTAAATATCCATTTTTGAAACCCTTGTTTATAAACCTCACCCATAGCATTATTAATCCTAACTTAGTAACATTTGATTTCAGCCGCTACGACCTTTCTCAAAAAATTCAGGAAGTTTGTAAGTTGGCCTCTAACTTACACCTTTCTAAAAAAATGCTTCGTTCATTTTCAATTATCATTTTGAGTATAAAATATTTGTTATATGATACATTGAGTACATACTTACATGACATGTGCTATTTTTACTATTTTAGTATATTGCATATATAAAATATCATTTTTACATGAAAAACTTGCTATATATGCACATGTCATGAAATACATTTTTTCAACTTAGCATGAAAATAATTTTTGTCACGATTCTAAAGGCTAGGATGGAGAATTATCCTAGTGAAAATAATCTGTTCACTTTGGAGTGTTTAAAAATGGAGTTGTAAGCACAAAGTTGACGAAGAACAGTCAACGAACTTCAAATAGGTTATTTTAAAGAACGTCGGAGCTAAGTCAAATTTTTATGACACCTAAAGTTGGTGGGTGTACTCATTATGATGTTATGTTATATTACCAATACATTGAAAATGAGTATGCCAATAACGTAGTTTCAACATGAGTTGTACTACGATCACCGAAATGTACTCACAGTGCATATGAGGAACTATAATGATATCACACGTTATGATGTTACGATTAATTATGAGTTGTTAATCATGATAAAATGTTATGATGAAAATTATATCTTTTGACGATTGAAGTAAAAAAATGTTCTCTAAACAAAAATATGTGTATCTGTTTTTCTGAAAATGTTAAGGAATCCGGATGGAAGACATATAATAACTTTCTTCCATTTTCTACATTTCATATTTATCATTCTTCATACATAATTTATCTTTGTGCAATTTGGTTGTTAACTTACTGCAATTTTGTGTAAATCCCACCCCTTGTGGACCCACTATTATTTCACTTAGAATGATAGAAGTTGTATCAAAATTCAAGGAAAACGAATTAGATGAAGCACTGGATCTGACTAATTGAGGAGTAGCCTGACTTCGAGAGAAGATTAGATTTGATTCTTATGTTTATAGCCCTAGTCATTTATGCTTTAGAATGCATGAAGCGATTAATTTAACTTTAAAGACTTTAATGCATAGTTGTATTAAGTTTATACTACGATTTGGTTTTGAACTTATGATGGTTAGTAATGCATTGGGATGTTTTTAATTATTTTGGCATAAGTTATATTTTTATCCTTATTTTCGCTGTGGTTATTGCATACTGGTAGTTGCATATTTGGATGTATTGCATATTAACTATCATGAACATGGGTATGTAACCTTGTATTACATATTTCGACGCTCTAAGTTTCCGTTCCATCCCAAGTGGAGGTTGGGGGCGTCACAAAAAACAATTGGAGTGGGTGAAGTGAGGAATGACCTATATCACATACTAAGAAATGAAGTCTCCCCTACAACTTTAGTTGAAATTCTATCCTCTCTAACCACCAACACTGCCATTTATGTTTCTGTCATCAACAACCATGAAGATTTTGGTCTATAGCACTATAGACTTGGACACCTCTATGATTTTAGGACGAGCTTGATTAGCAAAGATGATATTTTTGATTTTGATGTTACTTCCATACCCTACTTAGATTGCCCTTTAGTAAAATTACATAAACTTCATCTTCTTGTTAGCCATCATAAATCAAAAGGATATTTTTATTTAGTCCACTGTGATCATTGGGAACCTTGTAATGAGATTAGTCATGATGGATCAAGTTACTTTTTGAGTATAATTGATGATTTTAGTCGTTGTACCTAAGTATATATGTTAAAACTAAAATCTGATGCAACTGGAGCTTTACAACAATTTTATGCAATGATTAAAACCCAATTTGACTCCAAAATTATAGTGATAAGTGATAATGGAATGGAATTTGACATGAAAGATTTTTACTCAAAAAAAGGCATAATCTATTAGAAAACTTGTGTTGAAACACTTTAGCAAAATGCTATTTTAGAAAGAAAACATCAACACATCTTGAATGTAGTTAGATCCTTAAAGTTTCAAAGTAAAATTCTAATGAGATATTGGAATAATTTCATTTTCACTGCAGTGTACCTCAAAAACAAAACCCCCTCACTGTTGCTTAAAAACAAGACTCCTTTTTAAAACCAAACCTATTTATTCTCATCTTATGGTGTTTGGGTGCTTGGCCTTTGCCTCCACTCTGGTCAATAACAGGCACAAGTTTGATCCTAGAGCTAGGAAGTGTGTGTTCTTGGGTTATCCTTTTAGGGTTAAAGGCTATAAGCTACTATATCTAGAAACAAAAAGAGTCATCATCTCTAGAAATGTAATCTTCCATGAGAAGATTTTTTTCATTTAAAATTGAGACTAAAGCCACTCCACATAACCTGCCAAGTCCAACTACATTATCCTTCCCCCAACCACTGCTTTTGACCACACTTCTGAGTTATTTCTTCTTGAACCTGAACCAGATGTCGATGTAGAGAATGCAGGAAACACTTGAAACACAGAAAATTCACCAGAACCTCTTGGAGAATAGACACATGTCAGTTCCACCAATCCTCACAATGCCTACAAGGTCCACCAGAGAGAAGCATGCACCACCTTACTTGTTGGACTTCATTTGTCGACAAGCATCCTTACTCCCCCCATTCACAGAAGTTAAATAAGAAGAAAGGATCAAGACTTTCAGGTAATGCCTCTCCTTTTGATGCTACTCTCTCTTATCATAAACTATGCAGCACACACAAAGCTTTTGTTGCTTCAATCACAAAGAAAATATAACCAAACACATATGCACAAGCTATCAAAACTCCTGTTGGTACAAGGCAATGCAACCTGAAATAGAGGCCTTAGCGATGAATGACACTTGGACTGTAGTTGATTTGCCTCTTGGCAAGGAGGCTATAGAATGGAAATGGGTTTATAAGATCAAGAACAATGCAGATGGAAGTGTTGAAAGGTATAAGGCACGATTAGTAGCAAAAGGATACACAAAACAGGAGGGGTTGGATTACCATACTTTCTCTCCTGTAGCAAAGTTAGTAACATTGAGAACACTGCTTGTTGTAGCAGCTGATAGAGGGTGGAATTCGTATCAATTGGATATGAACAATGCATTCCTCCATGGTGATTTGGATGAGGAAGTATATATGGAACTTCCACCAGGATATGCTGATGGTAATTGTGCAAAAGTTTGCAAACTTCATAAGAGTTTATATGGATTAAAACAAGCATCGAGGCAATGGTATGCCAAGCTCTCAGATTTCACTGTTCAAAAGGTTTTCAAATAGTCAAAAGCATATTATAGTCTATTTACAAGTTCAGTGGGAGAGTCCTTTACAGCTATACTTGTCTATGTGGATGATCTTATTATAGCAGGTAATGACATGGACATTGTTCATTCTCTCAAATCTTCCCTGGATAATAGATTTAAGATAAAAGATTTGGGTACTTTGAAGTACTTTCTTGGCTTAAAAGTGACAAGATCATAAAAGGGGATTTATGTATGCCAAAGAAAATATGCATTGGACATATTGTCTGACTCAGGAACCATTGGAACAACACCTACTAAGATACCTCTAGATCAAAGTAGCAAGCTGCCCAAGGATCAAGGTGCCCCGCTTAAGGGTCCTTCTATTTACAGAAGACTTATTGGGAGGCTTCTTTACCTCTCCATCACTAGACCAGATTTAGCATATTCAGTTCAATTGCTTAGCCAATTCATGCAACTCCTAGGGTAACACAGTTAAATGCTATTCATAACGTGCTAAGGTCTATAAAGAGGGCTCTAGGCCAAGGGTTGTTGTACTCTTCACAGTCCAACCTACAAGTTGAGGTGTACTGTGATTTGGATGGGGGGCATGCCCAGATACACGAAGGTCTGTGACAAGCTATTGTGCCTTTCTTGGTTCTTCCCTAGTGTCTTGGAAATCTAAGAAACAAAACACCATCTCTAGGTCCTCAGCTGAAGCTAAATATAGGGCCATGGCAAGTGCTTGTTGTGAATTAACTTGGTTAAGGTTTTTACTTCAAGACTTAACGGTAGATCATCCTTAGGTAGCTGTGTTATACTATGACAACAAGGCTGCATTACACATAATTGCAAATCCAGTATTCCATGAATGGACTAAATACATAGAACTCGATTGTCATTTGGTCCATGATAAAATCTAATATGGAAGTGTCATTACTAAGCATGTAAGTAGTGGCTCACAAGTTGTAGATATTCTGACTAAGGCACTGGGATCTAACAGCTTCTACACAAGCTTGCATAGATGGGAGTAAAAAACATCTACTCTCCATCTTGCGGGGGCAGTTGAAAGCACAAAAGAAAATGCAAGATGAATGCCACCAACATAATCATGACTTAGCTAAATTGGATAGCCAACAAGTCCAAAATGGCTTAGAAGAAAAAGGAAAGAAAGTAGAAGCAATAGGAGGGATGGAATAAAACTGCAATGTGCAAAGGAACCATTGAGTTTTTGCTTTCGTTCTTTTTGCCTTTTTTTTTTTGTTTTTCAATGTACAACATAGAACTTTTGTTTTCTTCTGTTATCTTTGTACATGTTTTGTCATCGAGTGTCCTCAATTATTTTTGTATAAATACTGAGCTCGAATGTATAGAACATGTAACAAATTAATGATAAGAACAGAGAAAAGATTTTTCTTTCTCAAGCATGGTTATTGCCTTATTGTTTTTCTGTTCTTCAGTAGCAGCATAGTACATATTTGCTACTTTTTGTTTTACCTTTTCTTACAGACCTTTTTGAGGACTACCAAGAAAGACGACTTTCATGGTTGGTTTTCTCTTGAATCACACTACATGAGTTGGCAAAGATATCATGGTACCTGAGTTATTCCGTTAGTCCCAATTAGTCCCAATCGCTTAGCACCTAAGTTTGGAAATGGTCCCCAACCTCTACCAACTGTATCTTAGATTATTATTATGAAACCATTTGCTTAAAAAAAAACCCTTCCATTCATTTTCAAAAACAATTCTAACCAAAAGGAAAAGTATGAATTTAAGATGAAAATTTATTGTGTTAAAAACTGACATGAAGAATCAAACAAAACAGCTGAAGGTGCTTCTGAGACTTTTTGCAGCAGGTTAAATTCACGTTTCAAAATTTTAAAAGGAAGAGAGCCAAAGAAAGAGGTGCACGTTTTAAGGGAATATCAAAGACACCCATAATGTGACAAATGTCATGCATTTGTTTTTTTAGTTTTGAGAGCCAGATGAAGTTAAGAAAGAAACGTGTGCGTGAGTCATTGTTTATTTTTGGGCTTTTGAGGAGTGAGTTTTGTTTGCAGGCTGTTGGATGTATTTGCCCCCATCTGTGCAATATATCTATATCTATATCTATATCTATATATATTTATATATATGCCTAAACAAGGACTTAAAATACTCAAAACATTCACAATAAAATTTATATTTTTTATTATTTCACCTCGTTGGTTTGGAGTTTATGCACCTACTTGAGCTAATGTACATACATTCCACCTCAGATCAACACCTAATTGGCACTTTGTCAGGTTGTGACATTAATTAATTGTCAATACACTGCTGCATTTGCTTGGTTATGCTTCTGAGATAATTAGAAGGATGAAATATTTTTCTTAATAAAAATTGCAATCCATCATTTAATCATAATTTTCTCATTATTCTTTCAAATAATTGATATATATATATATATATGAATGAAAAAATATATATAATTTTTAAATAATTTAATGTCACTTCAAGAGATGAACTTGTACGAACAATTAAAAGAAGTGCAACTTTGCAAAAAAACTTCTAGGTAATTTAAATAAATAATTTAAAAGTGATGATCATGTTATTACACCACGCTTTCAAATCTAACTTCCATGGCAGCCCACTTTATCAATATTGACTGATTGTCCCTTACGTGACTTAAACTCGTGGTGTAGTCCTTACTCTGATACCAATTGTTAAATATTCAACCATTGATCTAAAAGTTCTAAGACTGTTGAATACCAATTTAGTTAAGTCTTTTAACTCTCAAATCATAACAATCAAGTTGGATACTTTTACCCATTAATCTTTCATGGTTCTTTCGTCAAAGCTGTATCAATATAATTTGCCAAATTTGTTTCTTCTGCTGTTGTCTTGGCTGCTATATATATATATATAGGATTCTCCTAAACAAAGTAGCAGTGATTCAAAACCCATATGATAAACCCCAAAAGTTGGCGTTGCTTATATTCATCCCTATCTCTATAAACTGCAGTGAATAATGTCATTTTCTAATTCCCCATACATTTGAGGACTAAGGAAAGTTTTAAATTTTCCCTAGCTAGGCCACTGCAGTAAGGTGTACATTTTCCAAGATATATACTAATCTTTATTTAATTTAAATATGTCATTGGTTTTGTAAATAAAAGAGCCCTGAACTTGCCATTATCAGGCGCCCCCACCATCATTCTTAGGTCTGATTACTTTGTTTTATAATTATTATCTTAGGGTTTCTCTCATTTTTTCCTATACAACAGCTTGATCTCTTTCTGTCATGGACATCAGCCTAGTGATCTCAGGAACCCCATCTGAACCTCAAAACGCATGTCAAAATCATGCCCCAACACCTCTAGAAATAGAAGGAATCCATGCAAATGAAGAAAAGGGAAGCATGGAGCTTCCAAAAAGAAGAAAAAGCAACGGAGAAAGGTATCTAGGGGTGAGACAAAGACCTTCAGGAAGATGGGTTGCTGAAATCAAGGACTCCTTGCAGAAACTGAGGCTGTGGTTAGGGACTTTTGACAGTGCAAAAGAGGCCGCCCTGGCTTATGACAGCGCCGCCAGGCTTTTAAGAGGAAAAAATGCAAAGACAAACTTCCCATGTCATGGGGTTCATATGAGCACACATGAAGAAAGTTATAGCTCATTGGAAAAGAATCCAAGGCTTTTCCGGCTTCTTCAGCATGCAATCATGAAGAACCATGCAAGATCGATCATTTCAAGGGAATATCAGATTCATGGTGATAAAGTTGATTCAAGCTCTTTTGATGCGCTTGTTGAAGAAACCATAGTTTATTCATCATCAAGCTCTGAATTCGGAATTTGTGATATTTATGATCATCATGATAGAAACAAACTTTCTCAGCTCTCAGTTGGTAGTTCCAAGGTT
The DNA here is from genome assembly GCA_029856935.1 of Cyclocarya paliurus. Taxonomy (NCBI): domain Eukaryota; kingdom Viridiplantae; phylum Streptophyta; class Magnoliopsida; order Fagales; family Juglandaceae; genus Cyclocarya; species Cyclocarya paliurus. The sequence goes on from CM056947.1 coordinate 27,915,378, forward strand.
TATTCTTCAGTTCTTCTCGATGTAAAGTACGAGAAGATCGAAAGGATTGCCAATTAAGAGGATTAAGCAATGGAATATCTCATTCTCCATACAAATAGGCTGTCAAAGAATGGCGGCCAAGTGCCATGAAAAAAAAAATGAAAAGTCCTTCATGTAAATATGCTTTCTATGTTGTCTTCATATATTAGATGTTCTCCTCCTACCTTAGCTATTTGTGTTTTGTCTAAATCGCATAGAGAATGTCTGCTTGAGTTGCAAATAGATGTAATGGGAGCCATGTAGCAATCAAAGGTGATCATCATATATAGTTTGTTAATGTAATTAAGCAAAACTTATTTTGGAATCTCCATTGCCAATTGCTTTGACTTTACCTTCATGCTGATCTCTCTGGCCTGGACTTTTATCTTTTAGTGTTTAATTTATTCTTTTTCTCAAGGTGGAAAACTGAACATGAGAATTAATCTAACTCCTTTTTTATGACTAGATTGGTAATTTCTCCACTGAAGTGTGTATGAACTATACATCTATCTATCATACATAGATCTTAACCATTATGATTGTTCTAGGACAAATTTTCACATGGTTAGTGAGGACATGAAATTAAAAGCTGATAATTAGGAAAAAGAGACAACGAGGAGATTCTCGCAATAGTGTTCACAAGAGATCTGTATATATTAATTGCTACTCCACGAGATAATATAATTGCCACCAAGGAAGAGGTACGATCATCCTTATTCACAACCCAATCGGCATTCAAAAATTCTTGCAAAATGATGTAGTTGGAATTATGAAAGGAGAGACCAAAGTGGCTTGCTTGCTTGATGTAGCATAAAACTCACTTAACAGGTTGTCAATGTTGTGTTTTGGGGGCTGATTGCATAAACTGGGAGAGTTTATTTGCAATGAATGCATTAATATTGTAAAGCTCTAAGTGTGCTCTGATACAGTGTGGCTTCATAAAAGACATCCCCTTCAAATAACAAACGGTACCAGTTCATTTGAAACCAGAATTGGCCAACACTAAAAAGAACTATCAGTACTTTGAAACCCAAATGATCAAGTAGTCTGGTTGAGGGCCTAGAGAACTAAGCTGGGGAGCTTTTTTTTTTTTTTTTTAAGAAGAGCCGATAGCCACCCACATAGCAGCCCCGTCCCAAGTTTATTAGTCAGCCCTCATGTATGGCGAAAGAAAACCGTGGTTACAAAATAAATCATAAAACTAAATCAAAATTACATACATAAATATGGAAGACACCAATAGTCCGTCGGCAACAAACCTCTAAGAATCTCACTCCCAATATCAAAAGCAAAAAAATACTTACACCGATTAGAAGCATCTTCTTTTGCAAGATAATCCACAACCATATTAGCCTCCCTATAAATATGATGAAAGGAAGAAGTTAACTCAGAAAAAAACCTCTGAATATCCTCCCAATAATCCCACAAATACCATAAGTTACACTTGCCATCTACAACCCATCTTACAATAACTTCAAAATCTGACTCCACCTCTATATCTCGAATACCCAATTGTTGAGCCAATTTTAAACCATCCAATAGTGCTCTTCCTTCAGCCACATTGTTGGAAACCAACACATAATAATTTGCAAAGCCCGCAATTAAACGCCCTTCAAGATCTCTAATCACACCTCCTCCACCCCCAAAACCAGGATTTCCAAGTGAGCTACCATCAACATTGAGTTTATACTTACCTCTACACGGTTTCTTCCAAACCACATCTCTCAACTTTTTGGTAGCAACCTGAGCAATGGGGCAATTTAAATGTTGTAAAATTTGAAGATCACCTTGCCGCCATCTATAAAATTTCTTGTGCACAGAAAAAATGTCAACTAGCATCAGCTTAATCCATCTCACCACCCCTCCAATCAATTTTTTTTTCCTTCCATTCTATCATCACAATGCGCTCTCCATAATGCCCAAGTAATAAGAATATGCAAAATGCCACGCAACACCCTGCTTGAGAAGAAGAAGAAGCCCGAAGCCACCAAACATTCATGACAACATGCCATCTTCGGACTTGAGGCAAACGAACCCCCACAATAGCTGCAAAAAAATTCCACACCATAACAGCCAAATCACCACTACAAAGAATATGTTCAATAGATTCTTGCTGTGATAAAACACAACAATGACATTTAGAGACTAAAGATATTCCAAGCTTAGTGAGAATATCATCAACTGGTAGCACCTGTTTTTGAGCACGCCAACAAAGAAAAGACATTTTTTTGGGAACAAGTTTGTGCCAAAGCCATTTTCTCCACAAAGAAATCGGGCCTTGAGCTCTAATGATCTGCCAAGCAGATTTAGTGGTGAAAATTCCATCCGAACATGGCTGCCAAACACGCACGTCCAGACCCATAGCAAGCTGAACCGAAGAAGCAATAATTTTTTCCACCATCTCTTCCGAAACCAACGTACACAATTTTACAACATCCCACCCTTTATTGGATAGAAGGTCAGCCACCAATATATTTTCATCTCCACAAACCTCTTCCGAATTAACAATTGCGGCATCCCCTAACCAATTGTCAAACCAAAAATTACAATCACCATTTCTCAACAAGATTCTTGAATTATTGATCACAGTTGGCATCACTGATATAATACCCTTCCAAAACCTTGAATTGGTAGAACTAGAAAGTAGAAATGGATGCTTCTCACCCACATATTTAGCTAGAAAAAACTTTGCCCAACACGACTTACCATCTAGTAACTTCCAAGAAAATTTCATAAATAACGACATTTGTACATCAACAAGATTCTGAATGCCCAAACCCCCTTCCTCAATCGGTAAGCAAATATTTTTCCAAGACACCCACTTCCTTTTCTTTTTTTCCTCATTCGAACTCCACAAAAAATTAGAAAAAATATTCTTGAGAGCCGTGAACACTCCCTTAGGTAAATTCATAACAGATAACACATGAATTGACATGCTAGATAAACCATGTTTGAGAAGCGTAATTTTACCTCCAAAAGATAAAATATGGCTCTTCCTACCAGCCAATTTTTTCTGAATCTTCAACAATAAAGGGTCAAATAATTTGATAGTAATCCTCCCCACATGCAACGGGACACCAAGATAACTACACGACCATTTGCCCTCCGTAAACCCCGTGACCCTCAATACCTCTAATTTTCAAGCAAGAGAAAATTTAGAGGGGAAAAAAATAGAGGATTTATCCGGACTAACCAATTGCCTCGACATAGATTGATAAGCATGTAACGTCTTTATAATCTGCATTAATGATTTTTTTCCTCCAGTTGCAAAAATCAAAACATCATCAGCATAAAGCAAATGAGAAATCAAAGTACCTCCATTAGCATAAAACAGCTTGACTCTCTTCTTTTGAAGATCCTCCTTAATCATCCGAAAAAGAAGCTCTTGTGATCAAATGAAAAGATATGGCGAAAGAGGATCACCTTGTCGAATGCCACGAGAGGGTTTAAAGAATCCCTTCGTCAAGCCATTAAGCATAACTGAACACATTGGGGAAGAAATACAATTAAAAATTAAATTTCGCCAATGCTCCGAGAAACCCAAACGCTTCATTACTTCCATCAAAAACCTCCAATTCACCTAGTCATACGCGTTGGCCATATCAATTTTAATCATGGTGTTTCCGCCTCTCACTTTCTTATTCAGACTATGAACCATTTCTTGGGCAATAGAAATATTATAAAAAATGCTCCGTCCCTTGAGAAACGCCAACTATTCCTTAGAAATTAATTTATTCATAATAGGCTCCAGCCGATTCACTAAAATCTTAGAAAGAATTTTATAAACAATAGAACATAAACTAATTGGCCTGAAATGTGAGAAACTTCTAGGATCTTCCACTTTCGGCCATCATATGCGATTTGTGAATTGGGGCATTCAAGCCCCATGTTTGGGTCATGATAAACACTTCACATAAATGACAATGCCAATAAATCATTTTGCAACAAAATCAAAGAATGATAGATGGTTTAATAATTGGATTGTAAGTTTTGGAATAGTCAATCGCTTGTTGATAAAAATATTTTTCCATCAAACCCGCCTTGTAATGACGGGAAATTATCTCCTCAAGTCTTTATCCAAACTTAAGGGTCTTAAGTAGGAGAAAGATATACATATAAAGTGAGCCTTACAATATTTATTGCTTGTTTCATACTGCATAAAATACTTCTAAGGGCAGTAATAAATAATGTAAAGCTCACTATCACTCTCTCACTTGAGACCTTCAAGTTCATATAAGAATTTGAGGGAACCTTAATTCAGACCCATCAACTTTGTTTTTAAGCTTAGACACCCACTTGCATCTTATGACATTGGTGATAGTAGTGGGTGGGATGAGAACCAGTCTAGTTCCTCAACAATGTATCAAAGTCATGGCCATTGTGTGCACGCGCGCTACAAGAAAAACGGGCTTTTGCGAGCAATTTATCTCAACCAAAAGACTGTTTGCAACCAAAAGAGCAATTTATCTCAACCAAAAGACTTTTTGCAACCAAAACTGGTTGCAAACAGTCTTTTGGTTGCGATAAATTGGTCGCAAAAGCCTGTTTTTCTTGTAGTAGCTTGTCGGAATCAATTTGAATCTTTGATGGCCAAAGAATAACAAGTAGGTTCGGTTGCAAAAGTTTACTAGTTGGAAATAGTGCGCATGAGGTAATGGATACCTGTGTAAGAATTGACTCAATCAAAGATGAAGTGAGAGCAATGAGAATCAACTAACCTTGTAAATGCTAGTTGAGACACTCGGAGTTGCCAGTGATTGAGGCATCACCAAGTGTATTTGTGGTGACAATACATTGCTAATATGGTGATGTATACATATGAGGGACAAAGCATATAAGGAGATGTTCCGTAAAGCAAGTGGGACTCAACTACCAAAGTAATAACTCCAGCAAAGAAAAACGACATCTATAAAATGAGGGGCCACTACAAACGTAGAAATGAGATACATGATCTCTTGGATCTTCTCTATACTCTCTTGGGACTCTCTCTCTAGATATCCATAAGGACAATATATTTTTCAACCTCTCATCAGCCTTATAGTTTCTATTGTATGCCGAACCATGTATTTATTCATGTTTATATGTTTTATTTATTATTTAATTCATAAATGTGCATCTAAGCATCGTATCAACGTCAAAGCATCATCGTGGGCAATTCGACCATACTATTGGTCTCTGGCCCCGCTGAAAAATTGCATCAACCATTAGTGCCATCTCTGGGATCATCGATTTGTTGCTCTCCAAATAAAAGGTCACATGACCCAATAAAAACTAGTTCTACATAAAGGAAGCACGGTACTCAACGGAGGATTATAGTGAGAGAGAAGGAATAGAATTCAAGATAATAATAAATAAAAAAATAGAAAAAAGAAAAGAAGAAGCGAATCACACCAAAACATCTACGAAGATAAGTCCCTTATCACTTTCTCAAAATACAACATGTTTATTTCTCATTATTTGAGTTTTAAAGTGGCAAGCACAGTGGAAAGACTAAAGTGAGAAACCTTTGCACTTTAAGTGCTTGCAAGGAAGGGATGCATTGCACACACAAGCACTGCACATCCATGCACATAGCGTGTAAGGGTGAGCAATCAAGGTGTTCTGAGCTCCAAGTATGGTTCACTGGTGAGCACTAAAGCTTGCCTCGAGCAACAAAGAAAGCCTACGTGCAAGCACTAAAGCTTGCATGAGCAACAAGCCTAACGGACACTTAGCCTGCTCAAGCTGGGAACATCACAGGTGAGCACTAAAGCTCGCCTTGAGCACCCAACATGGCTCATAGTGAAAATCAAGTATGGCTCACAGGCAAGCACTAAAGCATGCCCCGAGCAACAAGCATGGTGGGTACTCAACCTGCCCACATCACGGGTGAGCAATTAAACTCGCCCCAAGTAATAAGCATGGCGGGCACACAGCTTGCCACTACCTAGCTCGCCTTGAGCAACCAGTGTGGTGGGCACTCAAACGCCTGCATCATGAGCGAGCACTAAAGCTCGCCCTGAGTAAAAGGTTTGGCAGACACTTAGCCCACCCGTGCATGGAGCACCATGGGCAAGCAATGTAACTCATTCAGAGCAACGATCATGCCAGGTATCAGCTTGCTCACATCCTAAGTAAACCATTAAGCTCACTCAAAACAACAATCCTAGCGAGTACTTAGCTCGCCCGTGCTATGACATCACAGGTGAGCACTAAAACTCGTCCTAAACAACTTAGCTCGCCAATGCATGGAGCACCATGGGCAAGCAAGAAAGCTAGCCCCAAGCAATGAGCATGGCAGGCACTCAGCCCACTATCATCATGGGCGAGCAATGGAGCTTGCCTAGAATAACAAGCATTGTGGCAACATCACTAGCAAGCACTAAAGCCTGCCATGCATACCTCAGTCCCGACAATATTCCAATGTTCTTGATAAAATCCAGCTCCAAAGTCATCTAGTCCTGGAGATTTAAAAGGCCCCATCTGTTTCAAGGCCTCAAAAACTTCAATAGAAAAAAAAAAAAAGAAAAAAAAACCTGGACATTCATCTCATATGTGACCCTTTTATCAATAGATTGAATGTAGCTTGCTATCTCTGCTTCTTTAGGTTCTGAAGAGGAATAAATAGCTTGAAAGTGATCCATGAAAACTCTTGTTGTATATGACTCCTCAGTAATTGGTTTGCCTTCTGTATCTTGGATCTTTTTAATAAAGTTCTTCTTTCTTCTTTGTGTGGCACAAGCATAGAAGAATTGAGTGTTCCTATCTCCAAGTTTATACCGGTGTCATTTATCCCTTTGCCTCTACTTTAAATTTTATTTAAGTAACATCCCTAACTCCCTTTGATGCTTCTTTATTTCCTCTATATTATGTTGCCCTTCATTATCTTGTAATTGCCTTAACAACTCAGCTTTTTCTTTTATTTACTTCTCTTCATTTGAACAATGTTGTCTGCTCCGATTTCTTACTGTAGTACTTCAACTATATAGCCTCTTTTGAATCCCTTTGAGTAGATTCGTTTCTGGAGACCTCTTCTGCCATTCATTCTCCACAATTTTCTTGCATTCATCCTCAACGCCTAAGCTGCATTCATATTTGAATGGCCTACCATAAAAATCCCTTTTGTTATACTCCTTACTATAAGAAAGTAATAAGAGTCTATGGTCAGAACACCTTGCAACTAGGGTGTCTACTCTTACATTCATGAACAGATTGATCCACCTAGAATTAGCAACACCCCTATTCAACCTTTCCTTAGTGTATGTGCCATCTTTGTGACTATTACTCTAAGTAAATTTTGAACCATGCCAACCCAAATCATGCAATTCTCCATCTTCCAATATTGTCCTAAAATTAACCATCTAACTTTCATTCCAAAGACTTCTCCATATTTTTTATCCTGAGAAACAATCTCATTGAAATCACCACATACCAACCAAGGTAATTAAATATTAGGTTTTAAGGAGTCTAATAAATCTCATGTTTGTTGCCATTTACATGCATCTGGGTGCCCATAAAATCCAATAAACTGCCATGCTTCAAACTCCTCATATGATTTTATTATTGCATTAATGTGACTTTAAGAATAAGAGTGAATTGATACCCCTACTTCCATTTTTCACAGCAAAGCTATACCACCACTTCTAGCACGAGGCTCCACCACAAATCAACCCTCAAACTTCAATTTTCTTTTCAAAATATCCCATCTACATGTTTTAATTTTAGTTTCCATAAGGAAAACTAGCTCGGGCTTCTTGTCCTTCACTAACTAAGGAAGATTTTGAACTGTTCATAAGTTCTCAAGCTCCCGACACTTCCAACACAAGGTTTTCATGGCACTTGACGGTGTTGCCTAGCAGCCACCGCCATTTTATCATCCTCATTGTACTTCTCCACTTCATTATCAACCTTTCATTGTTTTATTAAGATCAAACAACGTAAGTGTACCTTTCTCCCTCGCAAGCTTCTTCCATTTTCCTCTGCTCTAAGTCAAGTTGCATACTTGCTGGGCAATACTTGGTTGTTTTCCGATTCCGACTCTTTGTTCAGTAATCTCTAATTCGGGATCCAGTATAACATTAAGTTCCGGCCCAGCATGCTGTTAAATACCGAATACTTGTTACTAAGCTTTTATGCAAACAATTCCAGGCCCATTCCTTTATCTTCAGGTCTTTGACTAAGCTCAACATATATCCATTCCGAAATCTTTCCTTCCCTCTCGACATTTCTTCTTTCATTTTATTTTCCAAACCATCACGCATGCTCTGCTCCACCTTTTTCTCACTCATATCCATCTGTTCCCAGAATTCTTTAACCACTCCGTGATTCACTCCGTGACAGTATTTGTGTGTGTGTAGTTTTTCATACATGCTTTCCACGTACTATCTGTGTTAATAGTCAAAGGAAGCAAACTTGGAGAGGGTAAATATAATGCAAAACTATGGGGAGAATAAAGTATTAAAGTAAGGAGGTTAATTATTGAAATTTAAAAATTAACAGGGATAGTAAATGGATAATAATTTAAAAGAAAATTCTATATACCATACTATTATCTCATTTTTATTCTGCTATGTAATAAATGATACATTTATTATTATTAAATAATTATTTATTATTTAATAGTGATAAATGTGTATATTTTATAGAGTAAAATAAAAATAAGATGAAAATACGAGGAATAATAAGATTAGGTTATGCTTGGTATGTGAGATAAGATGAGAATTTTTAAAAATTTTGTGAATAGTGTTAAGATAAAAGTTTAAAATATTAATTTAAAATATTGAAATTTGAAAAAGTTATATTGGAATTTGAAAAAGTTGAATTATTTATTATATTTTATATGAAAATTTAAAAAAATTGTAATGATGATATGAGAATGAGATAGAGATGAAAAATCTCATCCCTATCCCCAAACATATCTAATATCTTTAAAATTTTCATATCTCCATTTTCGGGAGGCAATATTTTTGCACCGTCCTAGAATTGGTAGAGTCATGTAAAGTCAAACTTATAAAGATTTGAAAAAATGTTAAACTATTTTTGTGGTTATGTGGTCTTGGGACATGTGTTCACATTGTAGGAACCATGACTTGGACATCTGCCTAATGGTTTCTGTTGAAAAGGTGGATAAAGCGACTGATTTGATATCACTCTAAAGATGGGATTTTAGTTTGAGTACTGCTTATGATGCCGCTAAACAGTGATAGTTGGATGTGCCGTTTAGATAAAGTTTATCTTTTTTATTTTTTTTACATTTTTTTAACCTTTTTAAATATTTTAAAAAAAATTAATTTATTAATAATAACTTTCTTAATCAATAAGTAAAAAAAATTAATAAATAAATAAATATATTAACTGTTAAAATAAAAAAATATATTAATTAATTTTTGGACTCTATGAATAGTATTCTATTATTACCAACACCAAATCCCACGTGGTGTTATGGTAATTTTTCCTATTTTGAATTTGAAAAATGACAAGTGCACATGTTGCAACATAACATCGTGCACAGAGGTAAACAAGAAGAGCAGTGTTGTATGTAAGTATAATTTTAAGCACAATATTATACGTTTTGAATAACATCTCATTTTATTAGTTTTGTATTTTTAATACAAATTTTAAATTTTAAAATCTTCACAATTTTAATAGCTGACACATCAACACATATTATTATGTGCATAAAATTTTAAATATAGAAAGCATTTTTTTAATAAAAAAAATTGTGTTTTTCATGCATTATAAGTGCATGATTTTGTGTAACAGTTTACGCGTGTAGCAGGACTCTTTAAATAAATAAGTTAAGTTTTATTAGGCAAAAATTAAAAAATAAACTATCTCATCTTATTTTCAAACATAATTTAAATACAAAATTTTAAAATTAATCATTACCACTTTTTCAAACTTTTACATAAAAAAATTAACTTTTTCAAATCTCCAACAAAAATAATATTATAAAACTATATTCTTACAATATTTTAACTTTATAATATTTTTTATTTAAATCTTTCTCTCTCCTTTCCCAAAACTCAAATTCAAACTATCTCATTATTATTTACAAATTATCTTACTATTATTCATAAAATTCTCATCTCATCTCACTCTCCAAACCAGTCTAAGATTATCACTTTTTTTAGAAAAATTATTTTATTAGATAAATATTCAAGATAAATAATAATAATAATAATATTAAATTAAAAAAAAAAAAAAAAAAGGTATGAAATGAGCCTGTCATAGTCTCACCTTCATGATGATTTGTTTTACGTTTGCGATGTCGACTACAACAATGAATATTTAAAACTGTAGTAAGAAGGGAACGTTGAATTTTCTGATTGCTCTTAGTTGAACATCAACGGTTTATGATTTATTTATCTTATCTTTTAAAATATATCATCAAATTTTTATTTTATTTTATGTATAAACTTTTATAATATATCATATATCAGTTTATCTAATTTTTTTTATATTATATTATTTAATAGTTTGTTAAAAAAAAAACAAAAAAAAAGAAATTATTGTAGTAGATAAAGTATATGAAAAAAGAATAAATAAATAAATAAAATATTTTTACATTTGTGAACCGTTCATGCTAAATGTAGCTAAACACTATAACGAAATGTAAAATAGAATTAAAAATAGATGATTCGTTTGAGTGCTCTAAGGAAGATGTCTATTCCCTACTGAGAACAACTTTAAGAATAGAAAATGTTCTCTGAAATAATATAAAATTATTCAAAAAGAGTGTTGCTACATATAAATCGATGTGTTAATATACTACTTATAGTAAGATTTATTATAACTTTTAGAAAAATCAAAACACAAATCATTTTTAGCTTTTTAGCATAACGAATGTAGAAAACTTTCATATCAACGATACGTTAGGCGTGTAAAAAATAGATTTATAAATAAGAAAAATGTTTTAGCTCCCAATAAAACATTCCGATGATGGGTCTTGATAAAAAATTTTATTTTTATTTTGTATTTACTTTGTGATTAAAAAAATGATTTTTAATGATGTTTTGATTTTTTTTTAAATGTTAAAGGGTATTAATATATATATATATATATATATATATATAGATGAAAAAAAATGCACTAATTGGAAAATTCTATCGGGAGCCATCATCGGTGGTTATAGTGTTATTCTATAAATAAAAAGTAATGTTAGCTATAAGTCTCAAATAGATAAGTTTTATATAAGTCTTTTGTAAAAAAATAAATCTCATTAATAAAAAATAATTATTTTTATATTTTTTTTAAGTAGAATCTATATTTTTACAAAAATTAATATGAGATTTGTCTATTTAAAATTTATACAAAACATTTATCATATATAAATTATCTTTAAAAAAAAAAAAAAGGCGGTGCATGAACCATATGCTCTCCTGACGATGGCTCATGACTCCTGCATCATAGAGTGGGAACGCAAGAGCGTATGGAGTGACCATTGGTGAAACACGTATGAACCGGAGGCAACATACAACTACTTGTCAAACTGTCTTATTCATCTACTAAACAAAACTATAGAGGTAGAAGTTGAGATAAAAGTTAAAAATTAAATAAAATATTGTTAGAATATATTTTTTTAATATTAATTTTATTTTAAAATTAAAAAATATTAATTTTATTTTATTTTATATAAAAAAATTTTAATAATGAAATAAAATTAGATAAAAATAATTATAAAAATAAACGAGACCTTAAAATAAAACATACACACAAACACGCTAAAACTTTTTTAAAAAATCTTTATAGGGATAGTTGTATCTAGGCTCCCACTTCATCTATGGATGTGCTAACTACAAACATTCGTTTGAAGGACAATCCTACGTCCACCGAGAATCAATACTAAAAGAATATCGATACACAAATATTAAAAAAATACTTATCGATACACTTTATCGATATACTTTGTCGGTGTACCAACCATTAGAAAAAGGAAAATTCTTTACATCAGCATACTGTTGAGGAGCAGTCACAACACACCCTATGTGTCATCATCTAAACCACTCACATCATTCAAACCACTTACATCCAAACCACTCACATGAAAGACACATAAGGTGTGCTATGCATCAGCCCGTGAACAGGAGCTGATGCATAGCACAGCTCTTAGAAAAAAGGGAGGATTTATAGCAGCTACCTAAGAAGTAGCTTTTGACCCAGAGAGAGGGGGAGAGAGTAGAAAAGGGAATCCATAAAAAGCAATATTGGGTGTAGGTGAAGGTAATTAGTGCTCCCTTATCGCCATCCTCCCCCTCTATACATGACAAGATGTGCCATTGCCATCACATTTCAATGTCAATATATTGGTCATTTTCTTTGGCACACATTAGCCCACGCATTCATGCTACCTTTCTTTTACCCCACAGCTATCATCATGATTTTAATGTCATTTTCATTATCTCCACAATTATTGGTCTTTGGATGGGAGATTCATGGGCACCCCCTAGTAATGGTACTTGTCCTCAACTAATTGGGAAAACTTTGAAACTGTGAATACTGTTTGGTTACTCAGAAAAATGCACAAATTGGATCATGATTGATTTATATAAACAGTCGTCAAGCTTCCTAGATCAAGAAAAGGAGTGTATGCAAGCATTTTATTTTTCTCAATTGTGGGGGAAAAAGAACCCTCAAACTATCTTCTTATTTTAAAGAGAAAAGTCAGACATTTGAGGAGGGTATGTACTCCACTGTTGAAAAATTATTATTTGATTTATATATATATAATTATTTATTATTATCATTATTATGTTGTTTTGAATATTTGCTACATTTAGGAAAAAATCCCCTTAAAACTAGTCGGACCATAAAAATGATAAAATTTGATTTATCTATATAATACTTTTCGAAATTGATTTTATCATTTTCAATCACACTAAATTAGTGTTATATATTTATGTGAATTTATAAGTCCACCAACTAGTAAATTGAGACAGGTCTAGTTTAGATACTGAAAATACCTTATTACTATTTATTCTTTTTTTATTATTTTTTATTACTATACAATATTACTTTTTCACTATCATTCACAGAATACTTGAAAATACTGCAATACTTATACCCAATATAAACACCATAATCCTTGTTTCTAAGAAAAAAAAATTTGAGGTTTTTTTTTTTTTAAGTCTCTTACCTTACTATTAAAGTTTCGTTTGGTTATCAAACTAAACTCAACTTATTTCAACTTATCATTACAACTTTTTCAAATTTCAATACAAAATATAATAAATAATTTAACTTTTTCAAATTTTAAAATAATAATAATATTAAAAAATAATATTTTATTATCTTAACTCAATTCAACTTAACTCACTTCAACATTTAATGTAAAAAAAAAAATATTATTTATTTTTTATCAAACATTTTTTAAATTCACTTAAATTTTTTTTTTTAAAAAAAACACAAACTCACTAAAAAAATATTTCCTTAACTATTAAGTAAAAATAAAAAATAAAAAAAGAATTCGATACAAAATGTCAGTAGAAGTCCCGGGTGCATCTACCATTTCTTTACTATTAATTTGTAGAGTATTTACACTTTAAGCTTTAATCATTGGTACCACACTATTCTGAGACTGGAATATCTTAAAAGTTTTGCTTTTACTTGCAGTGAAAATACCGTGCGTACTGTCTCCCATTAGTGGAATAAAAAAGAAAAAGAGTGAACAAAACAGAAACTTAAAACCGTAACAATAGAAAGGGTAAAGCCTTTGAATGAACAAAAAATAAAAATAAAAACAGAGGAAAGAGTCGGCATGAAAATCTTCCATTGGAGTGTAGAGAATAATCAGGTCAGCATGTCAAGTACTTCATAAGCTCAAAGCACCAAATAATGGAATATCCACAGCACAAGAAAACGCTCTTTTTTTTTTTCTTTTTTTTTTCTGTTCTAGGAACCCAACAAAGTACATAGAAGATACTCTGGCAACTTGCACTCAAAACTGTTGATTTTCCCTCATTTTCATAGACATTACAACAATTCCATGTCTGCCACTTCAGAACTTCCTTTCAAAGATACCCTTTTACCATTATCAGAGGTAGAAACAAGTTATAACTTTACAACCACCTGCTCAAGCAAAATGACATGTAATTGGCATAGAATCAATTCCAATTATTCTTATTTGGAGAGAACAGAAAAGAAAAGAAAAGAAAACCACTAGTTCTGGAAATTAAAAACAAATTAATAAGTTAAGCAAAACAATTCTGTAAGAATTTCAGGGGATCTTGATCTTTACACGGTACTTTCCAATCCTCTTCATTAAAATTTATACCGAGCCGAAAACATCGGAATGATTGATCACAGAATATAGTCAAGAGAACACTAAAAACCTCAAAGCTAATTCCTAACAGTAGAAGTGTTTTGCAAATTAAGATGCATATCTTGTGATACTTTGAAGCACAAGAAACTATAGAACAAAGAAAGTCTAATGCACAATAAACTAAACACCAGCAGAAAGAACATGAAAAAAAAATAGCTATTGTTTTCCATCTTAAGAATTTCATGAACAACTGGCTTAGAATAAAAAGCTATCCAGAAGTTACTCCACACAAGATGGAGCACAAACAGAACAAAAAGAAAGACTTCTTGCTAAAGGGTAAGGAGGTACCTGAAAATTTAAATCCACTGCAAATTAATAGCAGAGGACATTATTTGAGGATTTTAAAGTTTAAAAGAAAAAAAAGTAAGTGAAGCTTCAATAACAGCAAGCATTAAACTTCAATCAAGCTAGAAAATAACTCGAACTTGCTGAGGAACAAAATATCGCGCAACAATTGAAACAAACAAGCATCAAAAGTCCTAAAAAACTTGTCAAGTTTATGAAATGAAATGTTGCAAGTCAAGCAGTTCTGTTTGGTACAAGTGAATCATTGAATGGTAGCTTAGAATTAGTCAAACAACAAAGTTATTTTTTCATTTCTTCATATCATATCACAGTATTCATCACACTAAAATTGTGATGTCAAAAGTAGTTTGATCATGCTCACCCACATCATCTTAATATTAACCATCCTCATGACAAAAATAGTTTGTTTCCACCATATCTTAGGATGTTGCCACATACAAACACACTCATCTTGAAAGGCCACAAAACTGACCGATTTCCCAAAAATCATTCATCTAAAAACCTGCAGATTACTGAAAAATATATCACCACACAGCATAAAATGTGCTAAATTGCAAAAGAGGTTGCAAAAGGGGGTATATAAAAAAAAAAAAAAAACTAAAAAAAGAGGCATCTGCGAATACATCCGTCTACAAATCCCAATTCTTGCAAAATTACAATACGAAAAAAAAAATCAATTGGAATAATATCTGATCAGAGCTGAAGTAAAACAGATGACTAGTTAAGTAGAAATAGAATGCGGAATAAAAAACGACGGCTAAAACAATCAAAGCATGATTATTATTCTGTTCTGACAATACCCACATCGATTTGATAGATAGAGTTCTACTTGCCGAGAGCCTGTGCACTCCAAGATTAGTCAGGATACTGTTCAGGATTAGTCGAGATGCTGTTCCCGGACAACCGGTGCCAATCAAAAACAGATATAGCTCCACACTCATATGTTCTTTAAGGCATGCAATTATTATAATTGTCCCCCATCATTTCGTTGCTAAGAAAGCAGTACAAACGGAAGAGGATTAAATTTTATCGTCTATATAGCTCTGTGCTCTTTTTATTTTCAAGTAACGGAAATACACAAACCAGAACAAAGGCGGAATTAAAGATAGTATAACAAAGATAGTAGTTTTATCATGGTTTCCTTTAATTTCTCAGCAACCAAACAGAGAATACTATGAAAACAAAGAAATAAATGTAAAAAATGAGAGAGAGGGTGAGCGCTGGATGCAGAGGTTTATCGACCAATTCATGTTTTGTGTTAATGTCACAACAAATTCTCAGGAAGAGGTCGATGAACCGCTGCCTCCAGTGACTTCAGCCCGACACTGACAAAATAAACACAAATGAAAAATCTACAACAGAGAAAAAAAAAACTATTTTGCCTGTATTTTCTTGACGACAAAGAACAAAACATAACAAAAAACAAAGACTTAAAAGCAGAAACGAACTGCTGGATCAAACGTGAAACCTCGATACCACAAAACACACCATTAAAATAAAGAAACAGAGAACAGTAATAACAAGCAATGGGGTCAACAGCACAGATCTGAACACACCATCGAGAACCCATGAAGAGAAAAAAGGTAAAGAGCTGAGTCGCCCCTTTGGCAAAAATCCTAAATCGCATGTACATATAGAGAGAGAGAGCGAGTTGAAACCAGGAATCTGAGGAGTCATCGTTACCGTACGTCTCTCTCTCTCTCTCTCTCTCTCTCTCTGCGCTTTGCTAAGAGAGTGACACAGAGTGACTTTTTGAGGTTGCCTTTTTTGTTGTATTACGTATTGCGAAATTACGATCTTCAGTTCTTCACACACCAACTCCGTCAAGTCAAGCGTTCCGAGCGTCACGAGGTGAAAACGGGATTCACATGTAACAAAAATAATTTTTTTACAACGTCATTCTATTTTTAAAAAATTATGTAGTATTTATGTATTCTACAATTATATTTAATATTATTTATTTATATTTTTAAATTTATATATAATATTATAAAAAAAATATTTAAATTAATCATCTAATATTAAGATATGATTGGACATTTAGAATATCTCATAATTTTATGACTAACATTGAAATACTTTGAATGAACACATTTTATTAGATTTGCAAAAACTGTATTAATTTTTGTGTTATTTTAAAGTATATAAAAGTTGTATTGGACGTTAAATGAAAAAGTAGAAAATTTAAAATTGAAATATGTTTTATATTTGAGTGATGTTTAAAAATTAAATTCTGAGAGTTTTAAAAATTCTTAGAATTATTTACTTATCCAAACAAGTCTTAAGTTTTTTCAAAGTAAATAAATTCACTTCAATTATAAAAAATTTAAAATATATATTTTTTATATTAAACAAAGTGATAGATAAATTATGATACAATAGTAAAAAGTAAATACTATTAATATTTTTATGTTAATTGATATAAATACTTCATTAATGATATGATTGGCACGTCAATAAAGTTGTAAAAAAGAATCTTTCTACCATATTTTTTCTTTAGATCAACCATTTTTAATTATATTTAATTAATGTCTCTCAGCTTAAGTTATCTTTATTTCATTATTTTTCATGGGAAAATCTCTCAATTACATCACATCAAATAATAAGACAAATCTAAGATGAAATTAATATTACTAATGATTAAACTTGTATACATATGGAGAGATCCATACAATCAGCAACATATGTCAATAAATATTTTCTACTTACTTTATTTATTTATTTTTCATTCCACACCTTCTATGTAATTAATTATTAACTAATAATTTCAAACTTCGAATATGTTTAATTTTTTTGTCAAAATTAAATGTAAAATAAACTCTATAATATTTATTATTGTTAATTACTTCAAATATCGTTGAATGAGAAATAAATATTTTAGGGCCATACTTTTTTTGTATAGAAAAGATATTTGCAACTGTAAATGGTGTAATCGACGCGTAATCATTTTGAAAAAAGTGAATAAAACATAAGACTTACATGAAAAAAAATTAATTGTTTAATAATAGACCTCACTCTTTTTCAAAACGATTATGCAGTGCTTACACACTTTAAAGTTGTATGTAGAATTACTTGAAGTGAATTATATACTTCTTTAATGTTCAATAAATTTTGAGTTATTTTATTTTTAAGTTGATAGGCAAAGCATAAGGTGTCCACATTATTTGTAAAATTTAATTTGTAAGTTTCAAATTTTAAAATTTATATTTCATGTTAAATTATATAATGTAAGTACTTTACTAAATGTATCATTCACATGAAGTTATAAAGGCCTCTATTTTGAAGTTATGAAATGTGTTGCGTTTTATAAAAAAAGAAGAAGTTATAAAGGCCTCTATTTTTTCGCTTTAAATCTGAAGCCTCGTTTATTTAGACAGTAAGATGAGATAAAAGTTGAAAATTAAATAAAATATTATTAAAATATTATTTTTATTTTAAAATATAAAAAAATAAAATTATTTATTATATTTTATGTAAAATTTTAAAAAAAATTATAATAATCAGATGAGATAAAATAGTTTATAAAAATAAACAACAACTTAAAGTTTGATAAAATATAAAAAATAAAAAGGATTAAAAATTTCCAAGCTATCCTATTTAAAAGCCTTAAATTCTCGATCCGAAAAAAGCTCAACTTTCCTAAAAAGTAGGATATAGTTACGCGGATTCTAATCGTTAATTAAGGAAAGTGAAAACCAAGGACTGACATGTCACATGCAATGGTCAAAGGGCCGAGTGTGTAGTGCCGCTACGTTAATCTTTTTTATTATTATTATAATTTTTTCCATGTCTGTCGGTGAGGTCAAGAAAAAGAATATCAAAACAAAATCCTCTTTTTTATTTTTTAGGTGTTTGTATTTTGTAATGCTGTGGTGTCGGAAAGATTGGCAATGATATTTGAAAATTTTTATTTAATAATATATTTAATAAAATCTACAGGACAATTGAGTACTTCATTATTTTTATTAATTACTATTTAAGATGAGAACAGTTACAGATATAAAAAAATTACACAAAATAAACCTGCAAATTAATGTGATTTTATAGAATCTATTAAGGCTTCGTTTGGATCTTCAACTCATCCCAACTCATCTCAACTCATCATTACATTTTTTTCAAATACCAATACAAAATATAATAAATAATTCAACTTTTTTAAATCTTAAAACAACTTTAATATTAAAAAATAATATTCTAACAATATTTTATCACCTCAACTCAACTCAACTCATTTCAACATCCAAACCTACCCTAAATCTACTTTATAATAAAAATAACTTTACAATCTTATGTATTACATCAGTTTGTGAATTTACTTTTCTCTATCTCTTTGTGGTTAAAATATTTTCCATTCAAGATGTGGGCATATCTGTTTACTTAGACATAAATATGAAGCAATTGAGAAATTTAATGAATACAAAGTAGAACTAGAATTCTAGTTGGGTAACCTATTAAAAATTTGATTAGTGATTTTTGCAAATTAAATAGTTTAAATCATATTTATATTAATACCATATAAATCTCAACAAAATGGTATTATAAAAAGACGAAATAAAACTCTATTAAATACGAACAAGATCAACAATAGCATATGCTGATCTACGAACACATATTTGGGGGAAAGTATTGCCGACTATAGCATATATATTAAATAGAGTAGAAATTAAAGCAAAATATCGTGCACCTTACTAGATATAGACAGGGGTCATAAACAAAACTTAAGAAAACTTAAAGTATAGGGTCGTAAGGCACAAATGCTTATTCTAAGACCACTAATGGATAAATTGAAAAGTAAAACTTAGAAATGTAAGTTTATTGGTTATGTAGAAATCATAGCTGTGTATTGATTATATCATTCTGATAGAGAATTGATAGAAAGTAGTGATGTCATTTTCTTAGAAAATACAAACCTAATTACTTTTGATCAAATAGATTTATTAAATGATCATGAAAATCAACAAATCTATACAGAATTTGACAATGAAAATTCTAACGTTACTGGATAGAGAGTAATGGAAGCAAAAGAAAGTATGATCAAAACCAATCCTCAAGAATTGATGCTGGAGACAGTGTGAGAGTAAAAGAAATAGATGGCCATCAGTATTATTTAAAGATTATTATGCTTTTAATACTAGTATTGAATATTTAAAAAATGATCCTTAAACTTGTTCTGAGTCAATCAATTGTGTCGATTTAGCTAAATGGCTTCAAGCCATAAAACATGAATTGGGGGAGTTAACAAATTTTCCAAAGGGTAGAAAAGCTATTAGTTGCAAGTGGGTTCTCAAAAAAAAAAGTTTAATACTGATGGAAGTTTGAAAAGATATAAAGCAAGATTAGTGGCCAATGGATTTACTCAACAACTAGGTGTAGAATTTATGGATACATATTCGCTTGTGGTGAAATTTACATCCGTGGATAATCATGTTTATAGTTGCAAAAATTAAAAACAGATTTTCTTAATAGTGAATTAAAAGAGGACATCTTTATTATTCAACCTGAAGGACTCCAAATTGAAGGACATGAAGAAAAAGTCTACAAATTAAAGACATCATGTGTGGACTTAAGCAATCTTCAAGAAAATGGTATTTGAAATTTCACCTAACAATTTTAAAAATTAGATATGAAATGAGTTCACTAGATCACTGCGTATATATATGGAAAAATGACAGTAAAATAACAATATTAGCATTATATATAGATGATATATTGTTGGTGAGTAATTTTCTAGATATGATGGGTAAAACAAAAGAAGTTTCGAAATCTAAATTTGAAATGAAAGACATGGGTGAGATGACCAATGTTCTTGGTATAAGAATTTCAAGAGATACGAATGCAAAATTTTTACATTTAGATCAAGAAAAATATTGAGACAAAGTGTTTAGACGATTTGGTATGAAAAATTGTAAATCCTGAAGTGTACTTGTTTGCAAAGTTCATACTTTAATTAAAATTATGTACCCAAAATATAAACAAGAAACAAACGAGGTGCTTAAAATTTCTTATGCTCAAGTTGTGGAAAGCTTCATGTATACAATGACAAGTACGAGACTCAATATTTGTTATGCAGTAGGTTTGGTAAGTAAACATCAATCTAATCCAAGTAAAGAGTATTGGCAAGTAGTAAAATGTATATTAAGGTATTTATAAGGTATAAAAAATATGAAATTGTGCTTTAGAATAAGTGGCACCATAACACTACTCTATAATTGGTCAATTGCGCATACTGAGTGTTTGAGAGCATGACTTCTTCCATGGCCTTTCAATTAGGAGCTTCTTCGTCCTCTTTATCTCCTTCCATCCGTCCATGGAATCATGATGTATTCTTGAGGTTTAGAGTTAAAGATATTTGCCACAACTTTATTTCTCATCTAAATCGTGCTCTGCGTCAAAGTGGAATCAAAACTTACATGGATGGCGTCAACCTTGAAAGAGGAAAACAAATTTCGTCAGAACTTTTCAAAGCTATTGAAGAGTCACAGATTTCGATTATTGTATTCTCTAAAAACTATGCAGAATCTAGATGGTGCTTAGATGACC
This sequence comes from Cyclocarya paliurus, assembly GCA_029856935.1. Taxonomy (NCBI): domain Eukaryota; kingdom Viridiplantae; phylum Streptophyta; class Magnoliopsida; order Fagales; family Juglandaceae; genus Cyclocarya; species Cyclocarya paliurus. Next base: position 27,936,541 of record CM056947.1, read on the forward strand.
TATTGAAAATTCTTGAGTGTAAGAAAATAACGAAACGAATTGTTCTACTGATATTTTATAAGGTAAAACCATCGGAAGTACGAGATTGAAAAGAAAAATTTGGAAAAGCATTCACTAAACTTGGAAAGAAAATCAAGGATGACATAAAGCCACTGTTGGAATCCTGAAAGGAAGCCTTAGAAGAAGCAGCCCAATTTGTCTGGGTTGGAATATTTAGCCATCAGGTGATAAGCCACAACGGTCCGTAAGGCCCCTTAGGCCAAATCCCAAATACCTGGGATAACGTTGGACGTAACAAGTTCGTTGCATGCGGCATACAAGCAGGAAAGTGGGATGTAGTGGAAGAGCTTATGGGCACGTGAAGAACGAGAGTGTATGCAGGAATGGACTGGGTCGTGGCCGTTCTACGTGCAGAAGGAAATGGTCATCAGTGGGTGCAAGTTTTACGCAACACATTCGTAGTTGCGAGTTTACGTCATTTTAGTTTAGTTTGTTATCACTTTGTTTTATGTTCTGTTTTATGTGTGTTGAATTTCATTTGTTAAGTTGTTAACTTCCCTTTTATTCTGGTTGGATTGTAAACGGCTTTGCTTATTTAAGCAGCCCATGCTTTCGTAATGAATCAAGTATATTTTTGCATTAAAAATTGTGGTACGTTTCTCACTCGAAGAGAACACAACTTATCTTAGCATTTATTTACTTTGTTTGGGACCTATCATTGGCCTCAGAGCCAGGTTTATTATGGGAACCAATAAAGAGCGTATTTAGCAGTTCTAAGAAGGGCTACACAGGATGGAGCTCCGCATGGCCGACAGGCTCGTCATGTGGAAGAAACTCTTAACCGCCTCTCCGATGTCTTGCTTGCAAATCAGGAGAATCCCATCCATGGCAACCATCACCAAGAAGGCAACAACGGGGGGCGACTAGTGGTGTCTTCCAAAACAGCAAAACTTGAATTTTCTCGATTTTCAGGAGATGATCCGATGGAGTGGTTCAACCGTGTGAACCAATTTTTTGAGTTTCAGAATACTCCCGAAGCCCAAAAAGTTTATTTGGCCTCCTATCACTTGGAAGGAGAGGCCAACCAATGGTGGTAATGGATTCACCGAACATTTCGAGACGAAAGACAGGAGATTTCATGGGAGAAATTCGAAGAAGAACTCTGGGCTTGCTTCGAACCATCGAAGTGCGAGGACTTCGACGAAGCTCTATCCCGAGTCAGACAACTAGGAACTTTGAGGGACTACCAGTGTGAATTTGAGAAGCTCGGCAACAGGGTCCAAGGATGGACTCAGAAAGCATTGGTGGGGACATTCATGGGCGGCTTGAAGACGGAAATAGGGGATGGGATTCGGATGTTTAAGCCACAGTCACTCAAGGATGCCATTAACTTGGCACGGATGCAAGACGATCAACTTGCATGGCAGCAAAGGTTCGTGCAATCCCCACGTGCAAGAGCTCCTTTAGCTCTTCCACAAGCCACTCGTGTAGCTCCTGCAACATTTACGGTCCCTATTCAGCGTTTATCTTGGGAAGAAATGCAAAGGAGAAGATTACAAGGCCTCTGTTTCAACTGTAATGAATGCTTCATAGCTGGGCATAGATGTCAAAAAACCACAGTTATTACTCTTGGAGGGGCATTCGGGTAACGTGGAATGTGAAGATATTACTGATCAGCAGACGTTGGAGGAAGACCAAGGCGGAGGATGCCACGTGGGAAGCAGTCGTTGTTGGACCAGTTCCCTTCTGTGGACCTTGAGGACAAGAGTCCACTTGATGGGAGGGGTATTGATAAGCCACAATGGTCCGTAAGGCCCCTTAGGCCAAATCCCAAATACCTGGGATAACGTTGGACATAACAAGTTCGTTGCGTGCGGCATACAAGCAGGAAAGTGGGACGTAGTGGAAGAGGTTATGGGCACCTGAAGAACGTGAGTGTATGCAGGAATGGACTGGGTCGTGGCCATTCTACGTGTAGAAGGAAATGGTCATCAGTGGGTGCAAGTTTTACGCAACACATTCATAGTTGCGAGTTTACGTCGTTTTAGTTCAGTTTGTTATCACTCTGTTTTATGCTCTGTTTTACGTGTGTTGAATTTCATTTGTTAAGTTGTTAACTTCCTTTTTATTCCGGTTGGATTGTAAACAGCTTTGCTTATTTAAGCAGTCCATGCTTTCGTAATGAATCAAGTATATTTTTGCATTGAAAATTGTGGTACGTTTCTCCCCCGAGGAGAACACAACTTATCTTAGCATTTATTTACTCTGTTTGGGACCTATCATCAGGTAAGCTTTGCCTGTATGTTTTTGTGCGCATATATATCATGATGCTATTGAGATATTTATCATGGGGCAATTAATGACACAAATCCAGGATCTGGCATCGGGAAAATTAGTAATTAAAGATGAAATACCATACAAAATGATAAATATTTTTATATGTTTATTATTATTTTGGAATTGAACTTTATGCAAAACATATATATTTACAAATCCTTTCTAGGGATTTAATATCTACTACCACTACCAGTACATTACTTTCGAATAAAATTTATTGAAGAAATAGAAGAACATGAAATAAATAAATAAAAATACATATATTTTCTTTCTTTTTGCCCTTTGTGACATCTTTTGATGAATAGCAAGCAAAAGCTAAGGAATAAATCAGGATATATATATATATATATATATATATATGTATGGAATTTCATCCATCAATTAACTGTTCAATGAGAGTTGGAAAAAAAAAATTTAAGAAAAGGGTGCAGGGAATTGTTTATTATTTGGGTCATATAAAGAATAAGATTTGGGCTGATGACAAGAAAAAACACAGCTTTAAATAAGTAGCGGTTTTTAGTTTCAAGTTGTTTCTCGATATAAAGACTCACAAATACTCCTAAATGATACGTTTCAGATTTAAGGGAGGCACAGATCGACATTAATGGGAAAAAGAATTAGTTAAAAAGTATGTTATAATTAAATATATACAAAAGAATGAAAATGTAAGTCTGACAATGGCACAAGGTCACGACAAATGCATAATCTACTATTAAAATATTCAGATTTAAGGAAGGAAAAATAACATATACTTTAACTCAAATCATAATCATGTCATTTATCTGTGAAATTTTGACTCTTTAAATTTTTTTTAGTTTTTTATTGATAGGGATGATGAGTCAGAATTTATCAAAAAAATCATTTTGTGGGTGAACCCAAAGATAGTAAACCGAACATCTTTAAGCGTTGCCAAGCAACCAATTGGGATAGAATCTCGTATACAAGACATTTATCAGCGTTTAAATTTCGAAACGAATGATATTATACGTGTGGTAGGCATATTTGGAACTGGTGGAATTGGTAAGACAACTATTTCATACGATATTTATAACCAGATTTCTTCTCTATTTAAAGGAAGTTGTTTCTTAAGAAATATTAGATAAACTTTAAAACAAGCGGGAGGTCTGATTCAGCTGCAAAATACACTTCTTTTTTATCTATTAGGAACAAAATTGGATATTAATGATGTTGATAGAGGAGTTGGCGTAATTAGGCATAGACTTCAATCTAAAAAGATTCTACTAATTCTTGATGATGTGGATGACATGGTCTAACTAAAAAAATTAGTTGGAAATCGTGCTTGGTTTGGTTTAGAAAGTAGAGTCATCCTAACAACAAGAGATCAACATATACTAGATAACTCTAAAGTTGATTCAAAATACGAGGTGAGGACTTTGGATGACAATGAAGCCCTTCAACTGTTTAGCTTGTATGCTTTTGAGGAAAAAGAACCGTTGAAAGATTATGTGGACCTCTCAAAACAAGTAGCAAAATATGCTCAAGATCTTCCACTAGCTTTAATAGCACTATGTTCGGATCTAAAAGGTCAAAGTATACATCAATGAAAAAGCACATTGGATAAGTATAAAAATATTCCCAACCAAAATATTCAGAGAGTACTTCAATAAGTTATGATAGTTTGGAAGATAGTGAGAATTAAAGACATGTTCCTTGACATTGCATTTTTCTTCCAAGGAGAACCTTTGGCTAATGTCATGGAAATATTTGATAGTTGCGATTTTTTTTCCAATTCATGGTATCTAGAGGCTTATAGACAAGTGTCTAATTACTATTAATTATAAATGTATTTGGTTGCATGACTTGCTACAAGATATGGGTCGAGAAATTGTTCAAAAAAAATCATCCAAAGAACCTAGCAAACGTAGCAAATTGTGGTTTCATGAAGATGTTTGTGAAGTGCTCAAAGAAGATATAGTAAGAGTCACAAAAGAATTTTCGGGTTTTACATTTATTTCATTTTTCTAAAAGTGAATGCAGTGGAATATTTTGACTTATGAATTAATACCTGGCCTGGTGGAAAAAATCTTTTAAATGATCAAGAATGAATTTGTAGTTATAAATAGAGTTTGTTAATTTATTAAGATGAATCACTAAACGAACCATATCTAAATGTCCTTTTTCATTTCAAATATCCAAATATTTTCTAATTTAGTGCCTACTGCCTCTTGAAGCTAGCGTTTGTTTTATGAAAAGTTACAAGAGTACTGTACATAAGTTGGAAAGAAAGACAGTCTTTTATATCGTGAACATTTAGTATTGGAAAATAGCATGTAAAGATAATGAGAGAGTAGTTTTTTTTATGAAATAATATACCGTCAACTCGAAAATTATTAACTTTAGCAAATTGTAGTGCACTCTTATATATGCACTCTCTTATATCATGGGCCAAACAAAATTGAAGGTACAAGAGTAGATTTACCTGAAGGTGATGAGGAGATAAGCTTGCATCCCGAAGCATTTCGAAATATGTTAGTCTTTATAAATCGTAATGCACGTTTTTCTTGTGCACCCAATTATCTCTCCGACAAGTTAAGAGTACTGGATTGATCTAAATATTCTTCACAGTCATTGCCATATAATTTCCAAGGAAAGAATCTCATTGTCTTTAGAATGCACGATAGCATCATCAAGGAATTAAGGGACGGATTCAAGCCCAAGGTACGTACAATTATAATCATCAATACTTTTTTTTTTCTTTAAATTATTTAGTAAACTCCATTCAACTTTTTTTCTTTTCTTTTACAGAATTTGACGACCATTGCTTTCAAGTTTTGTAGTTACTTAATAGAAATTCTAGATCTTTCAAGCACTTCTAATTTGAAGAAATTGGCTGTCAAATCTTGTCACAGACTAATTAAGGTGCATGAATTTGTTGGATCCCTAGAAAACCTTTCTAATCTGAGTTTTGAGGGATGCTCTAAACTCCGATTTTTTTCAAGAAGCCTCAAGTTGAGATCTTTACGCCAGCTTAATCTTGGGAATTGCTCAAGCCTCCATGATCTTCCTGAAATCGAGTGTAAAATGAAATCTTTAAGGACATTGGTTCTAGTTGACACTCTAGTAGAAGAACTACCTTTATCCATCAGGAACATCATTGGACTTGAGGAATTAAATCTATGGTACTGCAAAAACCTTATGCGTCTCCCAATTGCTTTGATCCAATTGCAACATTTATGCTGGCTTTGTATTGGTGGTTGTACAAATATTGTAAAGAAGATGAGGGATGATGGACAATCCCTTGATCTGCCTAATGATTCTACAACAATGGAAGACGAGATATCAAATTCAAGCAATGAGAGCACTACATTACACGTACCGAATCTTCAAATTAGTTGTTACCATTCAAAATCAAACTTCTTTCCAATATATAATGTATTTACCATGTTTAATTCCTTGGCCAGTTTGCTTCGTTTCGATTTATCGCAGATTGAAATTGTTAGCCTTCCCACGAGCATCAAAGGATTCATTAAATTAACTAATCTTGACTTGAGCTTTTGTCGTAAACTTGAAGAAATACCAGAGCTTCCACCAAATATAAGAGAAGTGAATGTTATGGGATTCAATTCTCTAGAAAGATTTGAAGAAGTATAAAAAATATTGGAATTCAATTGAAGCAACATCAGATCGCTATGAGTAATTGAATTGATCCGCTGCGACAAAATGCATGTGAATATATGGAATGAAAAAGTGCAAAATCCATTATTGTGTGATCTCATTTTTAATAGCATGCATGACTCAAATTAAATTGATAATGATGATGATGATATTGGTTTAACAGGGAGTGTATATGATGCTACTTTGTTTTCGGAAAATCATATTCCAGATTGGTTAAGTTATGTTTATGAGTTTTTAAAGGATAATGAAATGATGAAGGGGTCTGATGATGATGTCGGACCAAGGAAAAAAGAAGAGTGGGTAATAGGTATGGAGGGGCCGCACTATTTGGAGGAGATAAGCAAAATTGTATTATATGTCGTAACGTTTTTTTTTATAGATTCTTTGATAACCACTTTAGGCTGGGAGACTAATATTGGTGATGCTAAGATAACTAGTAACAACTCAAATCTGTATGCTGTATTCAAGAAGGGGTACTATTGGTTAATTTGGATTTGTACAAAGGGGAAAATTGGAAAGGATATTGTGTATGGGTGGGGTACTCCAATTTACCATCTTTTGACCACAAGGTTTTGGACAATTTGTGATTTCAATTTTATCCCAATCAACGTTATGTGGGGTGGTGCTGTTTTATGAAAGTTGCAGAGCCAAAGTGGTATACAAGAATGAAAGGAGAGCAACAACTCCTGATCAACGGAAATTCAATTAATGATAACCCCAAGTAAGTATGTCGCCCCTGTTCGTACTGTGTTTTGATTGGGATATCTTTCATGTGTGTTTTTGGGAAGAATAATTTTATTTAAAAGTCTTTACATCACATATCATCCACATGACATAATTTGATTTTTAAGATTAGATTATAATTTTGTTCCTCCTCTCTGTGTATTATTTTTTCCAGTTACTTTCTAACACAAAAAAAAGTTATTATATTCTCTAGTTAGTCTGTAAAGCACGCCATTCACATCACTTAAATGGAAAGATTTAATTTATAACATTTAAATTTTAAAACTTATGTTTTGATGGTGTACTTTATGCATCGATTTGATAATGGAATCTTTCAAAAAGTTAAAAAGGCACGGCAATATGGACTTTATCATAGAACCATACTCTAAAGCACGCATAAATAAACCGTTGCCAAGCACCTAAAATTTGGATTTAGACCTCATTTGTTTTCGGAAAACATTTCATCTCATCTCAATTTCATCATTACACTTTTTCCAATTCCAATACAAAATAAAATAAACAATTCAACTTTTTCAAATTCATCTCATCTTCTCTCACCTAATCATTACAACTTTTTCAAATTTCAATACAAAATAAAATAAACAATTCATCTCATCTCAAAAGTTTTCATCTCATCTCATAAAATCTACGGAGTTCCTCTGTAGATTTTAATAATCTCTGTTCTTTTCTCGGATGATTTTCTTGGATTGCTCTCCATAATTAAATCAAGTCACAGAACCGAAAAAAAAAAAAACCACTACCTCAGTTCTAAACCTTTATGTTTCCAAGAGTACATTGTGCTTATTTCTTCCAAGCAGGTGACAACTGATCATATTTAATTGCAGATAGTATGTCGGATGCATTGAAGCAGGGCCATGATGATAGTATGCCGGATGCATTGATGCAGGGCCATGATGATAGCATGCCCGATGCATTGAGGCAGGGCAACTATCTTATAAAAATGTGCTTTTTGAGGTAATATTTGGATTACTTTTCTCCATAAAACCAATTTTTACACGAAAAAAATCAACATTCCATTTATTATTTTTGCAAAGAAAAGGCTTGTTGCAACAGGCAAAAGGATAATGAAATCCCAGAACTTACGGGAGGAATTGAATAAATTAATAGAAGACAAGGGAGACTCAAGAGAGGTTTTGGAGGGCCTACTTGGTTACATCCTGTGTTCCACCCAGGTGCTCATTTAGTACCTCTTTCGTGCGCATGCACAATTGTGTATGAGGTTTTCCATCTTCAAAATACTATGCAGGAGGCAGTTGTTCCACCATATGTTGCTCTTGCCATAAGACCAAATCCTGGATTCTGGGAATTTGTTAACGTGAACTCCAAGGACTTGTCAGTAGACGCTATCACTGCTTCGGAATACTTGAGATTCAAAGAAGTGATCTTTGATGAAAACTGGTAATTAAGTGTGACTTGGGAGAGAAACTGACAAGAAAAACTAGCATATAGCAGAGTGAGAAAACCATTGGGAACATAATTTTGCAATGACTTGAAATTATATAGTTTTCTTGAAAACATGGATATGTATAGCCCTGAAATTTATGTATTTTTAGCAAAAAATGTGTGTAGGCTTGAGTTTTTTCACTCTGAACTTGGTACTTGATCTTGTTGCTAAAAAAAATTGCTATATGAGATATGATGTGCAGGGCGAATGATGAAAATGCCTTGGAGATAGATTTTGTGAGTCCTTGACTTATCCACTCCTCGCATGACCCTTACTTCTTCTATCGGAAATGGTGTCAGCTTCATCTTGACGTTCTTGACGTCAAGGCTGCATGGGAATCCTGAGAGTACAAAGCCACTACTCGAGCACTTACAAGTCCTAAATTATAAAGGAGAGGTATAAACGCAGCTCATACTTTGGATAGGCACACCGAGAATGGAAGAAAGTAATTTCTTGTATCATACTTTGGATACACAAATAATGGATGTTGTTCCAATTTAGCAGGATCTTATAATAAGTGCAACTTTGGATACAGTCACTAAGCTACAAAGTGCCCTGATTGTAGCTGAAGTATTTGTCTCTGCAATCTCCAGAGAGATACCATTTCTTAATTTTGAGCAGAGGTGACCATTATTTTATGTTTACCACCATCATTGAAATCAAAACCTGTTTTGACACAAATTCCATGATAGGTGGATATTGGATAGTACACGCTTTTTCTGTATTTTGCCTTCTTGTAGGTTTAAGGAGTGGGGCTTTGAGAGAGGGTGGGGGAACACTGCAGAAAGTGTTCAGGAGAATGTTAGGATGCTTTCTGAGATGCTCCAAGCACCAGAACCCTCAAAGTTGGAGGTTCTCTTCAGCAGGCTTCCCGACATATTCAGCATTGTGATCATCTCCCCACAGGGCTGCTTTGGGCATTCAGATGTCCTCAGATTGCCTGATACTGACTGCCAGGTAAATAATGCATTCAAGCATCATTAATCAATAACAAAAATAATGATAAAAATAATTATAAACACCACCAAAAAGATAAAAATAATATTGTACAATCTTGCTAAGCTCACCTTTTGATAATTCACAATTAGGTGGTATACATTCTTTTATCAAGTAAGAGCTTTAGAGGAAGAATTGCTCCTCGGGATCAAGCAACAAGGTCTTGTTGTGAAGCCTCGGATTCTTGTGGTGAGCTATTAACAAAGGATTTTAAGAAATAATTCTTAAGCAGTATAAGGTTAGCAAGGATCAGGATTAGTTATGCATTTAACTCCTTAATTTCATTTTACAGGTAACAAGACTTATACCTGATAGTCGAGGGACCGAGTGCAACCAGAAGTTGGCGCCTATTGCTAACACTAAGCACTCTCACATACTTAAGAGTCCCATTTAGGACAGAGAATGGGATTGTACACCATTGGGTTTCCCGTTTTGATATCTTACCTTGAGAGATTTGCCCAGGCATTTGCTATTATCTAGCATTTTTTGTCAGTTTCTTTTTCAAAACAATTTTCTTATTCTAGTCTTTTCCCTTTTCTTCTCCCATCACTAGGATGCTACTGTTAAGATTCTTGAACACATGGAATGCAAACCGGACCTCATCATTGGGAACTATAGTGATGGAAACTTGGTCGCGTCTTTGATGGCTAGAAACTTGGAATAACACGGGTCTAATCCGTCATCTTGAATTGCTTATAAACATTTTATTTTAATCTATTTATTACTCTAAATGTGAACTTTGGCTTGTTAATAACCCAGGGAACTATTGCTCATACTTTAAATAACTCATTGCCTTCAGAATGCGTGATAGCTTCATCAAGGAGTTAAGGAATGGATTCCGGCCCAAGGTATTTACAACTATAACCATCAATAATTCTTTTTTTTTTTTCTCTCTAAATCATGTAGTAAACTGCATTCAACTTTTTTTCTTTTTCTTTTGCAGAATTTGAGGACTATGGCTTTCTATAATTGTAAGTTCTTTAAAATTCCGGATCTTTCAAGCACTTCAAATTTGAAGGAATTGAGTGTTGAATATCGTTCAAGACTAGTTCAAGTGCATGATTCTGTTGGATCCCTGGAAAATCGTTACGAAAGCTTAGACTTGGTAATTGCTCAAGCCTTGTTGATCTTCCTGAAATCGAGTGTATAACAGAATCTTTAAGTAGATTGGATCTAGGTGGTACTGCAATAGAAGAACTACCTTTATCCATCCGGAACCTCGTTGGACTTGAGCATTTAGTTCTAAGTCGCTGCAAAAACCTCATGCGTCTCCCAATTGTTTGCATTCAATTGCAACATTTATGTGAGGTTTGTATCGGTGGTTGTACAAATATTGCAAAAAAGATGAGGGATGATGATGGACAATCCCTTCTGCCTATTGAGTCTACAACAATGGAAGACTTGAAATTATCAAGTGAGGAACAACTCCATGAATCAAATTTCTTTCCAATATCAAGTTTCTTTACCATGTTTACTTTTGTGTCCACTTTGTATCGATTAGATCTGTCAGGGACTAAAATGGTTAGTCTTACCCTGAGCATTGAAGGACTCGTTAGCCTAATTAATCTTGAGTTGCACAATTGTCAGAAACTTGAAGAAATACTAGCGCTTCCACCAAATATAAAAGAAGTAGATGTTTCTCGATGCGAGTCTTTAGAAAGATTTGCAGAAGTATCAAAAGTATTGCAATTCAATGGAAGCCACATCAGATCACTACAAACTATTGAATTGTCCGGCTGCGAGAAAATGCATGTGAGTATATGGAATGATAAAGTGGAAAATTCTTTATTGTGGAAGGTATGTATGTGTCTCATTTTTAATAGTATGCATGAATCAATTAATTAATTGATGATGATGATGATGATGATGATGATGTTTGACATTTAACAGGGACTCTATGATTATGATGCTACTTTGTTTCCAGAAAATCATATTCCAGATTGGTTGAGTTATGTTCATGAGTTTTAAGATAATGAAATGGTGAAGGGGCCCGATGAAGAGTGGACAATAGATATTGAGGGGCCACTCTATTTGGAGGAGATAAGTGGAATTGTATTATATGTCGTCATGTTTTTTAAAGATGCTTGGAGATGGTAGAGAATTATTGGTAATGCTAAAATAACCAGTAATGGCTCAAATCATGTGTGGCATATTTGGAACGGGGTAGAATTGCTTAATATGGATTGGCCCAATATAGGAGGAACTGGATATGATGTATAGGTGGGGTACTCCAATTTACAATCTTTTAAGCTAAAGGTTTTGCACAATTTGCGAGTTCAATTTGATCTCCACGTTGTGATCCTGAGACAATACCATTTTATAAAAGTTACAGAGTCAAAGTGGTATACAAGAATGAAAGGAGAGAAAATAAAAAAAGAAAAATGGATGAAACCGATATTGCAAAAAGTCCTGATCAACGGCATTTGGATCAAGGATAACCCAAGTAAGTAAGTTGCCCCTGTTGGTACTATGTGTTTTGGTTGGGATATTTTTCATGTTTGTTATTGGGGATCGCCTTCCCTTCCATCTCCCACCACCAACGTTGGAAGACCTTAAATTTTCCTTAAATTTTTGTTCCTTCTCTCTGCCACGTACTATGTTTTCATTGACAGTATTGCTGTGTCTAGAGTACACATAAATAAATTGTCGCCAAGCACATAAAATTCGGGTTTAGGGACACTATGACGGACTTCGTTTGTATATTTTAATAATCTGTCTTTTCTTTTCTAGGATCATTATTTGGATTGCTTTGTTGGTCAAGAAAGACTCGATAATGTCATCTTACTTAAGTTTATGAAAAAATCACTAGGTATTCTTCCAGATAAGGTGGAGAAGGACTACGATGATTCAAAGGTAGTTTTGGAGTTAAGGCTTCAACTTGGTATCATACATTAAATAGCTTGCAAGCTTTTCAATTTTTTCATTAAATTATAGCCATTTATCCCAATGGGTGTTTGATTTCATTGAATAGTCATCCCTGCCAAAATTAGCTTGCATCTTTGTGCCTTCTTTTTACATTGCTCTGTTTTAGCCCCCATAAACTTCGTGTATGACGGACCAGGAGATTCGCTAGTGCTAACCATAGCAATCCAAAATGCCATGCATCTTGGAGGATTTGCGAATTCACCCCATCATGAGGCCAGGACATATCATCCATCCTTTAGATATTTAGACGTTGACAAAGTACAAAATTAAAATTAAGTTGGTTCCAAAACTGACTTGTGCACTATCTGTGGGGGGTAATGGGCAAGTTCACAGTGGCATGTGTGTCGCTCTTCCTATCATCAGTGGAAAGAACCAGTTCCTATCATCATCGAAGGTGAGGACTTTCCCAAATAACTGTCCATGGAGGATAAAGTCATAATAACTGCAGTTTGTGATATGCATCTCAAGGTAAAGACAATGTGCTTTGCTGTTTCTGGAAAATGAATTTAAGAATGATTAAAGGAAGACATAAAAGTGAGAAGCCATAAGTTTATTCTCAATTTCTGTGTAGAATTGCTCAAAATGGTTTTGGAAAGGTATGATGAAGAGCTGACTAAATCAACATAAGGAGAAATGTGATTTAAACAGAGAAAGCACTACGGTGATAGCAGAAAAGCATGAATATGAATACACCATACATATGCACAAAGAGAGACTGACAGAGGCAAATCTTTGCCCTTCTAAACATCTCATCTTCAAAACAGGATTCTATGCTTCACATGTCCACGCAAATATTTATGTCCACCCAAAGAATCACTGAAGCCAGGAAGATGGAACTTGGACTTGGGGTGCGGATAGTTTTTTGCTGCCTCTTATTTCCTTTATCCTTATGCTCATTAGAACCACATGCTTGTCTTTCCCATTGATTGTAGCATGTTGTTTTCTTATTAAAATTCTGATGGAACTTAGAAGAAAGTTGAGGGAAAGTTTGACTTGTTTTGTTGTTCACCATACAATTTGGTGCCGCTTTTTATCAACCATCTCGCAAACACTCCAAACTCTCAATTATCATGATTCGCATATGGTTTTGAATTTCTAAAACAGAGCACCCTAAAAATGTAATCCATCACTTTGACAATGCAAATAATAAAATAGCGAAGAACTGACAACACAACACAAAACTCAATATCATGACAAGCACACGGATAATTAAAAGAAATAATACTACAAAGTGTTTGACAAAATGCCTCAGTCACCGTGAGTGAACTGAAATCTTCCTCTATCATTTATAGAATTCATTACAACAAATACAAGTAGTATATTTTGCATGATAAAGCTATTGCATGCCGTTGCATTGGAGCCGTTGCATAGAGGGGTAATAAGTAGTGATTATGATTGTGGGTCCTCTTGTGTTTTTGTGTTGGTTGGTGGATGTTTTTTTTGTTCACTTTTGTTCACTGTTATTTGCTGTTAATACGCCCCCGCAAACTGTGCCAAGGTACGAGGCCAAGTTTGATGCAGAGAGGAAAAAGAGCCGGACGACCCAGGGGTTTGGTAAAGATATCAGCAAGTTGTAAGGAAGCCGGTACATGTCGGGTATGAAGGAGACCAAGAGCAACACGTTCACGTACATAGTGGTAGTCGATCTCAATGTGTTTGCTATGAGCATGAAAAACTGGATTAACAGTCATATAAAGTGCACTGAGATTATCACAAAGTAATAACGGTGGTGCGTGTAGCTTAATGCCAAGATCTCGAAGAAGGAAGGAAATCCATGTGAGTTTAGCAGTAGTTTGAGCCATGGCTCTATACTCAGCTTCAGTACTTGAGCGAGATACAGTGTGCTGTTTTTTTGCAGACCAAGAAATGCAGTTACTACCGAGAAAGACACAATAACCTGTTGTGGAGCGTCGGGTGAGAGGGCAGCCAGCCCAATCTGCATCAGAAAAGGCATAAAGATCAAGTGTAGAGTTGGAAGTGAAATTAAGACCAAAATTAATTGTACCTTTCACATATCGAAGAATACGTTTAACCATTTTAAAATGAGCTTCAGTAAGTGAGTGCATAAATTGAGACACAAAGTTAACACTATATGCAAGGTCAGGGCGAGTAAGCGTAAGATATTGGAGCGCACCAACAAGACTGCGATAATGAGCTGGGTCAGAAAAAGGAGTTGTAGATTTGAGACTGTTGGTCTTAGCCATCATGGGTGCGCCCATGGGTTTGCAGTCACTCATTTGGGCACGGTCTAAAATGTCGCAGGCATACTTAGCTTGGGTCAGGGTAAGGCCATCAGTTGTGTGAGTAATCTGAATTCCTAAAAAATAATGAATGGGACCCAAGTCCTTCATGGCAAATTAACTGCTAAGAGTTGAGATAAACTCAGAAAGGAAATCAGTGGAGGAACCAGTGAGTAAGATATCATCAACATATAAAAGTAATATAAGACACCCACGAGGGGAATGATGAATAAATAAAGAGGAGTCGGCGGTGCTACAATTAAAACCATAACTAAGTAAGAAGCTACTAAATTTGTCAAACTACGAGCGTGGAGCCTGTTTTAAGCCATACAAAGCTTTATTTAATTTACAAACATGAGAGGGATGAGTTGAGTGAATAAAACCTGGAGGTTGTTCCATGTAGACTGGTTCATGGAGTTCACCATGGAGAAATGCATTTTTTACGTCCAGTTGACAAATGTCCTAGTGATTGACCAGAGCAATGCTAATAACAGTTCGAATAGTATTTGGTCGAATTACTGGAGAAAAAGTTTCATGATAGTTAACACCAGCTATTTGATGGAAGCCTTTTGCTACTAGACGAGCTTTCAGTTGATCAAGGGTGCCATCTGCATTGAGTTTTGTTTTAAAAATCCATTTGCAACCAATAACATCCATAGATGAATCACGTTTAACAAGGGTCCAAGTATTGTTAGTATATAAGGCTTTCAGTTCGTCACGCATAGCTTGGGTCCACCCGAGATGATTAAGAGCAGAGTGTACGGTTTTGGGTTCCTTGGGTATGGTATTAAAATCATGAAAATTTACATATTTGGGATTAGGTTTTTGAATACCGACACGTGATCGGGTAATCATTGTGTGTTGAATAGGCGGTGGTGGGGTTGGTGTAGATGAAATACATGGAGGTGAAGGAGAATGAAGGATGTCAAATGTGTCTGTTGTAGGGATGTGAGATTGCGGCTCAGGAGCGGAAGAGAGAATGGTTGGTGGTAAGGGAATATGTAGGTCCGGAAGAGAGGATGGAGTAGTGTGGGAAGATGAGGTTGTGGGAGGTGTGATCCAAATGTCAAATATAGATAAAGTTTGGTCAGAAGGTGATGGAAGGTGAAGGTTCCCAGGATTTTTATAAGGAAAATTGAGTTCATCAAAAACAACATGGCGAGAAATGTAAGTTCGACCTGTAGAAGGATGATAACATTTGTACCCACGGTGGTGATTGCTATAGCCTAAAAAGACACATGGTAGTGTTTTGGGATCAAATTTATTTTGCTTAGTGTCCTAAGTGTATGGATAACATTTGGAACCAAAAACACGCAAGGATTGATAATCAGGGAAGGTGTTATACAAAATAGAAAAAGATGATTGTAAATCCAACGTAGATGAGGGAAGGCGATTTATTAAAAAAACAGCTGTGGCAAAAGCTTCAACCCAAAAACGTTTAGGAACACTACTTTGAAAAAGCATTGTCATACCAAGTTCTCTAATAATACGATGACGACGTTCTACTGTTCCATTTTGTTCAGCGGTATGGGGGCACGAAAACTGATGAATAGTGCCCTGTTGTTGTAAATGTGAGGTAAACAGTGTGTTAGCAAACTCTCCACCCCCATCGGTTTGAAAAATTTTTATTTCTTTTATTAAATTGGCGTTCGACATATTTTTCAAAAAGTAAGAAGGCCGGAAAAAAATTAGATTTTTTTCGAAGCGGTATGAACCACATAAATTTAGAAAAAGCATCAATAATACAGGCATAATAAGAAAACTTACCAACAGAAATAACAGGGGCAGGACCCCATAAATCACAATAAACTTTATCAAAAATAGCATGTGTTAAACTAGTAGAGGGTAAAAAAGGAAATTTGCTGAGTTTTCCAAGCTGACAACTTTCACAAATAGTCTGTGTTTTGTTGGTGCCAGAGATTTGAATAAGTCCTTTAGATTTAAGGGCTTGAATAGCAGAGGCTTGAGGATGCCCTAACCGTTGATGCCAAACATTTTCAGGAACCCGTCTGAATCGAGTTGAAAAGTGAGCTTCATACGGAGGAGAAACAACATAGAGATTACCCTTCCGTCGTCCAGTCAATAATACACGGTTTGTCTCCCGTTCCTTAATAATAAAACCAACACCGTAAAATTCACAATTATACGGATAATCAATGGTGAGTTGCCCAATAGATAAAAGGTTTTTTGCCAATGTAGGTACTAATAAAACATCACTTAATTTGATTTTAGTAGTACCATTATTAAGATAAGTATCACCAATATGAGTAATAGCATGAGAACTACCATCTCCAATAATAACAGTATCATTGCCAAAATAATGACGTAAATTTTTAAGTATACCTGGGTCGCCGGTCATATGTGCAGATGCCCTAGTGTCAGCAGTCCACTCAGCATTGTGAGAAAAATCCTCAAGTGTCATTGCAGCAAGAGCCTGAGGAATATCTTCAGGTTGATAGGAGTGATTGAACCGGTTCCAACATTTAAAAGCAATGTGACCCTTTTTTTCACATATTTGACAAGTGGGTGGTGGATCACTGGCCTTGTTAGGCCTTTCATTTAAATTAGGCCCGTGTGAAGTGGCCCTTACCATTGTTGAAGATGGTCCGTGTAATGGAAATGTGGAAGGCCCATATGGATTAGGCCCGTGTGACCCGTAGTTATTTCCGTGTGTAATATTCGGTGAAGGTCCGTATGAATTGAATGGCCTGTGTGGAATACCCATTGAAGACCCGTGGGATGCACTTGTTGAAGACCCGTGAAGTTCTTCTTCTCCGTGTATCGTATGGGTAGCAGGGTAAAACCCTCGCCCCCGTGAGGTGAAGTTTCTGGGCTGCCCACGGCCATCGCTATGGCCACCACCACGGCGATTCTTGAAGCTCGATCCTGTCTGTTGTCCATAGAAGGCCACGGTTTGTGAAGTTTCATGAGTTGTTGTCCGAATCTCATATCCTTGAAGCAGGGGGATGATTTCGGCATATGTAGGCATGGGGGGTTTGAGCATTGAAGTGGTGAATGGCTCGTAGCGAGCTCCGAGTCCGTTCAACAGAGAAAATACTTTCATTTTGTCCTCAACGGGTCGTCCAATCGAAGCCAAGCTATCACACAGACCTTTGAAGACTCGGAGATGATCTGCAAGTGACGTTGATGAGTCCTTTTTGAGGTAATTGAGTTGCTGGGTAAGATGAAATTCCCTTTCTTGTGATTCATGAGCATAAGCTGACTTGAGTGCCCTCCAGACATGGTGGGCTGAGTCCATCCCTACGACAAGCCCGAGTGCTTCTTCCAAGAGGGTGCCAATTATCCACCCTTTGAGAAGTCGATCTGACTTTCTCCATTGGATATATTCTGAATTTTTTTCTGGCTTTGCCGTGTCTGAAGTTCCAGCAATAGTGAATTCTGGAGGGGCAGAATCCTCACAAACGAGGTGCTCTATCAAGTCTTGGCTCTCAGCCAAGGCTAGTAATTGCTCTTTCCATAGAGGATAATTGCTGTTGTTTAGGCGTAGAGTGACAAAATTCCCTACGTTGAGAGCAATGGTGGCCATAAAGGAAGACTCTCTTCACTCACACAGCTCTTGATACCATAAAAGAAATAATACTACAAAGTGTTTGACAAAATGCCTCAGTCACTGTGAGTGAACTGAAATCTTCCTCTATCATTTATAGAATTCATTACAACAAATACAAGTAGTATATTTTGCATGATAAAGCTATTGCATGCCGTTGCATAGAGGGGTAATAAGTAGTGATTATGATTGTGGGTCCTCTTGTGTTTTTGTGTTGGTTGGTGGATGTTTTTTTTGTTCACTGTTATTTGCTGTTAATAATAATAAGATAAGAATAATATTCCATCCTTACGTCTCCTTTGGAAAGAACACAAAACAAAAAATATTTTGAAATAAGAGGCTTGAAACTAAAGAAACTGATTTTACCACCAAGGTTCCATGTGTCATCAACCATTACCTTAATTACCTACCCGGCCATATGGCTTGGAGGAAAAATAGTTGAACCTAATGCATCCAACTGCCCGTAGGGAATATTTGCCCAGCTTGAGATTTGAGAGTAATATGTCCAATTACTGTTGATATATATGGAAGTTTGGTGCATGGTGTGTGTGTGTGTATGCTACCCATCCAGAATACATTAATTATGCAACATTAAGTTCGCTTCGAGTATTTACATATTGATATTCATATGACCAAATTCTGCAACCCTCAAACTGGATATTGATGGCACAATTTTCCAATGTATATTGGAGTTATGATCTATGTGGTAAACTCATTTCAATTTGTTTTTTTTTTTTTTTTTCAAACAGAATGTGAAAACTATGCATAGCTTTCAATTATGATAATTTCTTAACAAAAGTTCCAACTTTTTTCCAAGAAGTGTAAAAGTTTGGTTGAGATCCATGATTCGAAATTCAATGGAATCCACATCAGATCACTAGAAAGAATTGAATTGCGAGGTTGCAACAAAATGCATGAGAAGATTTGGAATTATGAAGTGCCAAATACATTATTGTGGAAGGTATGTATGTATGTGTCTCATTCTCTCTCTCAATTCTTTAAAGGATGCATGACTTTCAAATAAATGATGATGATGATGATATTGGTTGAACATGGACATTATGATGTCACTGTGTTTCGAGAAAATCATATTCCAAAATAGTTCCAATATCAGAAAGAAATTTTAGAAAATGAAATTGTTAAGAGGGGGGATAATGACATCCAACTGAGGGGAAATAAAGAAACGATAATAAATATTGAGGGGCACACTATTTGGAGGGTATAAGCAGAATTTTTGTATATACCCTTGCGTTTTTTAAAAAAGGTAGTGGGTATCCATGTATGATTAATGTTGGAATAAACCAGTTAACAAAGGCTGATTTGAAGTATTGCAGCGGAAATAAACAAAAGAAAATAACAACAATCACACATAAACACCAAGATTTAAATGGTTCAGCTCAATGTGAGCCTATGCCCACTAGTAGGGTCGGTATCAAGGATTTCACTATCAACAAAGATGGAGTACAAAAGATTTAATATAAAACTTCTTTTCAAAGCAGTTAACTCTCGTACACTCTTAACTCTCAAATATCATTGCCTCTCAAATAATGACTGAAGACAGAGAAAATGAAAACGCCATTTCATATTTATAGCAAATGGCATGGACCTTAGTCTGAGAACATTCGCTCCAACAAACAATAGGGTTTGGCACTCGGATCGAGCTGAATGTCGAGCGGGTGTTGAGCAAAGTCTATGTTTCCTCAATATTGATATCTTGCTCGAGCTAACTGTCGAGCAGGAGTCGAGTGAACTGTTTGGATGCACTTTGCTCGAGCTGAAGAAACACTGCTCGAGCGAAAATACTGTAGAGGCACTTTTTCAACTAGATTCAAGCCACCTCTCAACAAATCTCCACCTTGGCTTGAACTCTACTAGGTCTTACACAAAATCCTCTGATCACAGAACCGACCCCCTCCACCAAAACCCCTAAGGGAATCACAAACCCTGAACACCAATCAAGTCCAAGCTCGTAAAGGCAACACGTTAGTTGTGACACTCCGTATTTTAGTATATTTTAATTGAAGGAATATTTTATTTAATTTAAAAATTGGTTCTCTTATTTTAATTTATCATGTTTAATGTTGGTTTAATTTTTGATTTTTTTTAAGGTGTGAAATTTATTTGATGTGCTCTCTTAATATTAATTAGTGTTTGCATTTAAATTGCTCTTTGTTTTATTTTATTTTGTTGTTGGATTTTAATTATTTTATTTATTAATATTGAGTTGTAGTGTTTTTATTTGACTTCTAATTTATTTTTATTGTGCTTTTTTCTTTGTTTGGGCTACTAATTTTCGGACTGCACTTTTGTTGGTTTAGTTTTATTTTTCTTTTAGACCTAGCCCATTCGGATTCCAGCCCAAGTTTTGAGCTCCCAACCCAGCCCATTATTTTCTCCCATGCAGCGTCGTTTTGAGTCCAATGCCTTAGGGCTCATTCTCTTCTTTTCTTCTTTCTTCTCTTCTCCTTCATTACATTTTTTTTTTGTTTCTTCCTTCGGTTCTTCCACTGGTTTGCCGTCTGCTACGTCCTCTTCCTCCATTTTATTTTCAGTTTCGGTTTTTCTCCACAAGCCAGTGATTTTGCAGGTAAGTTTCGGTTCTTCCTCTCATTATTTCCGATTACTTCCAGTTTTTCTCTCCTTATTTTCAGTTCTTCTATTTTTCTTTAGCATCTGTTGTTTTCTTGCTCTATTTCGTCTCATCCATTTCATCTATAGTTCTTTTTTTTTTCTCACCATTGCAGGTCTGTCCGTGAGCTTCATTTCCCTTCTAGCTCTATATTTTTTCTTCGGTTCATTTCCCTTTTGGATGGTTTTCGAGTGCCCTGTTTTAGCCCTTCGTCGTGCTCTTTTTTTGTCTGTAGTTGTGCTCTATTTTTGCCTTAACCATGCTCTATTTTTCTGCCCATTGCCGTACTCTATTTTTACCCATTAAACTGTGTGTTTCACTTAGCTTTTGAGTATTGTTAATGTTCATCGTGGGTTACTTTTTTTTTTTTACGTCAAATTCTTCTAGTTTTATTTCAGTTAATCAGCCCCTTTTATTATGAAAATATCACTTCAAAATTTCCTTGTTTTCGAAACTCTTTTTCATCCCAAAAATTGTGATTTTTGGTGATTTTATTTCTAGCTGATTTTTGGTGTTAAATCTGGTGTTCACGAGCTTGGTATTTCATAAAGTTGCATTTAAGCACTGTAAGTATTTTTTCAAATAACTTTTTAAATTTAAATGTATTTTTACGCTAACTCATATTTACTGCAATTTGGTTAGTTGTGCTAGACTATGTGATCATTTGTTGGCTATTGGATATTTGTGTCGTGTTTGGTACATTACATAATTGCACGCATATTCATGTTTGTAAATGAAAACTGGATTTTCGTATAATTGTATTCATGTTCATGTGTATATTTGAAAACTGAGTTTTCCTGTGAGAAATAATTTTTGGGTGCGTGTGTATCATGACCCCAAGCCGAGATGGGGTTTTATCTCGGTAGAGCTCCTCTGATCACTTGGGAGCGGAATATACTGAGTGACGTCTCCTGGGTTATCACTGGGCGACAACGAGATCAGACGGGATGGTAACGCTCTCGTGCTGACTCCGTGGCCCCTCCGCTGGCGAGGGCTAGAGGATGCTTGGCCACGAACGTATTGGGTTCAGAACTGGGTATCTCTCGTTACGAAATCACTCGCACGGTCGTTACCCGTGGTGTGAAGAAGGGAGCCAGGGTGTGCGGATGGTCCCTAGGGGAGATCATGGTGCATAGGAATAAAAATGGATAAATGACTATTTTCTGGAAAAATAGCGTGTGTTGGATAAAAGGATTTTCTGTTAATCATTTTCTGGAAAAATGATGGATTATTGTTTTGGGCCATTTTTGAAAAAAAATGGTGGATAATGTTTTACTGGATATCTTTTTGGGCCAAAATGAGATTTTGGCAGGCGTTAGAAAATATTCATTTTCGAAAAAAAAATGATATTTTGGGTTTAATGCATATTTCATCATATTCATGCATCGTTGGTCACATTAATATATTTTTATCTCGAGGGTTGTTTGGATTATTACTTATCTGTGGTACCGTTTTATGGTATCGCATATTTTGATGTTGATGATGCAGATGCTGAGCCTGAGGATTTGGCTCTGCCGGAGGAGTGATCTGGGATTACTCGTATTTGTATTTTTCAGCCTTTGTATTATTTTATGGGATAACTTTATTACCTTTTTGAAATGATTTTGCTTTTGGATATTTGTATTAAACAATTTTGGTACTTAGTTGACCTATTTATATTATTCGCTGCATTTTTGTTGAGCAGTTTTTTCGTGCTGCACACACTTGAACACTTATCGTTGGGATGCGTGACCCATGTTATCATCATTCTAACATCACGATTCTTGCATTTCCGTACATGGGAGTTGGGACATCACATTAGTGATCTCTTTTCAACTATAAAGGTCAAATCTGAAAGATCTGGTGTGGCGAGTTTGGTGATTTGGTGAGTGCGGCGAGAAGCACTACAGGAAGGGGTGGCACATGTATACTGCAACTGGCTTAGTCATCATATCTGCTGGATTCTCAATAGTAGCAATTTTTTGAATCTCTACAATACCATCTGTAACAATATCTATGAGAAAATGATACCTAACATCAATGTGCTTCGTTCTCTCATGATACATTTTATTTTTGGTCAAATGTATGGCACTTTGATTGTCACAAAATATTGAAATCCCATCCTACTGTATTCCCAAGTCACTTATCAGACCCTTCAACCAAATGGTCTCCTTAACAACCTCACCTGCTGCCATGTACTCTACTTTTGTAGTTGATAAAGCAACAGTGGATTGTAGTGTTGCTTTCCAACTAATAACAGACCCACACAAAGTGAAAACATAACCTGTCAATGATCTTCTTTTATCCGAGTCTCTAGCATAATCAGTATCAACATAACTAATAACTCTAGAACTTAAATCAACATCTCTATCAAATATTAAGCCAAAGTCCGAAGTCCTTTTCAAATACTTGAGTATCCATTTTATAGCTTGCCAGTGAGTCTTACTTGGATTAGCCATGTACCTGCTTACAACGCTCACTGCCCGTGAAATGTCTGGACGAGTATAAACCATCGCATACATAATGTTGTCAATTGCACTGGAATAAGGAACACCTGCCATGAACCGTTCCTCCTTGTTTGTTTGAAGAGATAGGGAAGCTGAAAGTTTAAAGTGTGTAGCAAGTGGTGTGCTTACTAGTTTGGAATTAGACATTCCAAATCTTTCAAGAACTTTCTCAATGTACTTTTCTCGGACAAGTACAACTTTCCAGCTTTCCTATATCTATGGATCTCCATCCCCAAAATCTAAATATTTCATTTCAAACTTATTTTTAAGTTGAGTTTTCAACAAATCAATATCAGATATGTATTTTGTAGCAACAAGCATATCATCAACATGAAGTAGCAAATAAATGAAGAACCATTAGATAACTGCCTGTGGTACACACAAATATTATAGTTACTTCTCAAATAACCATGATCAATCATAAAGGAATCAAATCGTTTATAACATTGCCTTGGAGACTACTTCAAACCATACAAATATTTCTTCAACCTGCACACATGATCTTCTTTACATTCAACAATGAACCCCTCTGGCTGATGCATGTAAATGGTCTCATCAAGCTCACCATGTAGGAATGTTGTTTTAACATTAAGTTGTTGTAACTCTAAGTCATACAATGCTACTATAGCAAGTAACACTTCGATCGAACAGTGTTTCACAAATAGAGAGAAAAACTTCATTAAAGTTGATGCCTTTTCTCTGACTAGCCCTTAGCAACTAAGCATGCCTTCTATCTTGCATCTGTATCATCTTGGATTCCCTCTTTCCTCTTGAAGGCCCATTTGCAGCCAATAGTCTTCATCTTTTTGGCAACATAATCAGATCCCCATGTTTGGTTTTTCTGAAGAGACTCAATCTCTTCAGTCATCGCCGCACACCATTGTGCAGATTCTTTACTTTTGACAGCTTCTAAATAACTGGAAGGCTCTTGACCAACAATGTCCTCTGCTTTAGTAAGAGCATACATTACCATATCTACATGAGCATATCTTTGAGTGGCCTAATTTGCCTCCTCTGTCTACCAGTAGCTATGTTGTAGTCTTGCTCACCCTATGCGGCATTATCAGAATCAGAATCATGCTCATCTGCGATCTCATGATCTTGGGTGCCACGTGGCATTCCCTGTGGTGCTTCTTCAACCTAAAATTCCACCTTCTATCTAATACCCTACTCTTCATATGTAGACACAGTAAAATCCTTTCTCTGATTAAGCATAGATTTTTCATCAAATACTACATCCTGCTGATTACAACCTAGGTGATTTATGATCAGTACACCACAACCTAAATCCCTTCACCCCACTGGCATATCCAATGAATATGCCCTTCTTTGCCCTTGGCTCAAGTTTTCCATCATTAACATGAAAATATGCAGGACAACCAAAAATTTTCAAATTTGAATAATCAACAGGAGTATCAGACCATACCTCATTTGTTGTTTTCAAACCAATAGTTGTAGCTGGAAAGCGGTTAACCAAAAAGCAAGCAGTGTTGACTACCTCAGCTTAGAAATTCTTAGACAAGCCTACATTGGAAAGCATACTATGGGGATATGTCTAACTGTGCGGTGCTTGACAATGCCTTCGTTTTTGCAGAATTCATCAAATTCACCTTTGCAAAATTCCATACCATTGTCAGTTCTAAGTCGCTTTATTTTCTTACCTGTCTGATTTTCAATCAACGCCTTCCACTATTTAAAGTTCACAAATACATCGCTTTTCTGCTTAAAAAAATAAACGCAAACTTTCCGTGAGAAATCATCCATAAATGTAAGCAAATACTGATCTCCACCTTTTGATGGAACAAAAGATGGACCCCAAAGATCAGAATGAATATAGTTCACAGTACTTTTAGTTCTGTAAACCCCTGTAGAAAACTGAACCCTACACTGTTTTCCAAATACGCAATGTTTACAAAATTCAAGCTTCCGTATCTTCTGGTCACATAACAAACCTCGCTTACTTAGAATAGACATCCCCTTTTCACTCATATGACCCAAATGCATGTGCCACAAATGTGTGACATCTGAGTCTGGATTGTCTGAAACAGATACTGCAATTGCACCTATCACTGTAATGCCCTGAAGGAAATAAAGACCATCTGTCTTAAAACCCAAAGAATCAAGAGTGCCTAAAGAAATAGGATTCTTTTTCAAATATGGGATATGTCGGACATTAAATAATGTCCTGACAATCCCATCAAACATCTTTATCCTGACTGAACCAATCCCAGCAATTTTACAAGACATATCATTCCCTATCAAAACAGAACCACCGTTGACTTGCTCATAATTAATGAACTAGTCATTCCTGGGACACATGTGAAATGTACAAGCTGAGTCCATGACCACTTGTCACTGAAGTGACTACTAGAGTCACTAATATATTTGAG
The DNA here is from genome assembly GCA_029856935.1 of Cyclocarya paliurus. Taxonomy (NCBI): domain Eukaryota; kingdom Viridiplantae; phylum Streptophyta; class Magnoliopsida; order Fagales; family Juglandaceae; genus Cyclocarya; species Cyclocarya paliurus. The sequence continues at coordinate 27,961,936 of CM056947.1, forward strand.
CCGTTAGACTTTTCATCAGTAACACTAACAACATTAGAGGGAGGAACTAATACCTTCCATTTTGTTTTTCAATTTAAGACAGTCATTCTTGTAATAGCCAAACTTATGACAGTAATGACATTTAACATTTTTCTTGTTAAACTTTGATTGTGAACTGCCTCTGGACTTACCCCTATTCTTCTCTGAACCCCTATCATTGGATCTACTCTTGGTAGAGGAACCCTTAACAAACAAAGCACTGGCTTGTTCATCAGTGCCCTTCACATTCAACTTATTTCTCAATTCCTTAGAATTCAAAGTATATTTCACATTTTCCAGGAAATAGTGTCTCTACCATATAATATGGAATTCACAAAATTTTCGAATGACATGGGCAATGAACTCAAAACAATTAATGCTTGATCTTCTTCTTCAAGCTTAATGTCAATATTCCTCAGATCCATAATAATTTTATTAAATTCATCTAAATGTTTAGAAATAGGAGTACCTTTCTTCATTTTTAGAGTGTATAACTGTTGCTTTAAATACAAATGGTTGGTGAGAGATTTCTTCATATACAAACTCTCAAGTGCCTTCCAAAGACTAGTAGCAGTCTCATCATCAACAACCTCCCTTAATACTCCATCTGATAATGATAAAAGAATAGTACTTTGTACCTTTTCCTCTTCTTCTTTTGAAGGTGCAAGAGAATCATCAAACACCTTCTCTTCTAGTACCTTCGACAGACCTTGTTGTCGTAGTAAAGCTTTCATCTTGATGCCCCATACACTAAAACTGTTCTAACCATCAAATTTCTCTACTTCAAACTTCACCATAGCCATCCCTCTAGATCTCGCACAGATTCACGCTCTGATACCAGTTTGTTAAGATAAACCGGTTAACAAAGGCTGATTTGAAGTATCGTAACAGAAATAAACAAAAGAAAATAATAACAATCACACAATAATACCAAGATTTAAGTGGTTCAGTTCAATGTGAGCCTATGTTCATTGGCGGGGTCGATATAAAGGATTTCACTATCAACAAAGATGAAATACAGAAGATTTAATACAAAACTTATTCTCAAAGAAGTTAACTCTCGTACGCTCTCAACTCTCAAATATCACTGCCTCTCAAATAATGACTGAAGACATAAAAAATGACAACGCCCGTTTCATATTTATAGAAAACGGCATTGACCCTAGTATGAGAACATTCGCTGTAGCAAGTGTCGAACGGTACTTGAGCGAACAGTAGGAATTATTGAGCGACAAACTCGATATATTGATAGGAATTATAAGTAGATTTAATCATTTATATTTATCTCAACACTTCTCATGTGTGGGCAAACTATCTCTCAATAATTGGGTTCAAAACGTAAAATATTTAATTAAATTGACTAAGTATAGAGTCAAGATTTAAATTCAGAACCTCTGCTCTAATACCATAAGAAATTATCACTCGTTTCAAAAGTTTAAGCTTAAACCGATATGAAGAGGTAAATTTAATAATTTATATTTGTCTTAACAAGAACTGGGTCAAACATTATATCCAAACAATACAGACGATAGGCAGAAATTGAATTAAATTTATTCTTTATAAAATCAATTTATATATGTACTAATATGTATGATACATGGCCTAGGGATATAATCTTAAAAATAGAGCTGCCACAATTCGACATTTGATGTGATAGCATATTATTACAAATAATTGAACATTTTATTATAATTTTGTTGGTAAGTCAAGTATATAGCACCCATATACACGGTTTTGGGCTTTTCAAGAACGTGCTTGCGTAAAACACACGTTCATAAGGAAATGATCATAGCATTAATGACCGTAATTTCTAGCATGGTTGTTGACCTAGCTGCTGGTTAATTAGCATGCCCAACGCTGTTGCCAAGAAGTTGCTGATCGAGAAGTTTCTCTTCTTTCTTTGACCCACTTCTGAGAAATTTATCGGAAAATGAAGGTCAGATATTGAGAAGAGATGAGAAATTTGTGAATAATAATTAGATAATTTGTAAATAGTAGTGAAATTATTTAAGTTAAGATATTTTATAAAATTTTAAAAAATTAGAGAGAAAAAGATGAATAAAAATCATAAAAGAAATATTGTTAGAATATAATTTTTATTTAAAAATTTGAAAAAATTGAATTGTATGTCTTTTGTATGTTGTTTGGAAGTTTTGGGAAGTTGTAATGATTAGGTAATAATTATATGAAAAAATTTAAAATTTAAAAATTTGAAATTGAAAAGTATTTATTTTTTAGTGATGTTTGGATGTTGAGATGTGATGAAATAGGTTGAGACCATCTCAAGATCAGTCAGGGCCTAAATTGAGACAAATCCACCCAGCCATGGGCATTTTGATTAGTACTTCAATTGTGTTCCATATTAATTTTCTCCATCCTTAATTCAGACCAAATTGATCAAGTTAATTAAGACCACTCAAACATCTTCTTGGGCAAGCCAATAATGTTGTTTCAAGAACATAGAACCCATACAATTTCTTATCCCCTGTAATTTTAATGGCATGAACTCCAACTGAAAGGAACTCAATCTCACACCTTATCCAATGTTACCTAGCTAGTGCTGCTTCATAAATTGATCGTCTAAACATCAACCCCGACCCTAAGGAAGTTGGGATGAAGTTTCATTCTATATTTCCTCTTAACACTTTCTTAAGAACCATTATTATCAATTTTAAAGAATTGCATGGCGCTTGCGCACTTCACGACTGCAATTTTTTTTTTCAATTTTTTAGCAGTAGCTAGTGTCTGCTAATTTAGTGCTTTCATATCGAACCAATCACATTAAGGGGCATTGAGAGTCACAAAAGTATTATCATTAGGGAACACATGTTCCATTATCATTAGAAATCTTTTCCTACTGAGGGATTTAATATTGTACTTGTTGAGGAATAAATCCCATATTTTTGTGGACAATGTCTTGGGCATGTTTATAAGAAATGAGCAATCCTCTCTTATAGAACCAGGTTTCTAAGATCATGAGTTAGACCCGTGAATTTCTTTATGGTATCAGAGTCTGCCACAAGACAAATGGAGGCCCACACTACTTACCCCGTGACAAGGACCAAAAAAAATAATATTGGCATGCACGTAAGAGAGGGTGTTGATGAATAAATCTCATATTGCTTGTGGACGAGGTCTTGGACATGTTTATAAGAAATGAGCAATCCTCTATTGTAGAACCGATTTTATGAGATGAGTTAGGCCCATGAATTTCTTCAGTACTATCACATTAATTTCACATGAAGTTTATAGGAGAAACAGAACAAAAGAACATGAAAAAATATAAATCGAAATATTCTCTGTGTTTTTTGTTTTTGTTTTGTCCATGTATAATTAAGAAAAAAAAAGATGGGAGTTGTTTATTTTTGGTTTATATAAAGAATAAGCAAAGGCTTTTAATCATGAATTTGTTTAGAGATAAAGACGGAAAAACACTCTTAGTTATAATTAGTTTCAGACTTAAGGGAGGGACAAATTTGAGAATGGAACAAAAAAGTAGTTAAAATGTTAATAATTCATATCAAGAATGAAAAATGTCATTCTGAAAAGAGCACGAGGAAGATTCTAGAAGAAGAAAAGCTACATCTGGCATGCTAATCTACTATTGTCATTTTGTAATGGAGAAAAAAAGAGAGGCAAAACAATATTGTAATTAAATCATCTTTATCTGTATGCATATTGTAGTGAAAATTCATAACTCTTTACATTTCTCGTCTTTTGTATTGATAGGAATGAATCAAAGTTTGTTCACGACATAATTAAATGGGTGGAATCAAAAATGATAAATCATACAGTTCTTAATATTGCTAAGTATCCAGTTGGAATAGAGTCTTGTGTACGAGACATTTATCAGCATTTAAGCATGGGAAGGGATGATAGTATATGTATGGTAGGGCTATTCGGAACCAACGAAATTGGTAAGAAAACTATTTCAAGAGAGCTCTATAGCATAATTTCTCATAAATTTGAAGGAAGTTGTTCCTTGAAAAGCATTAGGGGAACTTCAAAACAAGTAGGAGGTTTGGATCAGCTACAAAATACACTTCTTTATGAGATCTTGGGAATAAGTTTAGATGTTCATGATATTGACTGAGGCATTAATGTGATTAGGCATAGATTTAGCTCTAAAAGGGTTCTCCTAATTCTTGATGATGTGAATGACTTGGTCCAACTATAAACATTAGTTGGAGCTCGTGATTGGTTTGGTTCAAGAAGTAGAATCATCATAACAACAAGAGATCGACATTTATTAAATATCTCTAAAGTTGATTCAAAGTATGAAGTAAAGAGATTGGACCATAATGAAGCTCTTAAGCTATTTAGTTGGCATGATTTTGAGGAAGACAATCCTATTGAAGATTATGTGGAACTCTCTAAGCAAGTAATACAATATGTTGAGGGGCCTTCCACTAGCTTTAACAATCCTAAGCTCAGATTTACGGGGTCAGAGTATAATAAATCAATTGAGAAGTACATTGGATAAGTATAAAAGAATTCCTAGCAAAAATATTCAAGAAGTATTCCGTATAAGTTATGATAGATTGGATGATATCAAGAAGGAGATTTTTCTCAATATTGCCTTTTTTTTTTCAATGGACAATGCCTAGGTCAGGTCGTTAAAATATTAGACAGCTGTAGTTTCTATCCCGACTATGAAGGCTTATAGATAAATGTCTCATTATAATTACTATTTACAATCCATTGTGGATGCACGACTTGCTACAAGACATGGGCAGAGAAATTGTCCAAAAGGAATCATGCAAACAACTGGGTGCACATAGTAGATTATGGTTTTATGAAGATGCTCGCTATGTACTCGTAGAAAATGCAGTAAGTTCTTACATGAAAAGCTCTTTTAATTGAACACTTCTTACTAGTGAAACTTACATGAAAAGTATTGAATTTCTTTTAAAAACAAATGGCAAAGAACTGCATATTAAAAAAATTTATATCATATATGCATCTATAGATAATGTGATCATTTTTTATATTTCCAACTTAAAAGTAATGTATTTAAATCATCATACTTAAATTTCCTATGTCCAACGTCTTTAAATATACATAATGATCCCTTTTCAAAGAAAAGAAGGAGTTTTTTTAATGAGTATAATGCCTTGTCTTATATGAATGAATAGTTAATAATGAAAGTAAATTTGAAAAACGACACATTTTGAAGGTGATTAAATACTTTTCGATAATAATGGATATTATAGTTTTGATATTATAATTTTAATAACTGCTTATAAACAAAGACTTTAATGATCTAATTTTGCTGGCACACTTACGAATTGTCTCATCAAGGAACAAACTACGTTGAGGGGATAAAAGTGGATCTGACTGAGGGTCATGCATGATCATGACATGATATGCTTGAGTCACAAGAAAAATATGCATTACAATTTATAAAGACTCAAGTCTTTTCAAATGTCGAAATGCTTCCGGATACAAGCTTATCTCCTCATCGCCTTCAGGTAAATCTATTAGTATGCCTTCAATTTTGTTTGCCCCTTATATAAGTGCATGAAGTTGCTTAAGATATTTTATGAAAAATAGTACTATGTACTTATCAATTAATATTACACACTATTTTAAAACCCGAGAACTTCCTTTGTGACTTCTTCGAACACTTGACAAACATCCTCATTAAACCACAATTTGCCGCATTTGCTAGGCTCTTTGGATGATTTTTCTCAAACAATTTCTAGACCCATATCTTGTAGCAAGTCATGCATCCAAATACATTTATAAATAATAGTAATCAGAGACTTGTCTATAAGCCTCTGGATATCATGAATTGGAAAAAAACCGCAACTTTCAAACATTTTCAAGACCTTAGCCAAAGGTTCTCCTTGGAAGAAAAATGCAATATCAAGGAACATGTCTTTCTCACTATCTTCCAAACTATCATAACTTATTTGAAGTACTCTTTGAATATTTCGGTTGGGAATGTTTTTTTACTTATCCAATGAGCATTGCCATTGATGTATACTTTGACCTTTTAGATCCGAACCTAGTACTATTAAAGCTAGTGGAAGACCTTGAGCATATTTTGTTACTTGTTTCGAGAGGTCCACATAATCCTTCAACGGTTCTTTTTCCTCGAAAGTATATAAGCTAAACATCTGAAGAGCTTCATTGTCATCCAAAGTCCGCACCTTGTATTTTGAATCAACTTTAGAATTATCTAGTATATGTTGATCTCTTGTTGTTATGATGACACTACTTCCTAAACCAAACCAAGCACGATTTCTAGATAATTTTTCAAGTTGGATCATGTCATCCACATCATCAAGAATTAATAGAATCTTTTTAGATTAAAGTCTATGCCAAATTACATCGACTCCTCTATCAACATCATTAATATCCAATTTTGTTCCTATGATCTTAGAAAGAAGTGTATTTTGCAGTTGAATCATACCTCCCGCTTGTTTTGAGGTTTGTCTAATATTTCACAAGAAACAACTTTATTCAAATTGAGAAGAACTCTGGTTATTAATATCGTTTGAAATAGTTGTCTTACCAATTCCATCAGTTTCGAATATCCCTACCACGAGTATAATATTATTCCTTTCGATACATAAATGCTGATAAATGTCTCGTATACGAGATTTTATTCCAATTGGATTCTATCCGAGAGTGGTCAAGGCATCCTCCTACTACACTCTTATCGTGAGAGTTACGTGATCGAGACATTCTCTCGCTACACTCTAATCGCCAGAGCTACATGATCAAGGTATCCTCCCGCTACACTCTCATCCCGAGAGTTAAGCAATCGCAGTATCGTCTTGCTACACTCTCTTGACCAGAGTTACAAGGTCGAGGCATCATCTCGCTATACTCTCACCGCTAGAGTTACGCGATTGAGGCATCCTCCCACTACAATCTCATTGCCAGAGTTATGTGGTCAAGGCATCCTCCCCCTACACTCTTATTGCCAGAGTTACGTGGTCGAGACATCTTCTTACTACACTCTGATCATCAGGGTTACACGATCGAGGAGTCCTCCTGCTACACTTTGATCGCCAGAGTTATACGGTCGAGGCATTCTCCCTCTACACAGTGATTGCCTGAGTGACGCGGTCGAGGCATCCTCTTGCTACACTCTTATCGCCAAAGTCACGCGGTCCAGGCATTCTCCCGCTACACTTTGATTGTCAGAGTGACATGGTCCAAGAATCCTCCCGCTACACTCTCATCGCCATAGTGACACAGTCGAGGGATCCTCTCGCTACACTCTTATCACTGGAGTCACGCGGTTAAGACATCCTCCCGCTACACTCCTATCATGAGAGTTACGTGGCCGAGGCATCCTCCCAATAGACTCTCATTACTAGAGTTACGCAGTCAACGCATGCTCCTGCTACACTCTCATTGCGAGAGTTACGGAGGCATCCTCCAGCTACATTCTGATTGACAAAATTACGTAGTCGAGGCATCCTCTCGCTACACTCTTATTGCCAGAGGCACGTGGTTGAGGCATCCTCCGGCTAAACTCCTATTGCAAGAGTTGCACGGTCGAGACATCCTTCCACTAACTCTCATCGTCAGAGTTACGCGGTCGAGGGATCCTCCCACTGCACTCTCATTGCCAGAGTTATACGGTAAGATGCTTTCGAGGCATCATCCCTCTATACTCTGATCACTAGAGTTACGTAGTTCAGGAATCCTCCCACTACACTCAAATCTCTAGAGTTACGCATTTGAAACATCCTCTTGTTACACTCTAATCGCCAGAGTTACGTAGTCGAGGCATCCTCCAGCTATACTTTTATCGCCAGAGTCACGTGGTCAAGGCATCCTCCCGCAACACTTCTATCACAAGAGTTATATGGTCGAGGCATCCTTCCGCTACTCTCTCATTGCCAGAGTTACGCAATCGAGACATCCTTCTGCTACACTCTCATGGTCAGAGTTATGTGGTTGAGGTATCCTCCCGCTACACTCTCATTGCCAGAGTTATACGGTCAAGGCATCCTCCTGCTACACTTTCGACACTAGATTTACGCAGTCATGGCATCCTCCCACTACACTCTCATCGCCAGAGTTATGCGGTCAATGAATCCTCCCACTACACTCTCAATGCCAGAGTTACGTAGTCGAGGCATCCTCTCTCTACACTCTTATCAACAGAGTCACGTGGTCAAGGCATCCTCCCGCTCCACTTCTATCGTGAGAGTTACGAGGTCGAGGCATCCTCCCACTACACTCTCATCGCCAAAGTTACTCAATCGAGGCATCCTCCTACTATACTCTCATGGCCAGAGCTACGCGGTGGAGACATCCTCTTGCTACTCCTAATGATGCTCTTCGAAGACTGATCGAGGAGCAACCATCCCCTCAAGGTGAGGGTTAGTGGCCACCTCCTTAGAGCAAGGAGGAGGGTTGCGAGATCACGAAGATCTGTCCCCGCGAGAGGAAGAAGGGAGATTATATTTGGAAGATGCCATTGTTTTGAAAGGTAACAAAAAGGGTGCACAAGAAAGCAGAGCTTCTGGAAGAAAGGGAGAATGCCAAAATGGTGAGAGTAGAGCAAATGAGTGTCCAAGAAGTAACTAAATGAAAAATGGAAGGGGGGTATGTGAGGGGCGTGAAAGTGGAACAACGCCCTAAATGGGCAGCCCGAAATGATTGAAAACCCAGGTAATGAAGCAATGCCATTATTACAAGTCTCATCACGTTTGATGAGACTTCACGGATTAACTAGAAAGGGTTTCATCCTTTCCCCTTTCGGGGGCCTGTTGAACCATATGATGGCCTTAAGCCCAAGCTTAACTCAATAAGCCTTGAGTTGAGGACTTGGCCCACTGAAAGGATATAGTGATAGCCACCCAAGAATCTCGAGAGAGTGGTTATCAACTTATCCGGTAACTTGAATTTCAAATGATGGGTCAGACGGTTACCACATGAAACAAAGATGCTATGGGTTCTATTTATACCTCCTAGGTATAACAACAAGGATCATCTTCTACTCTCTAAGAAATCTCTATTATTTTACTGACTTAGGCATTAAGGCGTTGGCACGAACGCCCCAGCCCTATCTCTCTTTGATTGCAGGTAATTGCGAGTGTAGAACTGTGAAACATGTCCATAACAATTACCTTAAAGAGTTAGCGGTTTGATTTCTAGAGTTATCTCGAACAAGGCTTTCATTGTCATTTTCCTTGCTTTGCTTATTAAAAAGTGTTTTGTTCTTTAGGAGAAAGTATTTTTAGAGTACCATCTTTTAAAAGTGAAGCTAGTAGAGATATGAGAAATAAGTGAATAGTAACTAAATACTTTGTAAATAGTAATGAAATTGATTGGCTGAAGATGTTTTATGGGTTTTGAAAAATGAGAGAGAAAAAGTTGAATAAAAAATTATAAACTTAAAATAAAGTTAGAATATAATTTTTTAATATCTTCATTTTGAGATTTGAAAATGTTGACTTATTTTTTGGGTTTTGTTTGGAAATTTCTTAAAGTTATAATGATTTGGTAATAATTAGATGAAGAAATTGAAAAGCTAAAAATTTAAAATTGAAAAGTATTTGTATTTAAGTGGTATTTGAATGTTGAAATGAGAAAATCGGTTGAAATTGGATAGTAAGAGTATCTTAGATGAATTGAGTTTATCTGTGAATAATAGTGAGTTAAAATGTTTGAATAGGTTTTGTGGGTATAATTGATATGTATTTAGATGTATAAAATATGTTGAGATATGTTTAAATTTTTACGAAAATTTGAAAACGTAGTAAGTCCCATCAATAATTAGTTTGTTATTGTAATAAAGAAATACTTATTTTATTTATACCCATCCATACAAAGCTATCTCAAATGATCTGAGATAATCTTACCATCCAAATTACACAACATAAATTCAGAACAAACCGACATAAATTCAGCACAAACTACATAATAGAAGACTTCATAGCATTTTTGCCCCAAGCAAGATATAAAATAATAAACTACATAAAGTATGCAGGACTTGAATTAAATTGATGGTGATGATATTGGTTTAACAGGGACTTTATGGTACTTATGCTACTAATTTGTTTCCAGAAAATCAAATTATAGAGTGGTGCAGCTATGTTTATGGTTTTTTAGGTAATAAGAAGGGTTTTAATTTTCAGCTGTATCCCTTGTGATGTCCGACCGAGAGAAATAGAAGCATGGGCAATAAATATAGAAGGGCAGCACTGTTCTCATGGATTGATTTGCTTAATGCATATTTATCGTAATGACTCTGTATTTTGTGTTGTCTTCTATATAAATTCTGCATCGAACATCAGCCTCCCTAGCTCCCATGTAACCCTTTTGTATGTAACCTTTGTAAGAGTCAGAATAGTATATATGGAAACAACTCCCGAAGTCACGTTTGCCACGGCTCTCTCGGCTCCCGAAAGCTCCTCTCTCCCAAAACTTACCTTCTATCGAGTTCGGTCAGAGGGGGTGGGAGCTTAGGCTCCTCCCCCCTCACCCTCTGTTTCTTCTCCATCTGTTTTTTCATTTAGTGTAGTTTTAGTTTATTTTCGTGTTTTTTCAGGCCAGTCAAGGGGAATCGGCGTTCGTGACTTTCCGGCAATGGACAGGTAACACGCGCCCCACTAGGAGACTGCCCTGCCGCCAATCTACAAAACCTCCAATTGCGGCCTCCATCGGAGCGGCGCGTAGCCCGCACTCGCGGGTCAAAGACTTCGGAGTTCGCCAGAGCGTGACCGCCACGCGCCACCAAGGAACACTCTGCCGCTGCAACGCGCGGGCGTTTTCGACTCGGCACCTCTGGATCTTCCAAGCCCGACCGTCGGTCCTCCTTCCAACTGCTTTTTGTGCACTGTTTTTCCGTTTTACAGTTTTTTCACAATGTATTTTCCTTAATGTATCGTCTTTACATTTTAGAAAATAAAAATAAAAAAATGTAACGCCATTCAGACCTTGGTTCGAATGGATTTTGTGTCCCCGCTCCGCGTTGACGGAGAAGATGGGGTTTCCAACTCCATATTCCGATTAGTCGGATATGGAGATTTGTTTTATTGGGTTACTGTTTCCTCTATCCTTGATAGAGGGGTGCTGTCTCTCAGACTTCTATCTGTAGAGATTGCCGCTAGGACTAGACCATGTCAGCCACGAAAGTGTGCTGGGAAGCTTATAACGATTGTAATTGACTTTTTAAGTCAACTTTGTATGTCCCCTTTCATGAATGGAACAAGTTCCGCTTTTATAAAAAAAAAAGAATAGTATATATGATACACAGTCAGAACAAGGGCTTCTTATATCTTTTGGAGAAAGCTCTTTATCAATACCTAAACTTGTCCTTATCTTCTTCAAGCACAAGCATGCATTACAAGTATGCTTGGTAAGCCAACTTGCACCTATTTGCACAGCTTTTATTGGGTTACTGTTACCTCTATCCTTGATAGAGGAGTGCTGTCTCTCATACTTCTATCTGTAGAGATTGCCGCTAGGACTAGACCATGTCAGCCACGAAAGTGTGCTGGGAAGCTTATAACGATTGTAATTGACTTTTTAAGTCAACTTTGTATGTCCCCTTTCATGAATGGAACAAGTTCCGCTTTTATAAAAAAAAAAGAATAGTATATATGATACACAGTCAGAACAAGGGCTTCTTATATCTTTTGGAGAAAGCTCTTTATCAATACCTAAACTTGTCCTTATCTTCTTCAAGCACAAGCATGCATTACAAGTATGCTTGGTAAGCCAACTTGCACCTATTTGCACAGCTTTGAACTAAAGTCCTGCTTAAAACAAACGTCTAGATCGAACAACCGACTAATTAATTTCCTGTATAAACTTTAGACTTTTGAGATTGTGCGCCTGAAATGGGAGCATTGAAAATTTATCACATCAAAGTAGTTGGTCCAACATCTTTCGATCTCCCCACGCCAAACGTCAAAATGAAACAACCATTAAGATTGTTCTATTGAATTTCTTGTATGAACTTTAGACTTCTGGGATTTCCTGACAAGATTTATCAAAGGAAAGGACGTTGGCCCAAAAAATTAAATATGATGCTGTAGCAGTACTAGCTATGGCCCAAAAAATTAAATATGAGGGAAGTTATCCACTGGGGTTACAATAAGTTTCTGTAAGATGCAATCTAGCATTGTAAAAAAAGAAAAATCACCACTCATATGTGTGCTTAAAATCCTATCAGTCAAAATGGGTAAATAGAAAGGTGGGGCTGCTTAATGCTTATCCCTTCAGTGAAGTGAACTTTTTTTTTTTTATAGAAACTGAACTTCATTCATCAATGGAAACAAATAGCTACAGACAATTATCAAGCCATAAGGCTTGAGAAATACAGTCTGGAACATAATCCCACCATAACACAATATTCTCAACCTGACAAATATTCTTAGCCAACATATGAGCTACCATATTTCCTTCCCTATACACATAAAAAATACAAAATTCAAAGTGTAAAGAAAGATGCTTAACTTCATAATATAACCCCCAAGCAAGGAGACACACATGCTATCCTCCTGTAAAGTTGTAACACAAAGCAAACTGTCACTTTCTACAAGTTTTGAAATTCCCATAGTAGCACACAATTACAATCCTCTGAAAATTGCCATTAATTCTAAGCTTCAATCCCATCCATGTCTAGTTCAGCTTTACTGGCAACCATTACAAGACTCCCAAAAGCATCCCTCAAAACAACCCCGATACCCATCTTCCCCAACTCAGAAAAAACTGCACCATCAACATTTAACTTCAACCAATCAGATTGTGGAGGTTTCCACTTATAGTGTTGCATTAACTGAACCCTTGTCTTCTTCTCTACTTGATCAAAGCTTCTTAACAAAGATAAAGCATTAACTGCTACCTATTTTGGTTGTAACACCAAATTTTCATGTATATGTTTATTCCTGCGAAACCAAAAACTCCAAGCCAAAGCAAAAAAGATTGCTTGCTTATCATTCATTTTCCTTTCACATAGCTCCAATGCAAGATCACAAACTGATTTACCTCTATCAAATACCAAACCAGGAAAATACACTTGCATCAATCCCTGCAGAGAGTTACAGGTCACAACTGCATGAGTAACATCTTCTATATCAGAAAAACAAAATCTGCATTTAGTCTCTGTCAGAACATGTTTCTACACTAAATTTTCCCCAGTAGGAAGACCATTTTTACATGCATGGCATGCAAAGTTTTTTTCCTTACTTGGTGCCTTCATTTTCCACAAGTGCTTCCATAAAACATTATGAACTTGTACATTTAAGGACTCTGCTGCTTGAAAACCAATCTGATCAAAGATGAACCGATAGCAACTTCTTACACTGAAATTACCATTTCTTTCATAAGACCACACCCTCTTATCCCCAACAACAACAGAACATAATTGCACTTTAAGAATATCTACCACCACATTTGGATTGGAGACAACTATGAGTTTAGGAATATCCCACTGTTTGGCAGTATCCAGAAACAAAGAATCAACAGAAAGTAACCTAGTATCATCCCTCACCACAAACCCTTCACTCAATAAAGAATTATGCCTTGGTATCCACCTATCGTGCCATATATTCACACTTCTTCCATCCCCAATTCTCCACCTACAACCTGCCATAAGCCACTTCCTTGCCTCCCAAATACCCTTCCATGTGTGGGATGAACATCTACCTAAGCGAGCATTTAGAAAACTGGTTTGAGGGAAATATTTTGCCCTAAATAATCTATGTATCAAAGAGTGCTCATCCTAAAATAAACGCCATCCTTGCTTAGCCAATAAGGCTAAATTAAAACTTTTTTAAGTCTTTAAACTCTATCCCTCCTTTAGTTTTACTTTGACACATTTTATTCCAACTCAACCAATGAATTTTCCTCTCATTCCCCTTTTGACCCCACCAAAACCGAGACATCATTCCCTCCAAATCATTACATAAACCACTAGGAAGAAGAAAACAACTCATAATGTATGTTGGAATAAAGAGTGCTACTGCCTTCAATAATATTTCCTTCCCACCTTGTGACAACAATTTTTCTTTCCAAGATAGTAATTTTTGCCACACTCTTTGTTTGATTGACTCAAAAGCACGTTTTTTACTCCTCCCAATGACAGGTGGGGGACCAAGATACTTCTCATACCGCTGTATTTCACAATTGGCCCATAAATTCTTAATCTTAGTTCTAGTAGATACCTCCACATTACCACTAAAAACAATAGCAGTTTTCTCCTTATTTATTTTTTGTCTAGAGACATTTTCATACCTCTCCAATAGGTTTTGCACTCTTCTATTTTCATCAACCTCAACTCTATAAAAAATAATACTATCATCTGCGAACAGCAAATGATTAATATTTGGTGCCCCTACAGATTCTCAACCTAGAAATTTCCTTTCTCATCCCAGCAATATTTAGAAGAGAGATTAAACCCTCAGTGCAAAGCAGGAAAAGATAAGGGGACAATGGATCCCCTTGTCTCAAACCTTTAGTTGGTGATAATGGACCCTTAGGTCCCTCATTAATTAGAACTGGAAAGGAAACAAAATTTACACAACACATGATCAAGTCAACAAATGTCTGATGAAATCTCATCACCTCCATGAAAAATTTTATCAACCCCAATTCAACAAGGTCATAGGCCTTACTCATATCTAATTTTAAAGACATGAAACCTTTTTTCCCCCTCCTTTTCTATTTGAGAAAGTGAACCAACTCATATGCTATTAGAACATTATCAGAAATAAGATGTCCTAGAACAAAAGCACTTTGGCTCTCATGAATAATACTTGGTAAAATAGTTTTGAGCCTATTAGAGAAGACCATAGCAATAAGTTTGTACGCTATATTACATAAACATATGGGTCTATAATCACCCATCTTAGAGGGACACTTCTTTTTTGGAATAAGGGAAATATGAGTAAGATTCAAATCAGAAGGGAAGGAACCTGAATTCAGAGACTAAAGAACTGCTGAAGTAAGAGAATCCCCAACTACATGCCAATATTTAAAAAAATATATTGGAGACATACCATCAGGACTTGGTGCCTTCATGGGATCCATTTGAAACAAAGCTATCTTCACTTCATCTGTTGAAAACTCCTTGATCAACTCCTGATTCATCATAGCTGTTACTTTCCCAGTTAAAGGTTGTAAAAAATCCAATGAAGTGCTGGTAAGAGATGGATTAGAAGTAGTAAACAATTGCTGAAAACAAGATAGAATAACTCTATCCTTCTGATCTCCTTCTTGCCACTGTCCATATTTATCTTGAATTTTAAAAATCCTATTCTTCTTTTTCCTTTGTGAAGCTTTCATGTGGAAATATTTTGTGTTATTATCAACCTCTTTAAGCTATAAGGCCTTAGAGCGCTATCTCCACTTAACCTCATTCATTTCCAACCAAATCTGAATCTCATCCCTTGCCAAATTTAGTTCCTCAACTTCATCACCAGATAGATCATTTTCAACCAATCTCTGTAAGTTCCTTTGGGCTTTAACAAGTTGTTGTTTAATATTTCCAAAAGAAATTTTATTCCATTGCCCCAACCGTGTCTTACTTTCTTTTATCAAATCTATAATCCATCCCATACAGGTGTGGTTAGAAACCCTACCCTATACCCCTTTCACAATCTCCTCACAAACTAGCTTTCCCACCCCCATGGCCTCAAATTTAAATGGCTTTAAAGACCTATAATGCTCCCCTTCACCCTCCAGAATGACACTAATTGGTGAATGATCCGAATAGGCCGCACTCCATGATAAACCATAGCATTAGGAAAGCAATTCCACCAAGTAGAGTTAACAAGAAATCTATCGAGTCTCTCACTAACACAATGTTCCCCTGCTCTCCTATTACACCATATGGAGTTATGCCCAGAATATCCCAAATCCCTCAACCTACAATCTTCAACCACTGTTCTAAAATCTATTAATTGTCTCTCAGACCTCGGTTTCCCTCCTCTCTTCTCATGTTGATACAATAACTCATTGAAATCACCCATAACCAACCAAGCATCCCCATTGAATCTACATAAAGATATGAGCAAATTCCAGGTTTTAAAATGTAGATTTGTCTCAGGAAAACCATATACAACAGTTAGAAACCACTGCCCCATATCCAAATTTTCATCTTTAACAACAACATCAATATGATTAGATGAATACGAAATAATAGACAAATATACTTCTTGACCCCATAAAAGTGCAATTCCCCCCTTTCAACCACAAGAACTAACTGCCAAACAATTAATAAAACCTAGTTTGTACTTACAGAATTCAAACTCCCGAGAAGAAAGCCTGGTCTCTTGCAAGAACACCACATCGAGACCTTCCCTCTGAATTAGATCATAGAGAGTTCAAATGCCATGTGGGTTCCCAAGCCCATGGGCATTCCAGCTGAGTATTTCCATGGCCTCCGGCGGTGCTATACAACAACCACCGCCGATATCTCAAAATCCTCAAACTCAACCCTATCCTGTTGATAGCCAAAGACAAGAACACGCTTTGCTGCCCTACCTTGCAAAGATCCATCCTTGTTGCACCCCTTTCGTTTCTTCCCAATCCCTTTCAGTAGACCACTCTGTATTTTGGCAGTTGAGAAATTGGTTGAAGTCGTTTCATGAAGAAACGACACTCGTTTCCATTTTTGGCTATAATGTCCATCGGGCTTCTTAATAGCAAATGCACCATCACTTTGGCCTTCAGACATTGGCATTAAAATCGGCCCATTAAGCCCATTACTACTTTTATCAATCGTCCCTTCCCCCTCAACCTCCCGAGCAATTACTTCGGTTTGAATACTAGTCATCTCGCATAACTATTTTGACAGTTTCATCTTGAGTAGTTGAAGCAGTTGCATTCAAAGTAGTTACAAGTGGGGCAGTCGTTTGGCAAACCATGCCGTCTTTCGCCATCATCACCTCCATATCGCCACCCTCATTCACAACCCTTTGTTTCTTCAGTGAAGTGAACTTAAGTATACAACAAGATGGAATTTATATAGATATAACTATTCTACCATATTCTTGTTTCAGTTTTAGCTTTTGCAATTCTTGAGGGCTGTGGTTTGTTTGTTTGTTTTTTTATTTTTCCAAAAAATACTATTCATATTTATAATTTTACATACATAATCATATATAGTATCTTGTTAGCTATAAAAATTACGAGGATTTTTAAATTTAAATTAAAAAAAATTGATAATATAGAAATAGATGTTCAATAGGTATAATATGAAAGTACATATATATATATCACTATTGAAGATACAAGAAAATCAGGACATGGTATATGGTGAGAGGAGCTCCTCCGAAAAAAAAGCTCCCGAACTCTCCCCCCCTAAACTTACCCAACATCAAGATCGGTCAGAGGGGGTGGGAGCTTAGGCTCCTCCTCCCTCACCCTCGTTCCTTTCCCATCTGCATTTCCATTTAGTGTAGTTTTAGTTTTATTTTTGTGTATTTTCAGGCCAACCAAAGGGGAATCGGCGTTCGTGACTTTTTGGCACTCGGCAGGCAACACGCGCCCCACCAGGAGATTGCCCTGCCGCCGATCTACAAAACCTCCAATTGCGGCCTCCATCGGAGCGGCGCGTAGCCCCCACGCGCAGGTCAAAGATTTCGGAGTTCGCCAGCGCGTGACCCCACGCGCCACCAAGGAACTTTCTGCCGCTGCAACGCGTGGCCATTCCCGACTCGGCACCTCTGGTTCTTCCAAGCTCGAACGTCGGTTTCTCCTCTAACTGCCTTTTCGTGCACTGGTTTTCCGCTTACAGTGTTTTCACATTGTAATTTACTTTATGTCTTGTTTTTACTTTCTAGTAAATAAAAATCTAAAAATGTAATGTCATTTGGACCACTCCGAATGATTTTTGTGTCCCCGCTCCGCGTTGGCGGAGAAGATGGGGTTTCCAACTCCATATCCCGCTTAGTCGGGTATGGAAGTTTATTTGTTGGGTTACTGTTACCTCTATCTTAGATAGAGGGGTGCTGTCTCTCAGACTTCTGTCTGTAGAGATTGTCATCTGGACTAGACCATGTCAGCCACAATTTATAAAAATAATTTTATAAATTGACATAATTTTATATTATTTGTTCGATCTATTTTATAATAAAAATAATTTTATAATCTAACAAATCATATAATGTCATATTAGTTTGTGAAATTACTTTTATATAATTAATTTATAATTAGAGTATTTCTCATGTAAAAAACGATTGAGTTACCCACACGTTTGGAATTGTGAAGGCCCAGAATTGTAAAGGGAAATCATGACTTGTATAGTAAGCAAACTTCACAACACTTGGTTATTCTTTAAAAAAAAGTGGGGCACACTTAGGGGTTGTTTGAAATATAGGATAGTT
Source organism: Cyclocarya paliurus (assembly GCA_029856935.1). Lineage (NCBI taxonomy): Eukaryota > Viridiplantae > Streptophyta > Magnoliopsida > Fagales > Juglandaceae > Cyclocarya > Cyclocarya paliurus. The sequence goes on from CM056947.1 coordinate 27,980,262, forward strand.
TCATCACATTTCATCTAATCTCTTCTCAAAATTATGTAATCATTACAAAATTATATCTAGCACTTACCATTTCAGCAATGATTAATGTCACTACCGAAAATAGGTTAGTAGTATAATCTTAACACTTTGAAATCAAGTTGATAGGAATAAATAGTTTTAATAATTTATATTTATCTAAACATTTCTCATGCGTGAGCAGACTCTCTCTCAATAAGTAGGCCCAAAATGAATAATATTTAATTAAATTGATTAAGTATAGAGTTTGAGTTTGAATTCAAGACTTCTACTTTAATATCACGAGAAACAACCATTCATCTAAAAAACTTAAATTAATATGCAAAATTAAATTGAATCATTTATATTTATCTTAATAAGAACTGGATCAAACATTATATCCAAACAATACAGACGATCATATGCTGAAATTAAGTTAACTTTATTCTTTATAAAAATCAATTTATATATGTACAAATATATATATTGTATGATACATGGCCTAGGTATATTCCAATTTATATGTGTAATAATTCGGTATTTTATGTGACAGCATATTATTACAAATAATTTAACATTTTATTTTATTGTTGGTAAGTCAACTTTTAGCTATTAATGCTTGTATTGAAAGTTGCTACATGGTTCATCCTTGTAATGTCTATGTCCTTTTGGGTTGTATGATGTTTGAAGTGGCCATACTGACTTTCCAACCCGTTTTCTCTATCATAAATTAATGCCCGTAATTTCTACGTTAATCTTTTGGGCCACATCATGTTTAAAGTCGAAGACCACCATACCATCAACGACTTTCCCAACTATTTTCTGTGTCCTAAATTAGTGCTCGTAATTTCTTACGTCATTTTGGGCCATATCATGCTACATGGTTTTTTTTTTTTTTTAATGTATATCATGCTACATGCTGTCTTGTTAGATAGAGAGATATATACATATAAACTTTTATTCATATGAATAATGCATATTAACGTCCTGTTTCCTATATAAATTCAACATAAAGAATCAGCCTCCCTCACATATATATATATATATATATATATATATATATATTTATCTATTGAACGCTGGGTGCAGAACTTACCTAAAATTATACTTGTTTATATATTATCTTTAATCAAATATCTTATATTATTCTCGGATCCACATACGCGGTTTCCGAACAACCATTACTATCAATTTCTGGACTTTAGATTCTTATTTAACTCGAAGGAATTACATCCCCACTTCTCTATATAATTACACCTCACTCGTCAACATTAATCCCCCATTCAAAGAAGATGAGTTCTTCCAAGGCCTTACAAGCTGGATCTTCTTTCTCGCTCTGGTCCTCTTCTTCTTCTTCCATCCGTCTGTGGGCTCAAGATGTATTCATGAGTTTTAGAGGTGATGATGTTTGTCAAAAATTTATTTCTCATCTATACGCTTCTTTGCATAAAAGGGTTTTCTTTTCATAAAACATTTCTCCTGTTAGTGCCTTCATTTCTTAAGGAATGTCATGCATTCATATATTTTTTTCTTTTTACTTTCATAGGCCAGTGCACACTGTTACGCCCTGCATGCTAGGGTTAGCGGCCCTATGGCCAATGGATTCATCCGTGGTCACAGGTTGGAATCTCATTCCGTCAGGGTGCAGCAATGGGTGCACTACCAGATCCTACTACTCGGCATTGCCATCTACCCATTCATTCATTTAGGTACCCCTTTCATCCATATGGTCGTTATGTAGCTTCATACATGCTTCATGCCTTTCTTCGTTTTCATTCATTTTATTCATGGCAGCTCTAAAGAGCTTAAACTTTCATTCGTTCATGTGTAGGAGCATGAGCTTTCATTCTTTTCATTCATTTCATGCTTTCATGAGAAAACATCATTTTCATGAAAAAACATCATTTTGTGAGAAAACGTCGTTTGGGGTGAAAGCCCAAAATCATCTTACATGCCATGTCTTTTCGTTAAAAATACATACAATAGATACTGTGTATAGTCTTCCATTCACATGCATACAATTAATACTTTGAGGTGCGTGAATAGGAGCTGCCAAAGAAGGGCCGTACATACTTATACTTTAAAACGTTATGCTTTTCGTGCTTTTTTGTAAAACTTTTTCTTTTCGAAAGGAAGAACATTTCTTTTTTTCATTTTCAAAAGAGAGAGCGTTTCATTTTCTTCTTCTTATCTTTTAGAAAACTCTAGAAGAGTATGAACATAATACTTACCTGGACTCCATGCTACTTTCATACCATGCAGTCCATTCATGTCAGATGGCAACCTACATACATGCATATAACCTCACGTCATTCTCTATCTAGTGCATAAGCAACTGAACTAGAAATAGAGCTATGTTTTACTTAGAACACTCTCCTTCTATACCATGCTCTTTCATGTTCCTTACTATGATAAAACCTTTGGGGATCCATTACGGTCACTACATCATTCAACCTTAACGTTCTACTTTAAGTGCTTACTCGCTAGGGTGAACCCATGATTCACCTTAGGATTAAGACATTACGACCTTCGCCTTATTCTTCTTATTAACCACGTTCCGACGCATGACTCAGACCTACTAAGTCACACATCTCATCCTTAGACAGCATACTCGTCATTACTTTCATGTATCTTAGCTCACTCTAAATCTCATGACTATCCATACACGTCACACGGCTCTAAGCCATTCCGAGGCTTAAGCGTCGTGTAACCATACTTAGAACAGATTACCCATTACATACGGTAAATCCATCTGGCACATGTGTCTAACCAGATTACATACGTACCTTTCCCCTTTATCACCTAAGACCAACATATCTTACATTGGTCATCGAGTCGTATAGACAAGTGCCATACTCCGATATGAACCTTCTCTTACCCGACTAGCACGATTCTTTGTGCTACCCACCCCTTTAGACAGTTCATTCCAACACTTAACACGATAAGATTCCATTCATAACTACACTTTACACCACACCATAAAGCTCGAGACTATTCCCAAGCTACACCGTGACCTTGTCATGTCATCTCACATACATCCTAACTCATCACAGCACGACTTCTTGATTGACCATATCACTCCATGACAATGCCCAATCATGCTTCCACTGTATTACTTTGATACTTTCTAGCCACTTCGCACTTACTCCCGGCCGTAAGCCGACTACACGGTGACACTTGTCACCTCAGACTACAGCCACATCACTACTACAGCACATAAACCACAGCCACACTTCATAGTACAGTCCACATCACTACACAGTAGACTTCCCAACTACGCCCAATACTTCACTTTACGACACATCGCAACACCTTACTACACAGCAACTCCATAATACTAACAACACAGTCCACAACCAAGTCAACCAACCAACATCTAACATAAATAGCAAGGGATAGAGAGTTATACCGTCGATGGGATAACCCATGCATAGCTCGCTAACCGTCACAGTTGATGATGCCGGAAGGGTCATACGTGGCAGCTACATCACCTACGATGACCGTTTAGGTGTTTGGATAGCTAGGTGTGGTCTTAGAAGGGCTCATGGTGGCCTTGCGATGGTGGCAAGGGGCGTAGCACGACGAATTTGGCCGTGTACAGTGCAGTGGTTGTCCATCACGTGTAGCAGCTACCTACCACATAAAGTGGTGGTTTAGGCTTAGGGTTAGGCTAAGGGAGGCTACTAGTGGAGCTGTGGAAGCTCGATGGTGGTGATACGGCGGTCCATGGTGGTGGAGGAAGGAATGGCTTTGTGTGAGAGGGAGAGAGGCTGGTGTGGGGGAGCTCGCTAGAGTGAGGTGGTGCCAGTGGAAGGGGCGGTGAGGCTTGCCGGCGCACGGCAGCGCCGGGCTGAGCTGAGGAGGATCGGGCAAGAGAGGTGTTGTGCAATGCAAGCCGAGAGGGAGAGGGGGGAGAGAGAGAGGGCTGGGGAAAAGTGAGGGAGAAGAGAGAGGACTGGGGTTTTATCCTAAAACCCATCATCTAGGGATCTACAAAACGATCTAACGGTGGACCTTAAATACTGATTTGAAAATGCGTAAACATTAATTTAATTAAAAATACTGAAAGGAATTAAGATAGAATATTATTTAAAATAATATTTCTTTATCATTAATAAAATGATAAAGTCTTACTTAAAATATTTAAAGGAATAAAACCATTAAATTAATTTGAAGATTCCATCATAATTTAATTCACGTAATATTTTAAATAACTAGAATCATTTATATAAAATGATTCCCTACAATTATAATATTATTAGAGCTCTTCAAAGATATTATAATTGAGTTATTTAAAGTATTACTTAGTTAAATAACGATGATAATCTTCCATTTAAAATACACATAACTTTAAAACACAAAACTAGATTCAGAAATCACATAGTATCTTTAAAACATGCCATCGGGATCTAGCACGCATAACGGGGCTTTTAGACACTAAAGAGAAGCGGAGAGACTATCGCATTGAACGTAATTACTTATGTCAGAAGGAAGGAAGGAGAGGGGTATTACATCTTAACTCAAAAAATCTCACTACTATTTAAAATATCTCATTTCATCTCATCTAAACTATGTATCCAAACCGGGCCTAAGTTTCTTCTTGAATTTCTACTTTATAATGGGCTACCTTGTTATCTCAAGATATAGGGGCCGAAGGTGGAGATTGGGCCTCCCTAATATGGTATACACGTCTGCCAAGCCCCATATTGTCTCATCTTTAACGTGCACAACTAGGATTCTCTTTGCCCAACTAATTATTTATCTTCTTTCTCCTTGAGCTAATTCCTTTCTTTTACAATCTATACTGGGATTTAGCAAGAATAGTTGTTCATTACCATTAGCTAGCATAGCAGAAAATTAAACTATTAGGTTTATTATCAACTTCTAGTACTCAATGATCTGCTTTCAAACAGAATCAATCACGTTAAAGCGCATGGAAAGTCACAAAAGTGTTTCATTGGGGAACACATATTCCACATTTTCTCCATCCTTTAGACCAAATTCATCAAGGACCTACTTGATCCAAAAGATCCCTTGTAAATAGTGACAATTACAATTTTACAAACAACAAGGAACATCCCCACTTCTCTCATTTCTTTGACCCCCTTCTCTATAATTGCACCTCTCTTCAAAACATTTATCACATGAACAGAGGAGATGATCACTTTTTCCTTGGCCTTACAAGGACCTTCTTCCACGCTCTTGTCCTCGTCAACTTCTTCCATGCAAATAAACATATGAGAATTATGATTTAGATCCGTGATATTAGAGGCAGTTCTTGGGTTTATTTCATCTAATTTATATGATGGATGGCTTGAGTCATTGGTTTTGGGCCTAAGAAACTTCTTGTTTACCTTGAATCCTTTGACCCGACATTCTACTAGTTCAACCTCTTTAAACTATGAGTAATGTTACATACAGTCGTAGAATGTGCAAGCGCCATGCAATCATTTTGAAAAAGTGGGATCCATTATTAAAAAATTAATTTTTTTTTCATGTGAATCCTGTATTTATTCACTTTTTTCAAATTGATTATACGGCGCTTATGCACTCATGACTGCAACTATCATTTCTCTTTAAATATAAAACGTCATTTTCAAATGGCGACAGACTAAACAGAATTATCAAAATTATGGAGCACAAACGAATTCATAACTTCTAATCTTAGTCACGACTGCAACATCACTGCTCGTTCTAAAAGTTTAAGTTGATAAAAATAGGTAAACTTAATCATTTACATTTATCTTATCACTCATTCTCACTTGTGGGCTAGATTCCCCCAAAATAATTGGGTCTAACATATAGAACATTTAAGGTTACGTTTAGATATTGAGCTGAACTGAGTTGAGATGAATTGGGTTATTTATAGATAGTAGTGAGTTGAGGTGTTAGATTAAATTTTGTGAGGCCTACCTAAGACGAGTTTAGATATATATGAATGTTAAGATGAGTTTAGATATATTTATAAGAAGTTGAAAAAGATTGTGGGTTCCGCGTGTAAAGAGATTTTGAGTTAAAAAGGTAGTGGGTTCCACGTGTAAAGTAATCTTAAGTTGAGTGATATTTAGTGATTTGAAAGTTGTGTGTTTGGATGTTGGGTTAGGCTTAAATTAAATATTTGAAATGTATAGTCAGAGTTTGAATGTAGGATTTTTACTCTAATACCATGCGAAATAACTACTAATTCCTAAAACTTAAACTGATAGAAAGATGTAGATGTAATCATTTATATTTATCTTAACAAGGATTGGGTCAGCCATTATATAATTTATATCCAAACAGCACAAATGATAGGCTGAAATTGAGTTATGTTTATTATTTTAAGAAATCAATTTATATATGTACAAATGTGTTTATATGAGTATGATACATGGCTTAGGTATATAATCTTAGAAATAGAGCTGCCACAATTCAGTATTTAATGTGACAGCATATTAATTATTACAAATAATTTAACATTGAATTTAATTGAATTTTTGTTGGTGAGTCAACTAACACCCATATACACGGCTTTGAGCTTTTTTCAAGGAGGTGCATGCGTAAAACACACATTCATAAGGAAATGATCATAGCACTAATGCCCGTAATTTCTAGCATGGTTGTTGAACTAGCTGCTGGTCAATTAGCATGGCCGACGTTGCTGTCAAGAAGTTGTCGATCAAGAAGTTTCTCTTCTTTCTTTCACCCACTTCTAAGATATTTATGGAGGAAATCAAGTCTATCTGGTTTGGATGTTGAGATGAAATAAAAAATTTATAAATAATAATAAAATAATTTATAAAAAATAATAAAATAATTTGAATTAAGATATTTTTTTAGATTTTAAAAAAATAGAGAGAAAAAGTACTTGAATAAAAAATTATAAAAAAAATATTATTAAAATATAATTTTTATTTTGAAATTTAAAAAAATTAAATTATATTTTTTTATATTTTGTTTGGAAGTTTAGAGAAGTTATAATGATTAATTAATAATTATATGAAAAAGTTAAAAATTTAAAAATTTAAAATTGAAAAGTATTTACGTTTGAAGTATGTTTAGTTGTTGAGATGTGATGAAATAGATTAAAGTCATCTCAACATTCAAACATGACTTTAAGACAAATCCGCCCAGCCATGAGCATTAATGGTGTGCCCTACTGATTAGTACTATTTTTTTTTTTTTTTTGAGTGGGGGACGGGGGATTTGAACTCCAGGTCTCCCTTTTGGAGGTTGGGGATTACACCAATTAGATCACAGGCTTTTGACGATTAGTATTGATTGAAATCTCTTAAACAGTTTCAAATACTATAAATTTTATATTAAATAAACTACTAGATTATGTTTTCAAATTCAAACTTTGTTTTTAAATCAACTGCTGGATCACTTTCTTTGTATAATAATTTTCTTAAAAAATAAATAAATAAAAATTTAGTTTTTGTGTGTGTGTGTGTGTTTTTTTTTTATAACTAGCTTTTGTGTTTTATAGCTAAATAGATTAATAAAACAAGTGGACCAATGGCGGCTTCTCGTTTTGATAGGTGGCTTCCATTTTCTTTTAATTATTGACCTGTAGGCTAGCTAGCAAGCCTAGATGGTTGTTGCCAAGAAGTTGCCGAGAAGTTTCTCACTGATCTTTGACCCACTTCTGAGATATTTATGTATGGGGTAATTAAATTGAGACGAAGAATATCTGGCATCGTCGGGAAAATTGTTGAAGCCCAACTAGCCATGTGTACTGGTGTGTCCTATATTTGGTTTAGTAATTCAATTGTGTACGTTCCATATTAATTTTTTCCGTCCTTAATTCAAACCAAATTGACCAAGTTAATTAGTACCTACTCAAACATCTTTTTGGGCAAGCCAATAATGTTGTTTCAAGAACATAGAACCCATACAACTTCTTATCCCCTGTAATTTTACTGACATAAATTCCGACTCAAAGGAACTCAATCTCACGTCTCATCCAATGTTACCTTATAAGTTATAGCTAGTGCTGTTTCATAAATTGACCGTCTAACTAACATCAACCCTAACCTAAGGAAGTTGCCATGAAGTTTCATTCTATATTTCCTCTTAACACGTTGATCGTAACAACCATTATTATCAATTTCAAAGAATATGCGTGGCATTCGCGCACTCCACGATTATAAATATCATTTCTTTTTCTTTTTCTTTTTCTTTTTTTCTTTTTTCTTTTTTCCTTTTTTCAAGCTTTTAGCAGTAGCTAGTGTATGCTAATTTAGTGCTTTCAGATAGAACCAATCACGTTAAGGGTCATTGAGAGCCACAAAAGTATTATCATTAGGGAACACATGATATTTTCTCCGTCCTTTAGACCAAATTGCTCAAGTTTAAGGTCCCACACGAGGAAGTTCTCTATAAATTTACTGAACTAAAAACTCAAAAGGAATAACATCCCCGGACCTCACCTTTCTTTGATCCACTTCTCTATAATTGCACATCTTTCCTGATCATTAATCGAGTATACAAAGAAGATGACTTCTTCCATTCCCTTACAAGGTGCTTCGTCCTCGATCTCGTCCTCTTCTTCTTCCATCCGTACTCCATGGACTCATGATGTATTCTTGAGTTTTCGAGGTGAAGATGTTCGTCAAAAGTTTACTTCTCATCTATGCCATGCTTTGCATCAAAGGGGAATCAACACTTACATAGACAAGAATCTTGAAAAAGGAGAAGAAATTTTGTCAAAAATTTTTAAAGCTATTGAAGGATCAAGGATCTCAATCATCGTATTTTCTAAAAACTATGCAGAGTCCCGATGGTGTTTAGATGAGCTATTGAAGATCCTTGAGTGTAAGGAAACAGTAAAACAAATTATTCTACCCCTATTCTACGACGTAGATCCTTCAGAGGTACGACATCAAAAAGGAAGTTTTGGAGAAGCATTTGCCAAACTTAGATATAAGTCCAAGGATGAAGTAAAGGTTACAAAGTGGGAGGCAGCTTTGGAAAAAGTAGCCAATTTGTCCGGACTTGAATTAGGGGACAGGTAGTACTTCTAATAAGTTACGCTATTATATATATAAATATATATATATATATATATATATATATATATATACACGTATATGTGTGTGTGTGTATGTTTATATGATGTTAAAGAAAAATTTATGCGGAAGATTTAGACAAATCCAGGATTTGCAACTGCAAATTGATGATCTCATATGGTGCCATTCAAAACTATTTTATATTTACCACTCTTTTCAGCATTGAGTTCTATGCATACCATGCTTAAATTAGAAATATTTTCTTACTGGGGGATTTAATATCGCATTGCCACATTAATTTCACATGAAGTTTATAGGAGAAACAGAACAGAAGAACATGAAAAAATACAAATCGAAATATCTTTGCATGTGTTTTTTTTTTTTTTTCGTTTTGTCCATGTATAATTAAGAAAAAAAAGATGGGAACTGTTTATTTTTGGGTTCTATAAAGAATAATCAAAGGCTTTTAAGCATCAATTTGTTTAGAGATAAAGACTGAAAAAACACTCTTAGTTATAATTAGTTTCAGAATTAAGGGAGGGACAAATTTGAGAATGGAACAAAAAAGTAGTTAAAATGTTTAATAATTCATATAAAGAATGAAAACTACCACTCTGAAAAGAGCACGATGAAGAAGAAAGGCTACCTTGGACATGGTAATCTACTATTGTCCTTTTGTAATGGAGAAAAAAAAGGAAAAAACAATATCATAATTAAATCATCTTTATGTGTGTATTGCAGTGAAAAGTCATACGTAACTCTTTACATTTCTCACCTTTTGTATTGACAGGAATGAATCAGAGTTTGTTCAGGACATTATTAAATGGGTGGACTCATTTACAGTAAATCGTACAATTCTTTATGTTGCCAAGTATCCGGTTGGAATAGAGTCTCGTGTACGAGACATTTATCAGCATTTAAGCATTGGAAAGAATGATATCATATATATGGTAGGGATATTCGGAACCGGTGGAATTGGTAAGACAACTATTTCAAAAGGGCTCTATAACATAATTTCTCATAAATTTGAAGGAAGTTGTTTCTTGAAGAACATTAGAGAAACTTCAAAACAAGTAGGAGGTTTGGTTCGGCTACAAAATACACTTCTTTTTGAGATCTTGGGAATAAGTCTGGATGTTCGTGATATTGACAGAGGCATCAATGTGATTAGGCATAGATTTTGCTCTAAAAGGGTTCTCCTAATTCTTGATGATGTGGATGAATTGGTCCAACTAGAAACATTAGCTGGAGCTTGTGATTGGTTCGGTTCAGGAAGTAGAATCATCATAACAACAAGAGATCAACATTTATTAAATATCTTTAAAGTTGATTCAAAATATGAAGTAAAGAGATTGGACCATAATGAAGCTCTTGAGCTCTTTAGTTGGCATGCTTTTGAGGAAGACAAACCTATTGAAGATTATGTGGAACTCTCTAAGCAAGTAATACAATATGCTGAGGGCCTTCCACTAGCTTTAACAATGCTAGGCTCAGATTTACGGGGTCAATGTATAAGTCAATGGAGAAGTACATTGGATAAGTATAAGCAAATTCCTAGCAAAAATATTCAAGAAGTACTATGTATAAGTTATGATGGATTGGATGATAATGAGAAGGAGATTTTTCTCGATATTGCCTTTTTTTTCAAAGGACAATGCTTGGATCATGTCGTTAAAATATTAGACAGTTGCGGTTTCTGTCCCGACAATGGTATCAAAAGGCTTATAGATAAATGTCTCATTACAATTACTATTTACAATAAATTGTGGATGCATGACTTGCTACAAGACATGGGCAGAGAAATTGTCCGAAAGGAGTCACGCAAACAACCGGGCACACGTAGTAGATTATGGTTTTATGAAGATGTTCGCTTTGTACTCGAGGGAAATGCAGTAAGTTCTTAGATTAAAAGCTCTTTTAGTTGAATACTTTTTACTAGTGAAACTTACATTAAAAGTATTGAATTTTTTTTTCATAACAAATGGCAAAGTAATGTATTTCATATATGTATGAATAGATAATGTGATCATTTTTTATATTTCCAACTTAAAGTAATGTATTTAACTAATTAGGGGAATCATTAAATCATTATACTTAAATTTCTTTCATCCAATACGTCTTTAAAGATATATAATAATCCCTTTTCAAAGTAAAGAATGAGTTTTTTTAATGAGTATATTGCCTTGTCTTATATGAATGAATAGTTAATAATGACAAGTAAAGACAAATTTTGAAGGTGATTAAATACTTTTGGATAATAATGAATATTATAGTTTTGATATTATAATTTTAATAAGTGCTTATAAACAAAGACTTTAATGATCTGATTTTGCTGGCACACATATGAATTATCTCATTAGGGAACAAACAATATTGAGGGGATAAAAGTGGATCTGCCTGAGGGTCATGCTCATGACATGATAGTACGCTTGAATCCCAAAGCGTTTACAAAGATGAAAAGACTCAGATTTTTTATAAGCCGTGATGCACGTTTTTCTGGAAGAGTACTTAATTATCTTTCTAATGAGTTAAGAGTACTTGATTGGTCAAACTGTCCTTTACAATCTTTGCCATCCAATTTTCGTGGAGAGAAGCTCATTGATTTTAAACTGTATAGAGGCTGCATCAAGGAGATTAGCGGGCAATTTAAGGTACAATTATTACTTTCAATATTTCCTTCTTTAAACTCATGTGTTGTAAACTTCCTTAGAGTTCATATACATATTTGTTGTTTTTCAACAGAATTTGATGGTAATGGAATTTTCTGAGTGCAAGTTCTTAACCAAAATCCCAGATCTTTCGAGTTGCTCAAATTTAAAGGAATTGAATATTATGGATTGTGAAAATTTAGTCGAAGTGCATGATTCTGTTGGATTTCTGGATAAGCTTGCCTGTTTGAGACTTTATCAATGCTCCAACCTGAAGAGCTTTCCAAGGTGTCTCAAGTTGAGATCTCTAGAAGTCCTTAACCTTCAAATCAATTGCTCAAAACGTCAAAACTTTTCAGAAATCGAGGGTAAAATGGAACGTTTATGTTGCATCTTCTTATTGAGCACTGTAAGAAAAGAAATACCTTCCTCCATTGGGTATTTCACTCGGCCTGTGCTTAAATCATTATATGTGAGACAATGCGCAAAACTTATGCGTTTACCCAGTAGCATTCATCAGTTGCAAAATCTAGAAGAGCTTTGTATCATTAACAGTATAAATCTTGAAATAGGAGAAATGGCTTCATCCATTAATGGATGCTTCACTGGGATTGAAGAGTTATCTATTGAAGGCTGCATGGACCTGATGCGTCTCCCAATCAGCGTTTCTCACTTGCAACATCTAAAGAGTCTTTCTCTCGATAATTATACAAATCTTGCAAGAGAAGAAATACGTTCATCCATTGGGTACCTCACTGGGCTTAAAAAGTTGCACCTAACAACATCCAGATTGTTTAAGAGGTTTGAACCAGAATCAAGTGCTGAATTACTCCCGTCGCTGGTTTATAATTGTTATCTTGACGACTTTTCATCTTATTGCTCATCCACTTTGCAAGAGTTAGATTTATCTAAAAGTGCAATTGTCAGCCTTCCTCCGAGCATCAAAAGATTTGTTGAATTGAGGATTCTCAGATTATGGCATTGCGAGAAACTTCAAGAAATTCTATATCTTCCACCAAATATACAAAAGCTATATGCTAGTGAGTGTTTCTCCTTGGAAAGATTACCAGAAGTATCAAAAAAGTTTCAATTCTATAGATGTGGCTTACGAGAGCTAAGATGGATTGATTTGTCCAGTTGCCATAAATTGCTTGCAAATATAGGGAGTCAGGTGCCAACTCCTTCATTTGTTGAGGTATGTCTCTATTTCTCTCGGTGTTTTTTTGTAGGTGTTTGTGTTTGTGAATTGCCTTGTGCTTATGAAAATATGTTGTGCATGTTTAACAGGAACATATTCAGGACCATTCATGTGGTACTATATTTCCAGGGAATAAGATTCCAGATTGGTTTAGCCATACTAAGGAAACTTCAAATGGTGATGATTATTGTGAATTGGATATTAGTGGTCCCTTGTATTTGGATGAAATCATAGGAATTGTTTTCTGTGCTGTTCTTGGAGCTGACCCAAATCACCTGATCCTCTCCAGTATTGGTATTTATATAAACGGTAACATGCTTGTAGAAGCAGATTTTTACTTATTAGGAGACATGGATCATGTATATCTAAATTACTCATTTCCAGAATGTATCGAGCAATGGTTGCGGTACCCAACAGGAGACAATCTGAGGTTTAGTTTTTATAATGAGGATAAATTGGCAATCTTTAAAAGTTGTGGAGTCCGCATAATCTATAAGCATGAAGAGAATGAGTATTTAACAGCTGGGGAGTGTTCAGTAGATTCATTGAATGGTATCCAACTTTGTAAGAGACGCCAAGATGATGGAGACAACAACTTTGTAAGAAGAAGGGGAAGAGGGAGAAGACAATGAGGAAGAAGTGGAATTTGAAGAATCTGGTGATGACGAAAAAGAGAAAACAAGACAATGGGGCATTCTTCTATGCAGAGTTCACCTTCTTAGCTATTAATGGATCAATGAAGTTGTGAATACTTTCATAATCTACCATTATCACCACCAGTTCACCCTTGATTCTACCCAAAAGCCTTATAGTATTCAGAGTGGGTGTTTCAGCCATGGCATGGATGGATATTTATGATTCTCCTTTAACCACTGTATGGATTCCACCTTCCTCAATTTTTGTAGAATCAAAATAGACTTCCTCATGCTTTTCTTCTCATCCATCCTCCACCCCTTGTAGCAAATACACTTTAGGGCTCTTACATAAGTGAACAGGGTTCCATTTTTCATTGCAATGATAACATAATCCATTTTTTATTTTTTCATCCAATTGTGCTCAAGAGATACGCCAAGTTGGAGGGAAAGATTTCTGCCACTTGTTGTTGGAAGTCTTGGCCCACAGCATAGGTTGATTACCACTCAGTATGCCACCCCCAGGTGAGCTCCATCTATCACCTCCTACTTCTACAGATTTATTAGTGTTATTGAGATACTCTTCCTGAACTTTTGCCAACCCAAATGTAGCATTTAAGTTGATGGGATTTAGCATCATTCTTATGGGCAATTGTATCTCATCTCTCAATTCACTCAAAAAGAAGCTGAGCTTGTGGTGTTCCGAGAGGCCTCTCAGCCAATTCGATAGGGTCTCAAATTGGGCTTTGTAACTTGCTAATGTTAAGATATGTTTAAGGTGGGGTAAAAGCTTCCATCGAATCATCATACCCAATGGGGCCCAACCGCACTTGCAATGCTCTACAAAAACTCTCTCAATTGTTAAAGATCCCGCTCTCCACAATGTTCTGGTACCAGACCAGAACATAGCTTCCCCCTCCAAGTGGTAGGAGGCCATTAACAAACGATGCATAGGCTAAGTTTGGTAGTACTCAAAGTACTGATTGGCCTTGAAGCAGCAAGCAACTTGATTATCACTATCAAAATGAGGAAAATCCAACCTCACTTCCTTTGCAAACCCCCTCAGTTGTTCATGAGTCTCCAATTCAGTGTCTACTTGTAAATCTCTATGATCAATGTTTTTTTGATTTACTACAATTGTTCTCATTATATCAGTAATTGGTCCAATCTTTCCTTAATTTCCTTGATATTTGCCTCATGATGCTCAACCTGCCACTACCAATTCTCTTGTGGTATCTTTGTTCGATTTCCTTCTACTATCAAGATCGGTGGCTCTGGATACCAAATTGTTAGGATCTAATTTGATGGAGAATAATGAAATAGACTTCACTTTTAATTGTGATGTCCTTGCAAAATCTTTCAATACTAACTATATCTCTATTGGCTATCTTGACAACTAGCCTGGGGCCTTCTTCTAGGCAGGCATTAATGTTCTTAGCTATTGATGGATCAAGGAATTTGTGAGTACTTCTATAATCCTCCAACACCACCAATTCACCTTGATTCTGCACAAAAGCCTCATAGTATTCGGAGTGGGTGTTTCAGTCATGGCATGGATGGATATTTATGGTTCCCCTTCAACCATTGTATGAATTCCACCTTCCTTAGTTTATTTACATAAGGGAGTATGGTTCCATTTTTCATTGCAATGATAACATAACCCATTTTTTCTTTTTTCATCCATTTGTGCAGAGGAGATTCTCCTAGTTGGAGGGAGAGATTTCTACCACTTGTTGTTAGAAGTCTTGGCCTGTTGTATAGGTTGATTACCACTCAGATTGCTACTCCTAGGTGAGCTCCATCTATCACCTCCCACTTTTAAAGATTTCTTAGTGTTGTTGAGATATTCTTCTTGAAATTTTGCCAACCCAAATGCAGCATTCAGGTTGATGAGGTTTAGCATTCTTATGCACAAGTGTATCTTGTCTCTCAATCCGCTCAAAAAGCAACTGAGCTTGTGGTGTTTCGAAAGGCCTCTTAGCCGATTCGACATGGCCTCAAATTGGCCTTTGTAACTTGCTACTATTGAGGTCTGTTTGAGGTGGGTGAAGGCTTCCAACTATTCGTCATACCCGGTGGAGCCAAACTGCACTTGCAATGCTCTGCAAAAAAACTCTCCCAATTGTTAAAGATCTAGCTCTCCACAATGTTTTGGTACCAGACCATTGCTTCCCCCTCCAAGTGGTAGGAGGCCATTAACAAACGATGCATATGCTAAGTTTGGTGGTACTCAAAGAACTAATTGGCCTTGAAGCACCAAGCAACTAAATTATCACCATCAAAGTGAGGGAAATCTAACCTCACTCCCTTGTAGACCCCCTCTATTATTCATGAGTTTCCAATTCAGTATCTACTTATAATTCTCTATGACCCACATTGTTTTGATTTATTACAATTGTTCTCATCTTATTAGCTAAGTGTTCCATTCTTTCCTTAATCTCCTGGATATTTACCTCATGTTGCTCAACCTACCACTACCAATTCTCTTCCTGTATTTTTAATGGGGTTCCTTTCGCTATCAAGATCAGTGGCTCTTAATACCAAATTGTTAGGATCTAACTTGAAGCAGAATAATGAAATAGATGGAAAAGAGAAATATGGAAAGGATTTGAGAGAAAAATTGTGGTGGATATAAATCTGGGAAAATAGTCAGAACTTGGGATTGTTTGAGGCGCCCCAATTCCTCCAAAGATTCAAGCTAAAGCAATATTCCAATATACATTTCCCTCTACAAATTTTCCCTTATGTACTGACAATAACCCATAGACTCCCCACATGGAGGATTACAATTTGCACATTAAATAACAGACTCAACCGACCTAAATAATAGACTCAACAAGCCCAAATATAATTATAATTAATTTTTTTAATGAATAAGTTACATAATCCACATTAAAGAGCGCACTTAATTTTAATTTTACTAATTTAATTATTTCTTTGTATTAATTTATCTGCCAAAAAAAAAAGAAAAAAGGAAAAAAATATTCCTAACTCATATGGACCGAATCGGACGAGGCATGACTTTCATGAGCCATTGGTATATGATTAGGACATATAAGTGTTGTTGATTTCTTCTTTTGGTAATTTACGTGGATTTTTCTATTAAATCTTTGTATCAACTTCAAGACAAGTTGTTTGCTTCCCTTTTTTGTCAGTCTTTTGGTTCAAACTGAATTATTTATTGTCTTGCTTTAAAACTCTTTTCAATTGTCCCCAAGTTCACCCTCTGTACTTTCTCTGGAGTCTATAATTGGATTTGATAAACGTGAAAAACTAGATCAGCTAGATGAGCATCAAATGCAATCCTAAAATCTTTTACCTGATTTTATATCGATGCTTTGGTTGTAGCAAATAATGATCCATAGTAATCTCGAGAATTGTGTCATAAAAATCTTGAATTGGGCCAAGCTCCATTTCATAGCTAGGAGCATAAAATCCAAGTGTAGAGTTTGTGAAGCAGGTTGGGTTGCTTATTTAGTTCTGACATTGTAAAGTATTTGCATTCAGTTCTTACATTGCAAGATAACAAATCTTATACTTTGTTTAGCAATATCTTTTTAGAGATCTTTGATGTTGATTGGTTTATATCATTTTTGTCGAAAGACATTAAAATTATTCAACATCTGCCTAGGGAGGGAAGGGAAACTTTGGATCCATACACCATGCGTGTGCCAAGGAAGTGTAGTGAAGTTGCATGGGAAGTTTCTTGGTAAGCCAACTTGCAATACTGTGGAAGTTTATCTCCCACCTTGGGAGAAGGGTTATGTCCCTCAAGGCCCAAGTCAGCCAAATGACGGCCCAACTCGAAAGCCATAAAGTAAAGAGGGTCATACTAAGCCTAAGGAGGCCCACCAGGTTTGGTGACTGGTCGCATTACCTGTTCAGACTACAGCCCACACCACCAGACAACCAGCACACTGCATTAAATGATCCAAGAAACCAACAAGCAACAATACAGCTCAACGTCTCCTCACTAAAAGGTAGTGCGCCCAAGCACGATTTGCTAGCATTAGACGGGGACCACCACATCCTGGTATATAAACACGTTTCGGGCGTAGGTAGATCTCTCTGAACACTATTCTCCTTACATTCTCCACACCAAAAGGTAGTTCTAACTTAGGCATCGAAAGTGTCCCTCACCACCTCGAGCCTTTACCTCATTGAGTTTTTTAGGACACCAAGAGTAATTTTTGTGTTGCCTAGGCGAAGATACACAACATTAACGGAGCACACCTTATCCAGTTTTCTGTTGACTGCTTCAATGATTGCCATGAGAGTTGGTGATTCTTCACTCTAATTTGGATGTATTGAATGAAGCTGACGGGTTTTGGCAAATATGGTGGCCCCTAGAGTTGTTTCCTCCCACTGTTGTAGTACATGTGCTTGTATGCTCATGTCTCTACTAAGAGACTACATGAAGTACTAGAGTTTAATTAAAGATTGGGCTGGGAGAATATTTCACGGCATGAAATTGTTCGATTGTGTTTAAATTTATCATTTGAACGATGAAGTTGTAGAAATAGGGGCCAAAGTGGTATACAAGAATGAAAGAAGAGCAAATAAAAAGAGAAAAATGGTTGAAACCAATCCTGCAATTAAAAAGTCCCCGACAACAATTGAATTTTTTTTATGACGTGTTTTACTGCTACGCACTCCCGATCTCCTGCAACCAAAGAGTAAGGTGGCTTGGGGGTTTAATGGGACGCCTTCGATGCCTAAGTCAGTAATGATAGAAATCTTCTTAGAGCCGAATTATTACAGAGCTTTATTAGCGTACCTGAATTCTTTAAATAGAGCTTTTGACTTCTTAGGATCACCTGGACTGACTGTTTCACCCACTATTTGAAATTTGAATCTCAGAACATTTGGGTTATTTACTCACTTTGAATGGGTGAATATTCCAACTGTCCCAGGATAAGTGGGAGGCGTTCATGTCCTTAACAAACTGGCATGAGCCCTATTGGGCCAGAGGGCTTTGAGCCTTGAGTGGAGTGATTCATTGGGCCACCATGACCAGGCCCATGGTAGCACCCCGCGAGCTCTTAATGTGGTATTAAGGCTCTTCCAGTTACCCTACAAAGTCTCAATATGCATTGTGTGATGGGACTTTTACACTAGATGTCGTTGGGCCCTTTTGGTAGCCTCGAAGCCCTTCTAGAATTAATGATAGATAACCCAAGTCTCCCTTGTTGCTACTGTTTCCTTTAAGCTTTGTTTGTTCTATCTGTCTTCAATTTTATTTTTTCCTAAATTCCAAGAAAAAGGGCACCATAAACATATCAGTGCCTTATTTCTCCACATATTGAATTCTATTACCTTTGGTTAAAGCATTATTTATTGACTCATTATTTGAGATGTACGTCTTAGATCATGTTGAGTCATACCAATTAATTTATATTTTGGCATATATGATGACTTCAAATAATAGCTACAAATATCAACAGAGGAGATGAGCACTTCTTCCACGCTCTTGTCCTCTTCAACTTCTTCCATCCAAATAAACATATGAGAATTATAATTTGGATCTATGATGTTAGAGGTAGTTCTGGATTTATTTCCTGAAGAGAATTATCAAAATTATGAAGCAAAACCAAACCATAACTTATAATCTTAGTCACGATAGCAACTTCACCGCTCGTTCTAAAAGTTTAAGCCGATAAAATAAGTTAATTTAATCATTTACATTTATCTTACCATTCATTCTCACGTGTGGGCTAAACTCTCCCTAAATAATTGGGTCTAACATGTAGAACATTTAATTAAATGGGTGAAATGTAAAGTTAGGATTTGAATTAAAGATTTTTTATTTTAATACCATGTGAAATCACCATTCATTCCAAAATGTAAAACTAATAGGAAGATATATATTTAATCATCTATATTTGTCTTAACAAAGATTGGGTCAACCATTATATAATTTATATCCAAACAGCATAGACGATAGGCTGAAATTAAATTCACTTTATAATTTTAAGAAATTAATTTATATATGTACAAATGTGTTTATATGAGATGATAGATGGCTTCAGAATATAAATATAATCTTAAAAATCAATACTGCTACAAGTACCCGCCATGGGGTACCTTTTGCAGAATCGGCTCATGTGGCTAATACCACATCAACCGATATTATTAAAAAAAAAATCAAAAACAAAAACTCGATTTCAGACAAATCAAAATGTTCTCACCAGCGCCAAAATCATATTCTCCAGTGTGTTGTGACGAAGGTCTACTTGCCGTCATCTGGTCAAACTAACCCCCATCATGGCATTGAATCATCCTAGAAGAAATTGCGTCACTGTGCCATCGAACCCCCATCATGCCGTCAAACCCTCATCTGCTCCTGTGATCGATTTCTATGTTAGAAAGAGTGTTGTTGTGGGTAGACCAAGGTTTGATTCTATTTTCCTCTATTTTATGCAGTTTTTTCTTCTATTTTTTTATATCTTTGATTCTTTGACCAAAGGGTAGACCAAGGTTTGATTGTATTTTCCCATTCTTTGATTCTTGACTGAGGTTTCTCAACGTGGATTACTGTTTATAGAAACAAGATGAATGGGTTTTGTACCCACTGCAGTTCTTTAAATTGAAGTTGTAATTTTCTTTTTCCCCCTTTTGGCCGTGGGTTTTGTTCCCACTGCAATTCTTTTTCCCACTGAAGTTGCAAGCAAAAATCCAAAAGTTCACATTAAAGTGAGAGGGGACAAAAAAAAAATTTATGGACTGTAAAGTAAAAGCGAGAGCCAATTTTTATTTTGTTTTATTTGTGATGTTCAGCACATACAAGTTATTGCTTTTAAGCTAAGTAAAAGGATGCATATAATATTATTAAGGATTGAAAAAGGAACTGAGGCACTTGCATTTCCACCCTTCTGGTTCATAATTGGCATAATGAAGTCCTACATGATCAGTGGTTGCGGGTATCTGCATGGGATAACAAGGAATACAACCTTCACATTTATGCAGACAGCTTGGTGGTATTGACCCCAGCCTACTCAGCCACCTGTATTTCTCTTCTTCTCCATTAACTTCTCCTTCATTACCACTTTCTAATCCATGTTTCGAGCCATAGAGCAGCATGATATGATTCCAAAGGCTTGATTATTGTCACCAAAATACCGGTCTTGTAGATCTGCAGAGTACCACACATTAGGAAACAGCACATCTTCGAGTACTAGAGATGATTTTGTACCACACAAATCAACCCATCCACTAGTAGCCATTGCTATCCTACCAGAACATCAGGCAATAACAGAATAATACACTGTTGAGGGCTAATTTCTAAATGTACCACAAGTTTAAAATGCGTATTTCACTTTTTCGAGACAAATCCCGATTTACATATTTTATGTTGATTTGAAGAGGAAGAAAGCAAATGCAACAGGTAAGTTTGTTAATAGACCTTGAATCAACAATGAATGAAACAGACATCTCATAATAAAAATCTCATTAAATTTTGGTCTAGGTTCCAAAATTGGGGGGGGGGGGGGGGGGGGGGGGGGGGAATGGAACCACGAGCTCAAGATTCACCACCACATCAGGCTATCTGAAAGATCTTTAAACAATTGATTGAAAAAGAATTCTATCTAATCATCAAGCCCTGCACTGCCTATGAATTATCTTCAACAACCCTGTTAGCTTGAATGGTGTTGATAACATTTGCAATATTAGCCTGGAAATAGAAACAAGTAATGAAATTAATTGTCATATGCATATAAAAGAAAGCTATTGAACCTATCATTTTCCCACAAACAAGTCCATATATAAGGACAAATGACCATCCAGTCAACATGAAAACCAAGTGTCTCACACGATTCACTCCAGTAGAGCAAACACAAGACCTTCAAAATTGTTTCCACTTAATGACAAATTATAACATTTCTCGAAGATAAATATGATTTTTCTTTATTAAATAGACATCAAATTGACATTTACTAGAGAACAGCAAACCAGCAGAAGCAAACTTCTTTCCCTTGTACAACAATTAAATAACATGGAGCATATCTATTTGAAAGAAAGCAGGGGGAGATATTTTTACCCGCCATGTTCCAAAAGCAACAAAACATTTTTGAGTACTAGAGATATTTTTAATGTAGGCCTATGATCTGGTCTTTGAATCATGGAATCATGGTATTCCAGAAATGATTTTATTGCTTAATGGGATCATAGGAAAGTTTTGTTTATTTTAGAGTTTTTCATTCAAGATGGACTACTTGTAGGGCTAGTTTTAATTCCTCTTGTGGAATTATGCAGTTCATCCCCAATACAGCATGGGAAAAGGGGAAGAACACCCATCTCCACTAAGACTATCTATCTCAAATCCCCCAATCGCGGTATGTTATATTTTTTAAAAATTTGTAGGACTGTATTGAGTTGATATTTATTTCCAAAATACATGAATAACTTGTGTAATAACATGTTAGGACATACCATCAACTTGTCCAAACTTTGAAAATTACATGCACGGTTACTATTATGTTCTTGTATTTTTGTTTTTATAAGTTGGCCTATTTTTTATTTTAAGTTTAATGTCATTGATTTTTTGTTCTTTTTATAGAATGCTGGTTACCCGACTCCTCTCATGACTACAAGCTCCGCTACGAGGAAGAGTTGATATAAAGGAACCACCTAATTGTAGGCATAGTGATATTCCATGTACCTCTTCTAGAGTTTAAGAAAGCAAAGAAGATACACCAGATTCACGGGAAACTGAGGATGGCATTGCGGGGATACCTCAATTAGAGGATGAAGTTGATGGTGATATGATTGAGGAGCCAAAGTCGGGGATGGAGTTTAATTCTTTTAAAGAATTAATGAATTATTATAAGCAGTATGCTAAGAAATGTGGGTTTGGGGTGATGACAAGAAGGACTGAGAAGGGGGATGATGAGACTATTAGATATGTCACCCTTGGTTGTACCTGTGGTGGGAAAGCCCAAAATAGGACGTTGAATGTTGCTAGACCACGTCCAATAGGAAAGACATAATGTAAGGCAAAGATTAATGCCTTAAAAGTTGATGGAAAGTTTCGATTGACAACAATTCATAATATCCTTAACCACAGCCTTAGTCCAAATAAATCTCATTTCTTTCAATGTAATAAAGAAGTGAGTGACTCCGTAAAAAGAGTCTTAGATATAAACAATTTGGCGGGCATCCGAATGAAGAAGAGCTTTAGGTCTCTCATCGTTGGTGCTGGTGGATTTGAGAACCTTCTGTTTTTGGAAAAAGATTTTTGAACTTTTATCGACAAAGCAAGACATCTACGACTTGGGAAAGGTGGTGCTGGAGCACTTCGAGAGTGTTTTTATAGGATGCAATACAAAAATCTCAGTTTATTTGCACTGATGGATTTGGATGATGATGAGAGGTTAAAGAATGTCTTCTAGGCAAACCCTCGTAGTAGAGCAACCTACCAATACTTCGGTGATGTGGTCACATTCAACACTACATAACTGACGAATAGATATGGGATGCCATTTGCACCATTTGTTGGTGTAAACCACCATGGGTAGTCAATTCTATTGGGAGCATGATTGATTTTCAGTGAGGATACGGAGACGTTTGTGTGATTATTCCAAACCTGGTTGAAGTGTATGGATGGTATAGCTCTGAAAGCTATTATCACCAATCAGGACAGAGCGATAAAAAATGCAATTGTTGTTGTCTTTCCAGAAAACCAACATCAACTTTATCTGTGGCATATACTGAAAAAAGTCCCCGAAAAGCTTTCTTCCTATACTTCCTACAAAAGTGGGATAAAAAATGCATTGATGAAATGTGTGTATGACACCCAAAGTGTTGAAAAGTTTGAGAAATCTTGGGATCAGTTAATCACCACTCACAACCTACATGAGAATGCCTGGCTGAAAAGTTTATACACTGAGCGTGAGGATTGGGTGACAGCCTTCTTGAAAGAGTGTTTTTGGGCTGGAATGAGTACAACACTGCACAACGAAAGCATGCATGCTTTTTTCGACGGTTATGTTCACGTTAAGAAAAACTTGAAAGAGTTTGACAACTAGTTTGATAATGCCTTGAAAAAAAATTGAGAATGAAAATAGCATGAACTTTCACTCATTTAGCATTACCATTCCCTGCATATCTAGATCTTCAATCGAAAAAAGATTTCAAGAGTTGTATACAAATGCTAAATTTAGGAGAGTTCAGTAGCAACTTACCTACATTATCTATCTAGATCTAGAGTTACTTAAGAGGGATGGTGCAGTATTTGGTAGAGGATGAAATTCGTGTGGAAGAGTTCACTAAGTTGGTTAAGTTTTTTGTAGACTTTAATCAGGAAGATGCAGATGCAAAGTGTTCATGTAGATTATTTCAAATGAGGGGTATATTGTGCAGGCCGTATTTAAATGTAACGGGATAAAATCTCTACTAGAGAAGTATATTTTAGACCAGTGGAGAAAGGACATCAAAAGGATATACACATTAATTCATAGTAGCTATGACGCAGGGGATCAGTGGCTAGATACTAGTAGATATTCAAGTCTATTGAAAATCTGTTATTAAATGATTACTCATGCAGTGGGTTCAAAAAAACATATTGAGGATGCCACACATAAGTTATATGCTAAGATTGACTTATATAGTAAGAATCAAGAACCCCCATCGATGACCCTCATTGGTTCCAATGTTGGTTGTATGACAAATGAGACAACCACAGTGGGTAGTTCAAAGCAAGTACTCAGTCCAGTAGTTGTCAGAGGAAAAGGTAAACCCTCATCTCTGAGAAAAACATCCAGGATAGAGAAATACATGCAGAAAGTTAAAGAAAAGACGAAGAAAGCATCAATAAACTAGAAACGTAAACAGGTGCACATTATTCAATTTTAAATATTCATGTTTAGGCGGGTTATTTTATTAATGCAAAAGCTTACAGATGGCCAATGCTACTTGTTTATTAGAGAGATGGAGGAGATACACCAGTGCCGGACACGTGCAGGAATTTATTTGGCTCTTCAGAGATGGATATGTCCAATATTGGTTACGTGCAAGTCTATTATTATTTTTATATTTATATTTGAGTTCCTATATTTATGTATTGATTTTTGTTATTTATCACCAGCATGTTCAAGACAAATCAGCTAATGTCATTGGTGGAGCCCAGCTCCGAGAAACAGTGGTTGGGAGTCAAGAAATTGTAATATTTCTGCACTTTTTAGATTCAAATAGTAACATTGACATGACACTAATATTTGCATATTAATCCTTACAGATGCAATTTGGGTTAGATGGATCACAACTGGTGCAAATTGGGTTGGATAGATCACAACTGGTTCAATCGTGGTTGGAAGGCCCAGAGAACTAATTTACGTAATATTTGCATATATAATTTCTGTGATTGGGTATTTAAACATTTTTGTTGAAATTAAATTGGATATGGGGCTGAGCCATGTAATCAATGAATCTAAGTTGATTTTTTGTAATCACTTTTTGTAAAATTGGACCTGGATGGATTTCCAGTTTATGAGCCATGTAATTACAACTTGTAAGTTGATTTTTTGTAAGTTGAAAAATTAATGCAGATTATATTTTTACATAGATTAATGTCACTTTTTGTAAATCTCATTTTTTGTAGATTGCATATTACACAGAACTAGCTTTGAAAATGAAGGTATATCATAATGACCTGTCTGTATGATTGTAGTTCGGTGCAAAAATGTATGGGGTACAATGGGTAGTTTGGTGCAAAGGGTTTGATCATAATGACCAGGTGTATGTAGTTCGGTGCATCCATTTTTGAACAAATTTCACCCAGGTGCAGAAAAAAACTTTAAAAAATTGTTTTCAATTATATCGATCTTAGTAGTATTTTCTTAGAAAGATTTGTTTTCTGATTTTTTTCAAACAAGAATGGGTTCACCCAGGTGAAGAATGTGCCTTACACAGTTTGCATAAAATCCAATTTCTTCCACAAATCATTAACATAAAAATAAAAATAAAGTTCTGACTAACACTTCAAAAATATTCCTAGTGTCTTAAACTACACAATCAGACTAAGTTCTAACATCACCAATATATAAAAAACTTAGATACACATAGCAACTAACTTCTAACACTAATCCTAAGTCACTTATAGGCAACACAAGTAACATGCTACAACAAATGCAAAAGCCCAATACACCCGAAGTAATGTGCGTGAACGTCTTATTTCAGCTTCGCATACAACAAGTGCCATCTCCTTGTTCACAACCTCCTCATTTCTATTGGATAGCGCCATCTCTCTCATATCGATCTCATCCACCCTCTTACGGAGATCAATCTTGCCCTTTCGATATCGTCGAGTATCTTCTCCAGCTCTTTCTTGGTTCTTAACAGTTCATTGTAAATTTCTCGAAGATCGGACTTTCTGTATTGATCCCCCTCTACTCATTTGAAATACTTACAATATGGTAATTCCTAATCATTTTAAACATATTTTGGAAACATGTTAGATGCACATAATATTCAAAATTTTATTAAACGTGAATGTAGTTAACTTTGTGTTGTACTTAGAACACCCTAAGAAGGGTCGTCCTGGATTTCTTGTAGTAGATGAGTATCTCAGTTGAGTTTCAACTTTACAAAAGCATAATGGTTGACCCAGACTTCGTTTACCAAAAGATGAAAAAGAGTCCGTGGTGGATGATGACATATTCTTAAATTTAATCCAACAGAGTTTTAAGAAAAATAGAACAACCAGGTGAATAATTAATCACCATTTTAGTTGCTTGCTACCATAAATGTTCACTTTCATGAAATAGCAAAATAAGGCCTGATTCATACACATATTGTTTAATTATACATGAGGTTTACAAGTAGTATGTACCATTATTGTGGATACAAAAAGAAAATTCATATATTGTGGCTATTGTGGATTGACAGCACACTAATGAAGTTAGATACTATTTGTGCCTGGTTACAGGCCAGCATCAAGACCCCAATGGAATCTAAAAGCGCAACTTTGAAAATAATAATGAAAGCAGATTGCAACAATGTTTAATATTTGAGATAAAATTGAGATTATTTTATAGTTGCATAATTCATCTAAGGACCAAGTCTTACATAAAATCAATGTTTAATATTTTATGAAATTTGTGATGAATTATAATGTGCACATATTTTCAAGGGAACACTCATCTATTCCTATACAAAACAATAAAACCCACATTTGAAAAAGGAAGAAACAAATGCTTATCAATCAGTACTGAAGTCTCCACATGCCAATTATGCTTTAATTTTAAAAGTCATAATTCGAGCCACTTTGGTGCAAGAAAAAAATATACCCCTAATTGCATGTTGCATGCGAATCACACACCACCCTCCACCCCTTAGACCAATATATCATTTTCTTTTCTTGTTGTCTCTTCTCTTAGGAATATTACCATGAAATAAAAGAACAGACAAATAAAAAAACAAAGAGGAACCCATTAGGAACACTCCCTTGAAAGTATATTGTTCACTTGAAAATATAATGTGCACATATTTTATGAAATCTGTGATGAATTATAATGTGCACATATTTAATATTCTTCTCTTAGGAACACTCCCTCGAAAGTATATTGTTCATTGGATACTTTCAAGTCTTAAAAAAGGCTGATTGACTACTGATATCTTCATACTTTTAAAAAAAAAAAAAAGTTAAAGCAAAACAAAGAGGAGCCCATTAGGGTTAGGGAAAGCACTCAATTTATGGTTTCGAAATTAGTTAATAGTGGAAAACACTCTAGTTTCTATTCTCAGTTTATGCACTCAATTTCCTAATGCAAAACAAAGAGGAACCCATGGATTGTTGCTATATCAGTGTTAATCTTTTTCTTGGCTAAGTCAAATATGAAAAGAAAACAAAAATTTAAACTTGAAATCATTGCTACTGCTACTCAAACTAAAGGGAGAAGAAGAAACAAAAGGAAAACGAATAATCAAGAACAAAAAAAAAATAGAGTATATACCGATTAGGGTTAGGGTTAGGGTTTCAAATCTAAATCAAGTGCTATTTCAAATCTAAAAGAATTTCGAAATCTCCCATTAGGGTTAGGGTTAGGGTTTCCAGTTATTCGAAATCATGTGTATATACCGATTCGGTGATTTTGGGAACATCGAAATCGTTGGTTGAAGAAACACTACGAATGGGAGATTCAGTTTAGGGCATCTGAACAAGAAGATGAGAACAACCTATACCTCCCTTCGTGTTTCGTCTTCCTACATGTCGGTGGGGCAGCTTGTTTCAACCGAAGAAGATGACCACCCATCGTACCTCCTTCCATGAATCATCTTCCTGGCTTGCTTGGGAAGTTTGCTGTATTCCGTGCAGGGTTCCATGGTCGTGTTCCTTGCTGAGGTGTTCTGTGGCGTGGGTGAAAACGAGGTGGTGGGTTTCAAGTTTCTTGAACAGCCAAGACAAAAGGGGGGTACCATTTCCTGAGATGGTGCAAACGCACCGTTTTCACTAATGCCACGTGGAACCACGGGTACGCGGGGGGTACCCTCCCGGGTGAAAGTAGAATTTTTGCTTAAAAATAAAGCTGCCACAATTCAATATGTAATGTGACAGCATATTATTACAAATCATTGAACATTTTATTTTATTTTTATTGGTAAGTCAAGTATATATACGGCACCCATATACATGTTTTTGAGCTTTCCAAGATGGTGCTTGCGTAAAACACACATTCATAAGGAAATTATCATAGCATTAATGCCCGTAATTTCTAGCATGGATGTTGACCAGCTAGTTAATTAGCATGGCCGACGTTGTTGCCAAAAAGTTGCCGATCGATAAGTTTCTCTTCTTCTTTGACCCACTTCTGACTCGTTCGAAAATGAGCAGCCCAAAGATTATCCCAAGTGCAGGAGCGTGTCGCGTAATAATTAAGAATAAATTCCTAGATCGTCTCCACAGGGAAAGTGCTAAAAATAAACTCGTGTAAAATTGTGAAAATATTTACAATGAGAAGATAAAAGTAAAAGTGATGATATGTACAATGAATGGAGGAGTGCAATGAAAAAAGAAAATTTATTGGTCGTGAACCAGATTCATTTTGTTGGGTTTGAGTGTTTGAAATGCAGTGATGAAAAGTAAAGAAATTAAAGTGCAAGACAGTAAATTGAAATTGCTAAAAATTAAATGACTGGAATTTAAACTAGCAAGAAAATTAAATGACATAAAAATAAATTGCAGAAAATAAAAGTATGAAAAAATAAATGACAGTAATTTAAATGCTGAAATTAAAAGTGCAGGAAAAGTAAATGACAGAAATTAAAAGTGCGGAAAAAATAAATTGCGGTGATTTAAATGAACTGAAATTTAAAGTGCAGGAAAAATAAATGATAGTAATTTAAATGAACTGAAATTTAAAGTGCATGAAAAATAAATGACAATAATTTAAATAAACTGAAATTGAACTAAGCATCGCAATAATTTTTTTTTTCTTTTTTTATAAACTTCAGACTGAAATAAAATAAAAAATAAAACTGAGAATGAAGGCTACGAGTGAAGGAGGAAAGCTCGGAACAACAATTGGTCCGCTCTCAACTGCGTTACTGGACTCCCTCTCTTCACCCGAGCTTTATTAAAAAAATCTAAAAAATAAAAACACAAAAATCTATCTACTCTACGCTAATCTAATTTCCTAGTTAACACTAACATGTACCTACATCTAACGAGTTTCTCTGTCTGTTTACAAAGCCTTATATAGGCTTCAAAAGAAATCGATGTTGCTTATGTCCGCGCTGCCCATGTGCATGCATTGTATTTTTTTTTTCTTTTCTTTTCATCTAAGTTGCCCACGTCTGTTCCCACATGCAGATGTCTTGTTCCCCACATGCAAAAGAGTCGGCCTCTTTCCAGCCCACTGCCCAGTGTGTTCTTGGTTGATGTCTGAAAAATTCTTTTCTTTTCTTTTCTTTCTACTGCAGTGCCCTTTGCGTGCATCCTTCCATCTACTTGTTTCTCTTTATTTCTCTTTTCTTTTCTTTTCTTTTTTTCTTCATCTTGCATCTACCGAAGCAAGCTTTTTATTTCTTTTTTTTTTCTTCTTCTTCTTCCATGCGTGATTCCATGAGTTGCGTCCAGCATCCATTTTATTTCCTTTTCGTGTACAGCCTCTGTCTTCGTGGGTTGTTGTGGCAGTGCATGCGTGCTGCTGGAAGTGAAGGTGCTGCCGTGGAGGAGCTTGGTGGTGCACTGCATGGACATGTTTGAGGATGGTTCATGGCTGGTGGAGCGCTGGGCATGCTTGACGAGGCTTGGCAGACATGGTTGAGCTGGTGGTTCACGATGGAATGCATGATGGAGGAGCACAGGGGTGTGGAGGATCTGAAATGGTGCTCTGTTTTACGGAGGAAAAACAGAGGTGACTTCGGAGATGACGTTACCGCGTGTGGGTGGCTGAGCACAGCTGGATGCAGTGGTGATTGCTTGATGCTAAGGACTGCAGCAGGTGGTTCATGGTGGCATGGAGGAGTGCTGCCGAACGCATGCAAGGAGACGACGTGATGCCGGGGCTGCGCAGGAGAAGGTTGCTGCCGTAGGTGGAGATGGTTGTGCTGCTAGTGCTGGAGAGGCGGTGGGCTGCAGCTGTGCATGCTCCGAACGCATGCATGGAGGTGGATGGTAGCTTCGGAAGTGCAGTTGCAGTGGTGTTGTGCAGGAAAAAGACATGTCGTTTAGAGAACCTGAAAAATGAAATAAAAAAATAAAATAAAATAAAATAAAGTAAAATAAAACTTAAACAAGCAAAAATAAATAATAATCAAAGAAACAAAAAAAATAAAACTAGACAAAGAAAATAAAATAAAATTAGACAAAAGATGGAAAACAAAATATTAAAAGTGTTATGCAAATGAATAAATATTGCCCAATTAAATCACAAGCTATAAAATTAAGCATAAATTATACTTTTAATCAATTTAAATCATAACTTGGATTTATGCCTCTTAATCAATTTTTTCATCTAAAACTAATGATAAAATAATAAAACAATTAAAAATATATTGGTTTTAAATGTATAAAATATGCAATAATACAGCTCAATCAACTTCTGAGATATATATGGGGAAATTAAGGCTAGATGATAAGACAAGCTAGATGAGAACTCTATGAATAATAATGAAATAATTTTTGAATAGTAGTAAAATTATTTGAGTTAAGATGTTTTATTGAATTTTGAAAAAATAGAGAGAAAAAATTGAATAAAAAAATATTGTTAGAATATAATTTTTATTTTAAAATTTGAAAAAATTGAACTTTATGTTTTTTGCAGTTTATTTGGAAATTTGAAGAAGTTGTAATGATTAGATAATAATTATATGACAAAGTTAAAAAATTAAAAAATTTGAAATTGAAAAGTAGTTGTGTTTAAGTGGTGTTTGGATGTTGAGAAGTGATGAAATAGGTTGAGACCATCTCAACATGAGACGGGACCTAAATTGAGACAAATCCAACCACCCATGAGCATTAATGGTGTGTCCTATGGATTAGTACTTCAATTGTGTACGTTCCATATTAATTTTCTCTGTCCTTAATTCAGACCAAATTGATCAAGTTAATTAGGACCTACTCAAACATCTTTTTGGGCAAGCCAATAATGTTGTTTCAAGAACATAGAACCCATAAAACTTCTTATCCCCTGTAATTTTATTGGCATGAGTTCCAACTCAAAGGAACTCAATCTCCCATCTTATCCAATGTTACCTGCTAGTTTTGTTTCATAAATTGACCGTCTAAACATCAACGCTGACCCGAAGGAAGTTGCCATGATGTTCCATTCTATCTTTCCTCTTAACACATTCTTAACAACCATTACTATCAATTTCAAGGAATTGCACGGCGCTTGCGCAATCCACGACTGCAAATTCTTTTCTTTAAGACGAATGGGAGCTCACACTACTTATCCCGTGACAAGGACCAGAAAAAAATACTGGCCTACTCGTGAGGGAGGGTGTTGACGAATAAATCCCATATTGCATGTGGATAAAGTCTTGGACATGTTTATAAGGAATGAAAAATCATCTCTTGTAGAACCGATTTTATGAGATGAGTTAGGCCCATGAATTTTTTCAGTACTACCACATTAATTTCACATGAAGTTTATAGGAGAAACAAAACAGAACAACATAAAATATAAATCGAAATCTTCTTTGTGTTTTTTGTTTTCGTTTTGTCCATGTATAATTAAGAAAAAAAAAAGATGGGAATTGTTTATTTTTGGGTTCTATAAAGAATAAGCAAGGCTTTTAAGCATCAATTTGTTTAGAGATAAAGACTGAAAAACACTCTTAGTTATAATTAGTTTCATAATTAAGGGAGGGACAAATTTGAGAATGGAACAAAAAAGTAGTTAAAATGTTTAATAATTCATATAAAGAATGAAAAATGTCATTCTAAAAAGAGCACGAGGAGGATTCTGGAAGAAGAAAAGCTACATTTGACATGATAATCTACTACTGTCATTTTGTAATGGAGAAAAAAAAAACAAGGAAAAAACAATATTGTAATTAAATAATCTTTATGTGTGTATTGTAGTGAAAAGTCGTAACTCTTTACATTTCTCTTGGCTTTTGTATTGATAGGAATGAATCAGAGTTTGTTCAGGATATAATTAAATGGGTATCACTACAAGAAATCAGGTCTTGTCCAGAGCTCAAAATCGTCGCAAATACTCCTAATAATCGCTGCAACTGATCATTTTCGGCAATTTCTAATTCGCTACATGTTCGATGAATTTAAAGTGTCATTTTTTTATAAATTTCAGCGATAGACAAAAATCATCGCAAAAACCTACTATTTCCGGCAATTTTTGTCCGTCGCAACTATCTAAAAAATTGACAGAAATAGCCTTTTCATTTACACCTAATTGTTCAGAAAAGTCAATTGCAGCGATACACATCGTCGCAAAATGTTAAGAAATCGCCGCAAATGACTCAATATTTCCCCACGATTTTAAATTTTCGTCGCTATTATGTATTTCCAGCGGGTAATTGTCACCGAAAAAGATTATTTGCAGCGATACTTAATTGCTGCAAATTAGTAAAATCGATGAAAAAATTAATTTGCGGCTATGTAAAATCGATGAAAAAATTAATTGCGGCGAAATTTACTCTCTGCAAAAGAGTTTTCCAAAAAATTAAAAAAAAATGCACAAAAATAGAATCCACAAAAAATATAATAAACATCCAAATTATATGTTCTTGCTCAAAAAAGCAATTGCACAAGTGGGTAGCACAAAGCCAGACTTACAAATGATCTAAAAACCAATAACAGGTGTCAACCAGTAGGTAAAATATCTGAGTTGTAAAAAATGAATTTTAAGAAACCAAGCCAAATAACAAATAATTCATCAACTGAAAAATGCCAACAAATGTGTAAATGATTGTATTCATCAAAGAAGAGTGATGACAGATGGGAATAGTAGTATCAGACACTAAGCATACATTTAATAGTCCATGTTTTAGTAAAGAACTGGAGGAAACACTTACCACTTGTATATGATGCTGGTGGGAAGAAAGTTTTCATTAAATTGGATCAATGGATAAGAGACTGAGGTGCGAAGGAAAGAGGAGGTAGAAAAATTCCTAATTAATTCCTTATGTGTATTCATTTTGATTGTGATTTTCATGTATAGTCATTCTATTTCTGGAAATAAATATTTAACTCAAAAATGTGACGGAAGTGCTTCCAATGAACATAGTCCTGTCTTCTTGTCAAGCTCATATTTCACCTTACTTCCCTTTGTGATCTCAACAACCTGTATCATTCCAATTAGTAATACAACAAAGAGATAAATTAGAAAATGTGCGCTTGAAGAAAACGAGTTTCAATTTAAAAGTTGAAAATTCTTGCTAGATAAGAGAAAGCACTGGAAATTTAAGAAGGCTGAGAAAAGTTGGCAGCTGGGACTATCATTCCCAGCTGCCAACTTTTAGACTAAAACCTCTAGATTTAAATGTCTGGCTAGCTTTAAATTGAGTTGAGCTCGATTCTATATATGCCAGCTTGTCAACGTTCTTGAGCTATCCTGTGGCTCATAATCGAGGCTTGTTATAAACGAGGTTTCGAATACAAAAGCAAGATCAGATCCATCATTGGGTAGACACTTCCGTTATTATCCTCTACTTGGATAATCATCATATATATAGGACACAACCCATCCAATTCTTCTAGGTCATTAATTCATGTCATGCCTTTGAATCATATATCCTTCAAACAACATGATTTTAATTTATACATAGAAACCTCACCTCTGTCACGGAAATATAAATCAAGTTTGATCTGACGACGGACTTTATATCCTGTATTGATGAAGAAAAGAAGAACATCAGGCGTTTGTAACTGCTTTGTTAAAAGTGTCATTAATAGCATTATTTGTTATACTGGAACATGATTTTCATTATTGGTTGCGTCTTCATTTTGTACAGTTTTTTTTTTTTTTTCCTTCTTGTATATATATGATTCACTCACGTTATTCCTTTGTATAGCCAAAATAGTTCTTTAGGGAGTCCTGGGGCTGGTTTGACAAAAAGGAAAAACTAAAAAAAAAAAAAGGAATAACGTTAGCATTTGGAAACTTCAATCAATATTATTTAAGTACTTGTTATTATTTAATAGCTACTATTCTCTTGAGTAGCTAAAATATAATGGGACAGCTTAGTCAATGTCTCAAAGCAATCATTGAGATTTAGATGAAGAAATTACGGTCATGATAAGAAACTTCAAGAAAAGAGCCATGAAAATATTAATGTATCCAATTTCTATAATACCTTAATTTGCAAGTAAGAAGAACACAGACAATCAAAACACCTAATGTACCTGATTGCACTCTTGAGCTGCTCATGAATAGAATATTAGCCACCGAAGATCAGATCCTCGTGATAGCTACATGAGTAGGACTTAGCCATGGCCGTAAACATACATGCCAGAATTTCTACTAGGTCGACACCAGCAGCCTACAACAAAAATAGCCCAAATTTTAAATCAATACTAACTTTCTGTCACAGCAGTATAAACATGAAAATACTTTCGATACAAGAAAGCAGTTCAACATTTAAATATAAGTTCTATCATCCATCATGCCCAAACTATACACGAGTATGAGCACTCTTTGTAATAAACTCCGACATGAGGAACTAGAGGAAACAGCTATAGCAGCAAGGTTAATATAGTCGTGAAGAAACTCTTTGTGCATGGAAAACATCTCAGGCATCCTAAATATAAATATATATATATATATATATATATATATATAGTTCCAAAAGGAAAAAAAAAATTACGAACTCCAAAGAAATAATACTATACTTTGAACCATATGCACGTACGATCACCACCACAGTTGCCTGCATGCCACGGACAGTAAAAACACACACATGTATATATATATATATATATATATATATATGTATGTATATATATATATATATGTATGTATATAGAAGGGTAAAATATCCTATATTACTATTTTGCTTCTTACAATTAACCTTTCTAAATTTGTAATGTTTCTAATCACATCCCCAAGCAATATAAATCTGATCCATCCATAGGCAATTATCTACATCATAGCCTAACAGATATATTTTTTGCACATTAAGTGAAAAATGCATAGTGAAGAGTAATCAAGAATCTAAATAATCAATTTCTGTACTTTAGAAAGATAAGTAGTATCATCATGGTTGTAAAAGCATCTGCAATAATCTAAATATAAATGTAATATAAATTACTAATTAGTACTTCCAAGGTTGGATTTGTTGTCAATTTTGACTCCTCACATTCTACTCAGATCAATTGAGCCCCTTTTTCATCAATAAAATACAAATTTACTATTTGCAGATTGCCCACTATATAGAATGTGAGGAGGGAGGAAACAGCCACTTAGAATCCTGTAGCACTAGAAGAATACCACAGCTTTAAAGCCATAATGACACTAGTGGATTAGAGCCAATATAAAAAACAAAGAAGGGGAAAAACCAACGGCTAGCAGCCAAAGAAAATGCATAGTGTAGAAGCCAAACAACTAGTGAGATGCATCACCCGAAACTTCCACAACGACCATAGTTCTTCAACAACGCTAGTAGCTCCCACAGCAATTCTAAAACTTCCCCAGAAATTATCACCACAGATTAGGCAAGTAGACGAGTTCAAGCCATCTTCCATGACAAACCCAATGTCCAGTCAAAGCAACACAAGAATAAATCTTAAAGCAACTGCCACCAATCAAGAACACAAGAACAAATTCTAAACCAAAGAAAGTTGCAACATTCAACTTGAAATGCAAATCTTTTTTCATGAATCAATAAAGAACTCCCAAAAATTCTTCATTTAAAAAACCCAAACTCTGTTTCTAACAACAACAACTTTAAACGCTTCCAAAGGACAAAGCTGAACACAAATAAGTGAATGACAACAACCCATAATATAAACTTGGGCAAAATAAAGAGAGAGCAGAGAATGGTGAAGGTTTATTCCGAAACGAGAGAGAGAGAGAGAGAGAGAGAGAGAGAGAGAGAGAGACTGACCTTCAGGGCGTGTTTGTATTGCTTGACCTTGTGTGGAGGAGAAGGGGGCTTTGACAGAGGACTGGCAACAACGTTGAGGTGTGGGTGGTGGCAAATGGGGACTCTAGCAGCGGCGATGTAGAGAAATTCGAGAGAGAGAGGTGAGACCAGATTCGAGGGGAAAAGGAAAGAGATCGGCGGGGGGCTGGGGGAGAAGGAGGGGGTGGCCGTCCAAGAGAGGTGGCAGTGGCATGGTGAGATTGTGCTCTGCGGAGTGGTTTGTGCACAGCAAAGGCTTGAGGGAGAAGAGGGATTGAGGAGAGAGAGGGGGGAGGTGGATGGAGACGGGAGGGAAATGAAGCTGTTCGCAAGGGCCAACTTGATCCTCTTCCCTGGGATCCCTAGGAGAGCCGCCGACTCCAACTACCGTCCATGTATGATCCATACTAGATCTGACCAACTGCCCATCCTACCTCCTCTACGTTCTTGACAGCCCATCTTTATCTCAGTAGAGTCTTTCAATGGCATGTTTCGGTCCTCTTTCCCATTCCTAAGAAAAAGTGAGCCACCGGTTCAGGTACAAGATACTATCATTATCATCTGAAAAATTAGACATCCAACCCGTAATCGCAACGACCCAATTGCAAGAGCGGAGCTCTACCAACTGAGCTATATCCCCCCGAGCCCAGTGAAGCATGCATGAAGGAGTCAGATGCTTCTTCTATTCTTTTACTTGGCGCAGCTAGGCCATCCTGGACTTGAACCAGAGACCTTGCCTGTGAAGTAAATCATCACACCTACGGTCCAACCAATTGGGAGAGAATCAATAGATTCCTTTTCGAGAGCGATTCATCCTTCCCGAACGCAGCATACAACTCTCCGGTGTACTGCGCTCTCCAAGTGTGCTTGTTCCCCTCCTTCTTCCTTACCATGACAAGTCTTTGTGAAATAACTCCGATGAGAAAAAAAAGAAGGCGTTAAGAGGACCATCCTGGCCCAACCCTAGACACTCTAAGAGCATTTTTTAAATCAAACCTGCTCCCATGACTAAGGGAAAATGAGTGGGTGAATTAAATTTTATTAGTTTTTTGCAGCGACATAATATCGTTGCAATAAATAGAAAAAGTTGCCGCAAAATATCAAAATCTCATTTCTAGCGAAGCAAAAAATTGTTGGCACTGCTCATTTGCAGCAACAAAAATTCACCGCAAATAGTCTTGTACAGTGTCTCCTATAATTTGTAAAAGGCTACTTCTGGCGCTTCAAATATCGCTGCTAATAAACATTAATTAATTGCAAAATACCTATTGCTGCGACAATTTTCACCACAATAAATACTTTTTACGGTGATTTTTGTATTCGATGGAAATAAATGCCGCTACAGTGACAATAGTTTTTTGTAGCAAAAAAAAAGTCACTGCAAAAGGTATAAAAGTTGTCGCAAAATCTTAGCATTGAATTCTCCCTCACATTTTCCAAATTTAAGCTGGAATTCAGTATCCAATTTAAAAATTCGCTGCAATAGTTATTAATTGCGGCAATTTTTTTGCAGCAATCTAAAAATCGCTGAAAAATACCTATTTTCTTATAGTGGGTGGACTCAATAATGATAAATCTTACAGTTCTTAATGTTGCTAAGTATCCGGTTGGAATAGAGTCTCGTGTACAAGACATTTATCAGCATTTAAGCATGGGAAGGAATGATATTATATGTATGGTAGGGCTATACAGAACTAGGGGAATTGGTAAGACAACTATTTCAAAAGAGATCTATAACATAATTTCTCATAAATTTGAAGAAAGTTGTTTCTTGAAGAGTATTAGAAAACCTTCAAAACAAGTAGGAGGTTTAGTTCGACTACAAAATACACTTCTTTATGGACAATGCCTGGGTCATGTCATTAAAATATTAGACAGTTGTGGTTTCTCCCCATATCAAAACACTTATAGATAAATGTCTCATTACAATTACGATTTACAATACATTGTAGATGCATGACTTGCTACAAGACATGGCCAGAGAAATTGTCCGACAGGAATCACGCAAACAACCGGGCACACATAGTAGAATATGGTTTTATGAAGATGTTCGCTACGTACTCGAGGAAAATGCAGTAAGTTCTTAGATTAAAAGCTCTTTTAATTGAATACTTCTTACTAGTGAAACTTACATGAAAAGTAATGAATTTCTTTTAATAACAAATGGCAAAGAACTGCATGTTAAAAAAATTTATATCATGTATCAATATATAATTTGATCATTTTTTATATTTCCAACTTCAAGTAATGTATTTAAATCATCATACTTTAATGTCCTTCATCCAACGTCATTAAATATACATAATGATCCCTTTTCAAAGAAAATAATGAAATTTTTAATGAGAATATTGCCTTGTCTTATATGAATGACTAGTTAATAATGCAAGTAAATTTGAAAAAAGACACATTTTGAAGGTGATTAAATACTTTTGGATAATAATGGCTATTATAGTTTTGATATTATAATTTTAATAACTGCTGATAAACAAAGACTTTAATGATCTGATTTTGCTGGCACACTTACGAATTGTCTCATCGGGGAACAAACAATATTGAGGGGATAAAAGTGGATCATCCTGAGGGTCATGATCATGACATGATATGCTTGAGTCCCAAAGCATTTGCAAAGATGAAAAGACTAGATTTTTTATAAGTCGTGGTGCATGCTTTTCTAGAAGATCGTACTTAATTATCTTTCTAATGAGTTGCGAGTACTTGATTGGTCAAACTGCCTTTACATTCTTTGCCATCCAATTTTCGTGGAGAGAAGCTCATTGATTTTAAACTGTATAGAGGCCGCATCAAGGAGATTAGCGGACAATTTAAGGTATAATTATTACTTTCAATATTTCCTTTCTTTAAACCCATGTGATCATGTGAACTTCCTCAGGGTCACAAATTTTGATTATTGCATTCTCTAAAAACTATATAGAATCTAAATGGTGCTTAGACAACCTATTGAAGATTCTTGAATGTAAGAAAATAATGAAACGAATTGTTCTACCAATATTTTATAAGGTAAAACCATCGGGAGTACGAGATCGAAAAGGAAGATTTGGAGAAGCATTCACTAAATTTGGAAAGAAAATCAAGGATGACATAAAGCCTCTACTGGAATCTTGGAAGGAAGCTTTAGAAGAAGTAGCCAATTTGTCTGGGTTGGAATATTTAGCCATTGGGTAAGCTTTGCCAATATATATGTTTGTGCGCGCATATATATATCATGGGGCAATTAAATTGACACAAATCCAGGATCTGGCATTGGAAAAATTAGTAAAGGTGAAATACCATACAAAAGGATAAATATTTTCTATTTAGTATTATTTTTGGAATTGAACTTTATGCAAAACATAGTAAAATTAATTTACAAATACTTTTTAGGGATTTAATATCTACTACCACTACCATTACATTACTTTCACATAAAGTTTATTGAAGAAATTAATAGAAGAACATGAAATAAATAAATAAAAATACATATATTTTGTTTCTTTTTTCCCTTTGTGACGTCTTTTGATGAATAGCAAGCAAAAGCTAAGGAATAGATCAGGAATATACATATATATAAATATATATATATATATATATATTATATATATGGAATTCGTCCATCAATTAACTGTTCAATGAGAGTTGGAAAAAAATAATTAAGAAAAGGGTGGGATTTGTTTATTATTTGGGTCATTAAAGAATAAGATCTGGACTGATGACAAGAAAAAAAAAAACAGCTTTAAATAGGTAGTGATTTTTAGTTTCAATTTGTTTCTCGATATAAAGACATGTACTTTCTTGATATTGCATTTTTCTTCCAAGAAGAACCTTTGGCTAAGGTCATGGAAATATTTGATAGTTGTGGTTTTTTTTCCAATTCATGGTATCCAGAGGCTTATAGACAAGTGTATGATTACTATTAATTATAAATGTATTTGAATGCATGACTCGCTACAAGGTATGGGTCGAGAAATTGTTCAAGAAAAATCATCCAAAGAACCTAGCAAGCGCAATAGATTGTGATTTCATGAGGATGTTCGTCAAGTGTTCGAAGTAGATATGGTAAGAGTCACAAAAGAAGTTCTCGGGTTTTAAAATAGTGTGTAATATTAATTAATCTATAATTGATTGGCTATAGTGAAGTTGATTTTAGAATTGATGTAGATGATAGAAAATCTACAAATAGATATATTTCTATTTGATGGTACAACAATTTATTGGTTGAGCAAGAAACAAGATTGTGTTGCTAAGTCCACTGTAGTAGCAAAATATATTACTTGCAGCACTGCAGTGAGTAATGCTGCTTGGATGAAAAATCTTAAGTTTGGATACATCCACTAAACTAGACAATGTGTTTTGAGATAACTAGTCTGTCATCTCGTCAATAAAATGTAGGGCACAAATAAGAAAAAACATATTGATGTGCATTATCACTATATTTTAAATACAATAGAAAGATGTAAGGTCAAAGTTAATTTTGTTTCCTCAACTGAGTTGGGAATGTATTCAATGACCAAGAGATTGTCTTTGGAGAAATTCAGAGAATATGTTGCTAGAATGGAGTTGAAAATACCTGGGTAAAGTAGCCATATGATTAGCATACATAACTTAGGAAATTTTGGGAATGCCTAGATAAATGGAGTTATGGGGAATTACCTAAATAAATGGTTGGTTATTTGCAAAGTAACTTATAAGGTAATTAAAGAAAGCCTCAGGAATGACCTTTAGAGAAAGTACTTAAATAAAAGTTCAACGTAAGTCGATATATGTTTAATGTATTCAACGTAAGTCATCAATTGTGGCAAGAATATTTATTTAGTCACAAATAATTGATGTCGTTCGCTAAGGATATAGTGAACAAAAGTTACCCCTAATATGTGATTAGTGGAAGAACATATGATAAAAGATGCGGTAAGATAAGATAATGACAAAAGCGTGCGCACATAAATGTTAATTTGTCATGCTCTGATGTTGAACTGCAAGAGTTGCAAGTAGGAGTTTTGTGAAAAATTTATATTAGTACCAAGGTAAACATTCTCAACTATTTAAGTCACCGTTGTTGTGTGTTCAAGTGGGAAATGTTGTTTCATGGGGGTAACCACACCAAACGGTGCTCCCCAACAAATTTGCACCCTCCCCTAAATGTTTCCAATAAGGTGTTGGTTGAGGAAGTGTCAAGAGACACAAATGTTTGATTGAATGATTGAGGTAAATTATTGCATATTTTATACATCTAGAACTCATATATTTGAATTATTCATAACATTATTATTGGTTTTGATTTATAGCATAGTTAATGCTTAATTTTATAACTTGTAATTTAATTGAGTAATATTTCTTCACATGCACAACATATTTTTAAAATTCTATTCTTTCTTTTTTTTTATTTTATTTTTTTCTGATTTTTGTTTTATTTTATTTTTTTAGCCAGCCAAGAAATGTAAAGCATGAGAAATAGAAAAGTAAAAAAAAAAAATGTATCAGTTTTTGGTTTTGGTTTTGGTTTTGGTTTCTCTAAAGCCACACACACACGCCGCACGAAAAAAAAAACATGGGCTTTTTCAGTTTTGAACAAATAGAGGACAATGCGGCTTTACACTTTGGTTGGAAGATGCAATAAGGCACGAGGGGACCAGCATAATTTTCTTTCTTGTTTTTTTTGGACGCCACATGAATAGAGAGCGCCGCACATTGAATAACCTTGAGGGATCCAACGTCTGCCGTAGCCCAGCCGTCCTCCACTGCCTACCATCTCTACCTCTATCTATTTGGCTTGTTCTTTTTACTCTCTACTTTTTATTTTATTTTAGTTTGAAATTCTTGGTGTATTTTTGAGATTTTTTATTTAGAAGTTTGGGCATTTTATTTGCTGTTTATTTTCCTTGATGATAGTTATTTTTTCTTTCTTCTTTAAGCTTCTATTAAATAAACATTACAATTGTTATAGATTGATTTTGAGAATTTGTAATTTAAATACAAGGATGAACCTAGAATTTTGATTTTGGGGCCTTTTCAATTTTCAGCTCATATTGCATTAATTATTTTCTAATCTAGCTTAGTTCTAGTTTAGTTTTGTTAATCTTTCAGTTCTATTGCATATTAGGTTAATTAGGACTTAATTAATTTCGATTTTTTAAATTAATTTTCTGATTAATTGAGATTGTTTAACTTAGTTGATTCCTTGATTGTTAATTTCAATTTGTTAATCTCTTACATTTTATTTTGACACTCAAAAAATTTTAAAAATATGAATCTAGTCCACAACTAGTGCCATTTTCATTCCCTTTGCACTCTTCCATTCATTGCACATACCACCACTTTTATTTTCTCTTTGTGAATATTTTCACCATTTTAAACGATTTTGATTTTAAGTAACTTTTCCTAAGAAGACGATAAAGGAATTTATTCCTAATTATTACACGACATCCTCTTACACTTGGGACAACTTTTGTACTGCTTACTTTTTAGTGAGTCATTGAGGCAAATGGTTTTTGCCCCTTTCCAACTAGTGTTTGTGGTCTATTTAAGACCAAGGGTGCACAATCAAAGAATTTCCAATTTTTTTGTCAAACACCAACTTGTAGGACAAACACTCTAATGAGATTGTCATCAATTTTGGGTAAAACATCCAACAGATCACCTTAGATTGGAAGATTGCTCCTATAATCAAGGATGTCATGATGATCATCATCAAGTCAAAAGAATAGACAGCTAGAAAAATTCATAGAAATGCCAATTAAGTTGCGCACAATATTGCATAATGGGCCGCTTCCAATAATATTAATGGTAACATCTCCATGCCATTCATCCCGCTTCCTTGATCCAAACCTTATTTTTAAACCGTTGCGAATCTAGTTATTTTAGCTTGTATTGTACTGTATTTTGCCCAAAAAATAAAATAAAATAAAATAAAGAAACACTCTTTATCTAGCCTGAAATTTCTCCTCAAATGTCTATCAAGTGTGTTTGTGAATTATTGCAAGAGTAATGGAAAATGATTATGAAGTTTTATGGTGTCCAAGTTCCGCACAATCTATTTAGAAAAAAGTAAGCCACACCTCATATAAAAGGGTTTTGCTACACAACTTGCACCACACTCTACACCTCCTATTTTTTTAAATTTTTTAATTTTTTAATATTTTTTTTTTTTTTGAGATTATTCTTTTTAAACTATTTCAAATTTTCTATTCACTATTCATATAATAAATATTTGATAAAATAAAAAAATAAAAAAAATGTGGTGTGTGGAGTGTGGATAAATAGTAAAAGGTTGTAAAGATTTTTTGTATTTGTAATATTCCGAGTTAGACTGATATTGTGAAAAATTATTAGATGGATTGTCTTAAAAACCAAATGAACAAGATCTACTCATATAATTTTCATAATCGATTTTGTCGCGTCTAATAACTTTTTTGAATAAATCTATTTGCAAATCCTTTTATTAACACCCCAACTACATTACTGATGTAGAGGACTGTCACATTAGTTTACATAAAAATATTTGCACTTAAACTTTTCTATGAATATAATGGGTCCCATAATAAATAGTTGTAAATAATATTATTCTTTTTTATTTTCCAAATGTAAACCAGATTTTAATGTTCTCATGTTTGATATATGTGGGTAATGGCGTAAGCTTGTGCATGAATAGGGCTCGTTCGAGCTCTTGGAGTTAATAACACACTTAATCCCATTATCGATCAATTATTAAAGTAAATTAAATGAGGATTAAGAGTGAGAATTTAACACGGATACGGGATGGGTGCTGGATAGGCCGGCACTGTCCCCGCTTGAGTTTTACCTCTCACCCCCGCACCCCCCCCCCCTC
This sequence comes from Cyclocarya paliurus, assembly GCA_029856935.1. NCBI lineage: Eukaryota > Viridiplantae > Streptophyta > Magnoliopsida > Fagales > Juglandaceae > Cyclocarya > Cyclocarya paliurus. The sequence goes on from CM056947.1 coordinate 28,024,067, forward strand.
CCCCCAATTTATATATCTATATATATCATATATAATAAAAAAAGTCTCTAACTATAAATAGGATTTTTTTTCCTCTCTCTCTCCTCTCTCATTTCTCTCATTCTTCTCACCACCCTCCCTTCCTCTCTACTCTTTTCTTCTCCCCATTCCTTTCACGCCTCCGTGGCATCACAGTTTACCATCCTCTCTTCTCTCTCCTTTCTCTTCTCTTCTTCTTCTCCTTCTCTTAGCCTAGTTTCTCTCTTTGTTGTCATGGGTCATGGTCAAGCTGCAATCTACGATGATAAGACCATGGTTGCCACCGAAGATCTATAAATTAAAGACTTACGACTCTAATCATGGGTTTGTGAGTTTTATGACCCATGGTTGTAGCCGTGGCCCGTCGATCTATACATAGATCTAAAGGTCTGCGCAATTTAATGGGTGGTTGCGATTTTTATGATGTATATACGATTTTGTTGACTTTTTTTCGAAAAATTTGTTTTCAGATGGTGTGCCTAAATGGTGATGTCGTCAATCTGCCACCTAGCAAGCGAATGCGGACGGTCACCCCACCCAATTGAAAATAGGGTGCGGGCCGGGGTCGATTTGGTCACTCCAATCAGACAAAGATGGGATGCGAGATGGGTGGTAGGGCGGGTAGCACTCCTATAAGTTTAACAAATTTATTATGGAGTCATTACTCAAAAAGGTGATAGTTACAATATTAACTAGAATTATTTTGATGTATATAGTATTAAATAGCTCTAATGGTTAGTCCACGGCCTTATTTGTTTTTTACATTTTAAAAGTTGAAATAAGGTCATTTAATTTAACTTAATTATTGATCCACAATAAAAGCGTAGAAAATATAAAAAAAGAGGAAGACATGCATAAAGATTTATGTTGTTCAGTACTAAGGTCTAGTAGGTTCATGGGTTTCTTAGGGGAGAAATGTACTATATTTAGACTGCATTTGGATGTTGAGCTGAGCTGAGTTAATCTGAGTTCTTTATTAATAGTAATGAGTTGAAATGGTTGAGTAAGTTTTATGGAACCCGTTTAAGATGAATTTAAAATATGTTTGGATGTTAGGATGAGTTTAGATATATTTATAGAAAGTTGTAAAATTATAAGACCCACCATAAATATCTATTGTTTACTGATATTATTGTCTTCCTATAGTGTGCCGAACCTGCAAAAAAAAAAAAAAGTTTTCTTCACTTCATTCTGATGCAAGGATCAAGGAATAAATGTCATACTGTGGGTTTGAATTGTTGAGTCCAACCATACATGTTAATAAGTAATGCACTTGAAATGCATTGTCCAACCGATGTCAATTGTCAACTCATGACTGGAAAACTATAAAGTCCATCTCGGTAGTTGCCGGCGCTATTTATATGGAGTCCAATCAACAAGTTCAAGTTGAACTACACTTATTTGTGTGTTTTGATATCCAAAGCAATTTAAAAGTGAAGTGTACTTAGCTACTTTGTACATCCATACGGAACCATAATTTTACAAGCTCTTATGTATAATCAGTCCTTGGCTCGTGCGTTAATACAATTGTAACGAAGGTGGAAGAGAATGAGAGGTTGAAGGACATGAGATCTTGGTGTGTGTAGAAGTACCCATGCCTTCGTCGTGCATTTTCCTTTTCTACAACTTTCTCCTACTTTATACCACTTCCTTTATTAGGGTCTGTTCCATATCCAAACGAAGCCACTTAATCCTTGAGTCAGCTTTATATTATGTCACTTCACAACTCAAATTCAGGCCTTTTGTCTTTTCTTTTGTGTCTTCCTTCTTCTACTAAGATGGGCTGACAGCATGCCTTGGGCCCTTAGTTGGGCCCATTTATAAGATGGTGATTTTTATACGCAACATTATACATAACATTTTAATTTCCTATAATCTCTCACGTACATAGCTTATTAGAGCCCTAGCTATATAGAACTTTGTAGCGTAGACCATTTGCTTATAAAAAAATCCTTAACGCTGAGGAAACAATCAAGCAATTGTCTATCCAAGAGAGATTACTAGGCCCAACCTTTTAGTGGGTAGATCCTTTTTGGATCCAATAAATAGTGTACATAGAGTGATCTCCAAGTTTGTCTTGTTTGGTTAGGTGGTTCAGTTAATATAAAATAAAATATTTTGTTAAAAATTGAATAAAATATTATTATAATATTTTTTATTTTAAAATTTAAAAAAGTTAAATTGTTTATTATATTTTATATAAAAATTTAAAATAATTATAATAATTATATAAATTAAAGAAGATAAGATAGTTTGATTTTGTGTAACCAAACCAACCCTTAAGCGTCTCTCGTCAAGCAGCCTGCCTTTCTTTTACACGATGATCTGATTCCAAGTTTTTACTAAGGATAACAAAACTTCATTAATTAGTTGGCACCCACTTATGTAGCTAAGTTGTTCTTAATTTACATTATATCGTTACTTACCTAATTTTTTATGCCTTCAAGGTTTAAATTTTTTTTATTAGTATTGGGTGTATAAGAATAAAGTTTCGAGTTTCAACTAATTTTGAGAATTCCCACAAATGAACATCGGGTAATTCAATAAAAAATCTGCAATCATTCCTAAAAATTATTTACACTCAAGATAATTCGAATGTTAGTCGTGAAGAAATTCATGGGCCTAATACATTGCATGTGGATAAGGTCCTCTCTTGTAAAACCAATTTTATAAGGTCAGTTAAATCTATAAATTTCTTCAGTTAGAGCGACCATGCAATACTCATGAGATCAAAACTCTTACCACTCAGTATTCGGCCTGGAGATTAGCCTTAGTTGTAATTATTTAGGGAGGTATGCGCTCAGCCTGATCATGACTTGTTTCTATGGCAAATGTTTCTTTTTCTTTTTTAAAGCTTAACTTATGGGGAAAAAGGTATTAAGAAAGAAACAAGGACCAAACTTTCACGTGGAATTCACTTTAACAAAGGAATCTCACTCTTTTTTCATTTTTCTTAACAAAGGAAAAGACCACTTTCTGTCAAAGGCCATGCAATTGCAAGCATGCAGCAAACCATCTCAAAAGCAAAAACGGATAAAAAGTCGCTATCCCTTAATATATAGCCCTTGCTTTTCATGTTGTCTTCCACTCATTCATGCACTTATGGACATGCATGGTAAAGAAGCAAAAACGACTTTATCACAGAACTACTCAATATATATGTATGTATTTCCATCAAACAGAGCTGTTTCTACTTCAACTCAGCTCGAGAATGGCAACAACATCAACATCACTGCCTGAGCAGCAACAGCCAGCTGGGGAAACCCTGATGACTCCTGAAGTTGCATCAAGCAGCAGCAGCAGCAGCAGCAGCAGTGCTTGGCGTTCTTCTGGGTCTCTTGGCCCATTCTTTGTAGTGATGTCAGTTCTAACAGTTCTTGCTATTATCTCGTGCTTGCTGGGAAAGAGGTGTACAAAAAGGGCAGCTTCTCCCATGGAGAGTATCGGAGACATAGACTGCTTTGGGTGGGTGAAGCGGAAGTGCATGAGGCCGCGGTGTATATCCGGCGATGTTGAAATTGGAGCAAAGATTATGGGATTTGGCAGAGGGAAAAATGATGTCAAGGTTAAAGAGGGTGAGAATCAACCTCCCCCACAGGCTTGATTATTGATGGTATTGGTGGGTTTATGCAATCTGCATGCGTGGGAATAATTTCATATTCAAGCTGTAACATTCCTTTTTTTTTTTCTTCTTTTAATGGGAGTTGTAAGATCAGACTTTTTGGTTTTGTTTAATTTGTACCTTGATTCATATATTTGAATATATTTTTACATATGTATAGATGCATGCACGTCACTCTCAAAAGTGAATTCGTAAATCAAGAGAAGAACAAAGAACATGTACAAGAAAATTGTTTATTTGTGATCAATTATTTTTAACGAAATGAGTATGTTTTCTTCACAAATTGTCATTCTCGTTATAAATAATTGGTCACAAATATCCGTTTTTCTTATACATATATATATATATATTAATTAATACAAAAAATATACCACCAATTAATATTTATTTAATAAAAAATATTTTAATTAACCACGAAATTTTATAAGAATAAATTGATAATGTAATTGTATAACTGTTTAGTAGCATGAATTTAGTAGAATTAAATATTTGGGTGGGACCCTTTGCTGACTGTTTGGAGTTGGATCCACCCCACATGAGCTGTATGTATGAATGGAACCTGGCTGACAGTATTAATTTTACTTTTTTTCAGTACTGTGTATTATTCTATGGCATGATAGAGCCATGCATGCCCATTCACCATGGATGGAGTACTTCTTAATTTACAAGCATTTATATAAAAGCATGACCATGTTATTACCTTGATTGTTTTGCAATAAAAGGAATTGAATAATGTATAGATGAATCATTTATGTATCATTCCATGCATCGTTGTGCACACATGAACTTGTAACAGCTTAACTATTCTTCATTTGCCAGGGCGTTTAAAATTAGATTGAAATTAAACCCTCAGCTCTCATGGTTCTGAATTTCAAATTAAGGATATAATAAATAATAAAATCTATTTCTTTTATTAGTTTCAATTTTTTAGACAATTGATTATTTCACATGCTATCATAGTAGTCACACCCAGACAATACTAGGGGGTCACCCAGCATGTACTGCTGAGCGTGCCCATAATGCATTTTCAATTTTTTTTTCAAATATTTTGTAAACATATTTAAACATTTTAAAAAAACACACACATTTACTAATACTAGTCCTTTCTTAATAATTAAGAAAAAGAATTAGAACACACGTGGGTTAAATTGAGAAAATAAAATAAAAAATTACTTAATATTTTTAAATTTTAAGATTGTAAGGTCTCGTTTAATTACACATATGAGGTTAGATGAAATAAAATAAGATAAAAGTTGAAAGTTGAATCAATATTATTAGAATATAAATTTTTCAATATTATTTTATTTTGAGATTTGAAAAATTAGTTGAATTATTTATTATATTTTATGTAAAATTTTGAAAAAATTATAATAATTATACGAGATGAGATAGGATATATAGTATTAAGATATAAAATAAATAATAAAATCTATCTCTTCTCACCGGTTTAAACTTTTGGAATAAGTAGTGATTTCACATTGAATCCTGATTCAACACTATTCCATTTAATTAAGCATTCCACGTCTTAGACCACCCATTAAGAAAAAGTCTAACTCACACGTGAAGATGATATTAAAATATAAAATAAATAATAAAATGTATAACTTTCCATCGACTTAGGGTGGGTTTGGATATTGAAGTGAGTTGAGTTGAGTTGAGATGATAAAATATTGTTAGAATATTATTTTTTAATGTTAAAGTTGTTTTAGAATTTAAAAAAATTGAATTGTTTATTATATTTTATATGAAAATTTTAAAAAAATGTAATGATGAGTTAGATATCCAAACGCACCCCTCAACTTTTGAGAGAAGATTTCTATTTGAACTGTATAATCAAATCGGCCATATCATTTATCTTTTAAATTGAAAAGGTAATAGCAAGCTTCCTACGAGGAAAAATATGCACAGCCCATAGAATCTTATCACGTGTCTCTGCATGAAAGCGACAAAATACATGCACCGACTCCCTTGCTGGCTGCTTCTATATTATCCAATTCCACCCTACAAATAATGAAAATTATGCTTAACACCTCATTTGGCTTATTTTTTTTCATACAAGAGGACGCATCCCGTGATTTTATTCATGAACCTTTATCTTCTATAATTAAAAAGTGTTATTCATGGTCTTTTCAATAATATTATACACCATCTATTTTATCATTTAATATTACATCAATAAATATTGAGACAAAAATAGTAAAAAATGACGATAATTAGATTTTTTTTTTTTTTAGATCACACGAGAGGATGATAAATAAGAGGATAATAATCAATATTTTTCTTGGCAATTATATATATACATTTTATCAAGGAAGTTATATTTACCATCGATTATAAAAACCAATTTTCCCTTTTTTTAACCAAACTTATTATATATACTAAAAAAAATTAAAATTCTGAAAAAAAAAATCATTTATTATTTTTTTAATAATTATTTATGAAGTGCATAAGCGTCACGCAATTTCTTTAAAAAAATGATTAAATGCAAGATCCACATGATAAAAAAATTAATTTCTTAATAGTGAACCTACTTTTTTTTAAAGAGATTGCGTAGTAATTACGCATTTTACGACTTTATGTAGCATTACTCTCGTCAAAATATGTTCGTGGTGCTTCCTAATATGACTCGAAAACAAAATTCAAACCTCACAACCATAACAACTCATAACACCAAAAAAAAACAACACCGCCTTCTCCTCCTCCATCATCAATACATTCTCATCTCCTGATCTGATCATTCATCTCCATTTTTATTTTATTTTTTTATTTTTATTTTTTATGTTTGCATTACAAAAATCATGGCTTCACTCAAGGTGGATGATCATCATGATCAGCTCAAGCAATTGAAGGACATCTTCGCAAGATTTGACATGGACTCAGACGGAAGCTTGACCATCCTAGAGCTTGCTGCACTTCTTAGGTCCATCGGACTAAAGCCCTCCGGCGACCAAATCCACGTCCTTTTAGCCAACATTGACTCCAACGGCAATGGCTCCGTCGAGTTTGACGAATTGGTCAACGCCATTTTGCCCGACATGAACGAAGAAGTACTGATAAATCAGGAGCAGCTTTTGGAGGTTTTCCGGTCGTTTGATAGGGATGGCAATGGCTACATAACTCCGGCTGAGCTGGCAGGATCTATGGCCAAAATGGGTCAGCCATTAACGTACAGAGAGCTCACGGAGATGATCCAGGAAGCTGATGTTAATGGCGATGGTGTCATTAGCTTTCATGAATTTGCTGCTGTAATGGCAAAGTCTGCTTCTGGTTTTCTAGGCCTCGCTTTTTCGTGACTGATTTATTTTATTTATTTATTTATATTCATTTTCAAATTAATGATTATTCTTGTTGATATGATCAGAATTTATCATCTCTGTTTGACTAATTTTAGATGGTTACAGCCCAGAGATTTAATTAGTATAGTAAATGATCATGAAGAAATTCATGTCCTTTGAAAAATTCTATTTGAACAATTCTATTAAAATGTTGATCCAAAAAAAAAAAAATCTATTAAAATGAGATCAGTTTTAGATTGAGGGATGAAAATTTTGCTATCTTAAAAGAGATGTAAGCCATATGCACAAAGTTTCAAATGAACTAGCATGCTTTCTCTTGACTTGCCTTCTCCAAGATACAACAGCCTAATTAATCATCGTATAGTTCAAACAAATTTTGCACAAATGATTGAGCCCAAGTTCTATAAAAAAAAAAACACATCTCTCTTGCCAAGAGTATCTAGGCACTTTGCTTTTTCTTTTTATAAAACTTGTCTCATAGGTAAAAATAGGCAGATTACCACTATTCATGCAAAGAGAGATTAGAACTGAGAATACAAAGAGGCTGGAGCACCTCACGTTTGAAATAATTCCGTAGACTTTACCACCCACCATGGCTTTTTCCTATTTCAGTTATGAGTATTTAATAGCTAGAGGACCTAAAACATACATATTCTAGAAAGAAAAAAATAAAGTCCATAGACCCAAAGAAGCTTAGGCAGAGTTAGCCTCATTTGCATACAGAAACAGTTTCATCTATTCTCATCTCATTATTCTAATTTTTTTAAATTCTCACACAAAATATAATAAACAATTCAACTTTTTCAAATCTTAAAACAATAATAATATTAAAAAATAATATTATAATAATATTTTATTCAACTTTCATCTAAAAACATCTAATCTTATCTCACTATCCAAACGGAGCCTTAATCACTCTCGGATCATCAAACATAATTTTTTTTTAAAAAAACCCTGAAGCAACTTAACGACCATAAATGACCAATAGTAAATCCATCTTAATGCCCAATCTTAACGTCTAAATGAATTTCAAATTCCATCGTTATTTTTTTTTTTCGATAAGAACATAATACTTTTATTCATCAATTCAAACGTTACAAAGATAAATCAACCCAAATAGCTTGGCTATACAATCTGGAATTGAATTCCACCAAATAGATACATCATCAAGATGCCATGCATACTTAGCCAAAGCATGAGATACACCATTTGTTGCACGACCTCTATATTAAATAGACCAATTAGAGTAATTGTTGAGTAGAATTTTGATTTCTTGAACAAGGCTACTCCATAGAGTTGTTGAACACCCATACTTAGTCAATTCTTCTACAGCAAGGAGTGCATCACTTTCAATTTGTAACTCAGCTAAGCCTAAGGGAATACACAATTGCAACCCTCTCAAAATAGCAAGTAGCTCGATCTCCATTGGATTAGCAACTGCATTTTCTGGTTTACTAGCAGCAAAAATCACTTGGCTTTTATCATCTCTTAAGATCACACCATTACCAGATCTACACTAATCACTAAATGTTGTTCCTTCCATATTAAGCTTTAAAACACCTGTTGGAGGTAGTTGCCAACAACATGTATACTTCCACTTTTGCTTTTGTGCCTCTGCCATTGCTTGATGTTCCTAATATAAAGACAAAGCATGCATGCTCTATGACTTGATCTGGTGACAAGATATTCTCATCATACATTTTTTTATTACGCCTATACCATAGTCCTCATGCCATAAAAAATAGCTTCTCTAACTCCGCTTTAGTTTTCCTTCTCATAACAATGTGAACTAAGTGTCAGAAGTCCTGTGAGTTGAGTCTTTGAGAGAATGTTATTTCTTATTGGAGATTGAAAAGAATGTTATAAAATACTATTTATTAAAAAAGTAAAACTAGATACAATCTTAGAGTGTGCAAATGAGCTCCGCGTACTCTCTTTGAAAAAAAGTGGAGTCCACTATTAAAAAAATATTTTCCTTCATGTGGGTCCTAGATTTACCCATTTTAAAATAAAAAAAAAATACATAAGACTTATATATCCTATAGCTGCAAATATCATTTCTCTTATTAAAAAATACTAACACAAATCAAGATCCAAATGGCTGATCCTTTTTTACCCCTAACCAAATATGCTGAACCATTCCTACATACTTCGCATGCTCCAAAAGTTATTCAACGGCTTCAGTGACATAGATTTGAGATAGGATTAGAAACGTCCTTTAGATTTGTACTGTCCATGGCCCAATATTACTGGTTGAAACCACACGCGACTTGGACACAAAAAGTTGCAGCGAATTAGCAGGTATCAAGAATATTGTTGCTGGTACTTCTTGAGCCTGTTAAATCTCTTCCTTCCATGATCACTTGCAAAACCAAAGAATGAAGAAATCTAGACGCTCCCAAGGTTCAGCCAAGAACTCTCCAGTGCCTAAGAAAAAGTGTTTAGATTTTGAAAAGAATAATACTAGATTATATGGTCCTAGGGTGTGCAACGCAAAATGATATTTGCAAAAGATTGCATTTTTCAAAAGAGAAATGACAAGGCAAGATAGAACAGCTTTTGTAAAATCCCTACCTAAGCTTTCACTATTAAACATCCTAGTAGCGAAAGTTCATGGTCAAGGAAAGTGGCAAAGGCACTATTATTTGAGTCCATTAGTTTTCTGTATTGTGATCCATCTATTGCATGATACAAGAATGACATAAGATTACATATAGTCTCCCAAAACATCGTAAATTTGAGTTTCGGAGCTTAAAGAAATAGAAAATTGTCTTAACCAAAAACTTGTGGACATGTGTGCATGACTTCACTTAAATCAAGTAATGCAACTTAAAATAACCATCTCCGCGTTTAGTTATATACATTGAAAAGAAACCCGTCTTCGCAACAAGTCTACACCTATCTTTGCTAAGAACCTTCACAAAAATACCTCATCAATGGCCCTCAGGCTTCTCGTGAAAGCGTTTGGATGTTGCCTCGATACGGGCTGTATACCCTACCGTTGTTGTCCTTAATGATCTCTGCCGCACCATATGACAGTATTCAGGGTCATCTGATTGCCCATCTGTTCTTATCCACTGTATCATCTGATGATACAGGGGGAAAAACCGCAGTTGGATGGCAGCATAAGTGATATATGGGATGAGAGAAGAGAATAGCACAAACAGTGTGAGGAGCCAGTAAAGGGGGGCTGGTGCACAGGCTTCAATAAAGACCTTGTAGGCAGTTGTTGATATGTTGGGGTCCATTGCTCCATAAGCCAAAAGGAATAAATACCAGAATATAGAGCCACCCCAAATTAGGATATGTTGTATATATGTGAAATAGCTGATGGATAGTGCCATCTGACAGTTCACCACCCACACGACGCATGTGTACATAGTCGTTCCAAGGATTTCCAATCCAACAACTTCGCCACCTTTACGGAAGGCTTGATGTTCCATTGAGCGGATACAAAAGAAGAAGATCAAAGTAGCACTCAGCACCCCATTAAATGCCCAGCCAAGGATTCTAGACCAGCTAAATAGGACGTTTTGTACACCTTCTTGGTACAACAGAGGGAACTGCAAGGATTAGAAAGGAGATGTCATCCCAATGCCCTTTACTACTAGGATTCTAATTTTTGAAGAAATATCAAATCTTCCATTATGTGTCTTTACATTTGTATCAATTCGAAATGACATAAGAAAAGCACCACTACATTGGATTTACCTTGAGACAAAGCCGTGAGGAGACATCCTGGTCAAACACTCCCAAGGCTATCACAGGAAGTGATGTGAAGAAGACATTATATAGTGACAGATACCAGTCATTGTATACAGTTTGGCCCGAGAATGATGCATATGCCTCAAAAAAGAAGAGAGTGAAGCCAAAAGCAATGTTCTTGTAAAAGAAATAGCATATCTGCCAAACAGAGAAACAATTGCCAATTAGCCATCAATTTGTTTGAGTTTAATGTTAGTGTTACAAGGCATAAAATAAAGGTAATATGCTGCCACATCGATCATCTGGAGAGCCAGAGAAGTCAATTGCTGACCCATTACACAACAGCTCCACCCATTCTTAGTGTCTGTCTCCTGTTGAATACCATTGGGAGCAGAGAAGAAAGATGAAATAAGAAAACCATCAGAGACCAAAGGAGAGATTGGAAAGTAGAGAGATGGCAGAGTTGAAGGTTCCAGGGAGGGGATTTTGAGGTGGAATTTTAGAAGGATAACAGAGAATAGAAGAAAATGGAAGAAAGTGGGAGTTTTTGAAGAGAGGTGACGTCTGGTTTTCTTAGAGGAATTTGCAGACAAGGAAGAAAGGAAAAAAACTGAAGGCAAGAAAATTGGAGCTAAGGGTTGTAGAGAGGGGGGGGGTCTCGGTGAGTATTTTCAGGGGTTCTAAAGTAGAAAAAGAGAATGAATAGAAAGATTAGAACCAGGAGAGTGTTGGTGGAAAAATAAGTTCAATTATTTTTTCTTCAATCCTTCTCTAACACCGGAAATCTCATCTTCCTTCTTAGTCCCAAACACTTCTAATACAATAAAATGCAATGAAGTTCTCTGGTTAAATGAGTGGTTCCGTGAACGACATGGCAACATATTTACCTATGGATTTCTTTCAATTTGAGAGAAACATTTGAATGGGAGGAGAGCTGGACCCCAAAAAATTCCCTTGAAAATGAAATCTTCAAGCTTTTCAATTCTATGTCTCTGTTTCATTTAAAACCAAGCGCGAAGTTCATGGTGGTGCCAAGATTACAGATCTGGGCTCACTCCCATTTGAAAAAGTTTTGAATTGTATTGGAGATTAATAACATAGAGCTAAAATTTAAAAGCATATCATCTGCCATTTCCAAGATAATACCATTGATGAGATTCTTCTGTAACACCAATGTCCATGCACAAGAAGCAAGCGCTCCAAATATCGGAACTGCGCAATTGCAATGTCACTTGACATGACGGCCTGAAATTTTGCAAGTATTAGTAAAAGAGAGCAACTGAAAATGCATTCAAGTGAAATTAATTTCCAGATGAACCTAACAAAATACAAAAAGAAACCTTTGGGCAAGTTATTCTGCATTTACCTGCATTCCCTCAACGCCACTGATACCAATTCCAATATCTGCTTCTTGAAGCATTCCAACATCATTTGCTCCATCACCAATTGCCAGAGTCGTGCTGCCTGTTCTAATTTTGACCAGTCTAGTAACCTGCATTACCAAGCAGCACCCATTGTCAGACTAAATTTCACTCAACAATGCTAGAAACCTGAAACTACAGGAATCAATAGTTTGTTGATAAATGTATAAATTTCTTTCATATATATTTTATTTGAAATACATAATTGTAATTGCCCAAGATTATGGAGATTAATGACTATAATGAGCGTTAATCAAATCCTGTATGAGCTCATGTCAAGATAGATTTAGCAAATATGTTAACGCTATGGGTAAGAAAACATATTAAAGTTGCATTTAGATGTTTTAAATGATAATTAAACTATGTTAAATTGTTTATTTATTTCATTGTTTATATTCTTTAATATTTTTCATCTACTTTTTTTTAATTCATCTTATAATCTTGCCCGCTTACCCAAAATTTTGGTTCCACCACTGCACACATCTGGTATGAAAATACTAAAAACAATAAAAAGAATGAAGGACTTACAAGTGCTTTTTGTTTGGGAGAAGAACGACAGCAGATAACCGATGCACAGCCAAGGGCAAGCTGTAAAAACATGTCCTTGACATCATCCTCTAAAGCACAGGCGAGTGACTTCCCATCAATGATCAAAGCCAATGCTTCTGAGTTTTCACCTGACGGGGCAAGCAGTTCCAGTCCCCCACTAATCTGGTGTAGAACTTTTGCCTTAAATTCCTAAGAATCAGCAAGATCCAATCAATTCAAAAGTACCAGTCATACAGGGTTTGTTAACTATGAAGCAAGAATTCAGTTGAGAACTGATTTTGGATGTACAAAGATGGTGTTTCAGACACTGTTTTCAGCTCCTGTTTCTGAACATTCTGTATCAATTTCAGGCAAGCACCAGTATAAGTATCCCGGTTTCGTAGGAGCTTTTAGTTCCTCGGTTGCAGGGATTAGACATGCTTGAACAGACCGTAGTGTTGAAATTCGCAGGAAGTTTAAAAAACCTAAGAACCAAATCTAGTAATTTGGCATATGAGCATGGATATTGAGTATCAAGAATGATATAATACTCTTTTGTTTTCAGTGCTAGAGCAGTATCACTATCAGATCTTTTGAGAATTGATAAGAAAATAAAATTCAGCATCTTACAATGACTGCTCCAAATCAATTTTCCATAAGATTCCAATACTTCATTTTGTTTTTCCTTTTTATCAGTTATCAAAAAGAAATGAAAAGCGCTAGATTTACAAAGAGGTCTCACAAAAGTACAGCTCACAAACTAATCTGGCTAGATGTGATATGTTAGATCCACTTTAGAGCTTTGCAATCTGATGGACTACAACAAGCCACATCAGTTTGTGAACTTTATTTTTGTGAGATCTATTTGTGAACCAAACATTTCTCAAAGTAAATTGATACAAGAAATTCCACTGAAAGATCATGAATTCATTGGACCTACTTCTCAGATATCAAAACCATTGTTTTAAATACCGTACTGTACCGGCCCGATACGGCATATACCATCCGTATCGGCCACTGGTCCGGTACAGGTATTACATATATTTCATACTGGCCGATATTTCGGCCCATACAGGCCAATATTTCGGCCTTTAATTTTTTTCTTCTTTTTTTTTTTCATTTTTTCAAACTACAAGCTCATTTTTTTACCCCCAATTCAAACTAGGCTATTTATAATTTATATATTTATATGTATTTATATATAATTTATTCATATATAGACTATTATTTTGGAATATAATTTATATATATTTATATATATAATTTATTCATATATCGACTATTCCGAAACGGTATCGGTATCGAAATATTTCATTCCAGTGCCTTGACCGGTACGGCGTCCGGTAAGGTATTCAAAACTTTGCTTCAAAGTAAAAGTTGGAATATGAACGCCAAGTTACCATGAAGTTGTAACATACACCCTCATTTAAAATCTGGTCGTTAAGATAAAGGATGCACATTACAACTTTTTGGTAGCTTAGGGTACACGTTGCAACTTTTTACAGTTCGGGTCCATATTGTAAAAGTTTTTTTTAGAAAGGAAACCTTATTCAAAAAGGAGGATATAGACGGGTTTACCATAGCAACAGCAGAGTTGTCCCCAGCTTTCTCCAGTGCTTTGATTTCTGGTGTCTCTGAGCTGATTACAATTTGCCTCATTCCTTGTCTAAGCAAACTACAGGCAAAGCTGCAAAACAAAAGAACAAAAAAAAAAAAAAATATCATAAATTCAGAAAATGTTTGTTTATTGGAGTCAGCATCTACTGAAACTCAAAGTCATTAACCAATCATACCCAATATTGATTGCAGTCTCCATTTTATCTCCAGTCAAAACCCATATCTTGATTCCAGCCTGTGCAAGCTTGTCAATGCATTCAGGAACCTATCCAGAACAAATAAAGAAAAGTTCAATGTCAATGCACGAACACCTGAACATATTTCGAAAATGAATTAACTTGTTTCATTGAAAATAGCAATTGTAATGAGTTCATGAAAATATTTTATTTCAAAGCACATATTTAGTAGTTTTTAGGATTTGAAAAATGAGCTTAGGAGTTTTAACTAAGTGAATGTCTTGACTTCTTAGCACTAGTTTGCTGATGAACAAATTATTTCACCAATAATAACACCACATATCAGTATAATTCCCCATAGAATGCTATGTAGGGAGTGATTTTAATTCCACCGGTTTCAAGTCTCTTCATTGCTTTAATGTTTTAAACATACCCCATTTTGAAGTTTGTCTTCAACAGCAGTAGCACCGAGAAGAATCAAATCCCTCTCAATCTTTTCTCCCACTTCCTCGATCATTTCCTCACGATCTGCACTCACTGAGTTCTTGGCCTCAGTAAGTTCCCTGTTGAACTCCTTGTATTCTTCTTCATCCAGTTCACGGTATGCAAGTACCAGCGTCCTCAAACCAGCATCAGCATACTCATTAATGTGCTCTTTAGTCTTCTCTTCAAATTCACTTCCATTCTTTGCAAGTCTTTCAAAAATGACACTGCTCAGGAAGTAAATTAAAGTATTACAATAAATTGAAGTTTTTGGAAAGAAGCACCAACTAAAATGAAATTAACTTTACACTATTTCCCATTAACTGCATCCCTGTTTGAGTGGAGGGATGAAGAGAGGTTTCTGGTAGTCTGTCATTTTTTTTTTTTGGCGGGGCGGGGTTGGGTGGGGGGTGTTGTAGTTTAGCATCTATGCCACTGTTAAAAAGAGAGAGCCTATTCTGCCTTACATACAAGAATCACAGCAATGAGATACCTCTTGCAAGCTAGCAGGATTGATGGCTCTTTATTAACAGTGTTTGTTAGATCAATAATGTAATCTAAATAATTTAAAGACTGTTCAAGTGGTGTTTATTTTTACAAACCTGTCAGCACCTTTACAAAGTAGTAGTAGCTTTCCATCCTTGTTTCTTACAATCACAGACATTCGCTTTCTTGAGCTGCTAAACTCCAGGACATTCAAAAGTTCATAAGATCTGTGAAAATGAAATAAGCTCTTTAAGCCATATATCTCTCAAAAATTGCATTTCTAACTTGAGCAGAAAAGATAAGGAATATCACCCTGCTAATAGCAGAAACTGAATGGGTGAACGAGACTGACCTTTCAACTTTCGTGCCAGAGATGGGATCAAATTCATGAAGTGAGATGCTTGTTTGAGTCCTCTCATAAAATTCAAACCCCAGTTCTCTTGCTGCGATCACAAAAGCAGCCTCATCTGGTGATTCGGCCTCATAAGAAATTCTTCCTGTTTCTTCATCAACATCAGGTATGGCAGTATGGCAGATGGCGAGTAGGCGTAAAAATTTCTGTATTACATCTGCACGAGGTTCACTGACCCATTTGCCATTTGTGACTCTTTCATCAACAAAGTTATACCCTTTAATGGATGTCCTTTCTTCAGTGGAATCCTCAACCTGGCCCTCTTCATCTGTCACCTCTCGAGCTAAAGGTAACCCTTTTCCATTGGACAGAGTTCTCTCAACTTCTGTAACTCCGCGCCCATAAGCAGTCCCAGCCATAGAACACTTGATGAATTCCATTGAGTTGCATGTCAGAGTTCCAGTCTTATCAGAAAATATAGTGTCAACTTGGCCAAGTTCTTCATTCAAATTTGAGGTACGTGCATGTGCTGGCTTGTCGGCTTCCTCATAGTACATGTGCAGATCTTGATTGATAAAGACAGTTTGAAGAACTTTGACTATTTCTATTGAAACATATAAGGAGATAGGAATCAAATAACTATATAACATAAGGGCAGTCAAAAAGTGCAAAATTGCTGCAACTGGTGCTTTCTTTGGGTTATAGTATATTGTAGTGTCATCTGGTCTAAGGTACCATCTTGTCATCCTTCCATTTTCGAGGTCCTCTCTAGTTGAAATCCCAAAGAAAATCGACCCAATAAAGGACATCACCACTAGGACAACAAACAAGAAGTAGACAATCTTATCCATCCTTTTCTCAATTTTGCTTCTCTTGGAAGGAGGAGCTGTTGAATTTTGCATAACCTTTGTATCATGACCCGTAAAGATAACCACCCCATAAATAAAATCCGTGTTTCGAAGTTTTGAGTCCCTAAGCAGAAGCTGCTGAGGTGTAAGAGGATACTGTTGCTCCTCAAGCTGCAAACCACCTACAAAAGTGTACAAATTTGCATTTGGGTCTTCACATTTTATTACAGCCTTGAAATTTTGGAAGCTCAAGTCTTCATGGAAGTTTGAAGTTGCATCTAAGGCTTGTTTCAGCTTCAAATTGGTTTCTCCATCGAGGTTCATGGTCTCAACATAGCAAATTGCTTCCTCATAACTTGAAGAAAGCAAGATGAGATCAGCAGGAAAAAATTCATCCTTTTGCACCTTCACTATATCTCCAACTTTCAAATCCATCCACTTAGCGTTATCAAATATGCCATCGCCATGATGCACTTGAACCTTTCTGTTGTTCATCTCAATATCCTGATTTAAATTTTGTAGACTAGATTATGAACCATAAATATCATAGCAAAATCATGTTACTGAAGATTCAAAAAATGGGAGGAGAATGGATGGGATTTCTAGGACCATCTCCAAACCTTGATGTGAAGACAGAATGTATACTTTACAATTAATTGCAAAAAAGAAAATTATAACGTTTTGGCATCAGATCTGTAGCAAGTACAGACAGCAAAAAGAGAAACCGTCTCCAAATTCCATTTTGTATGAGCTAAAATTATCAAATAACAAGTTAAGAGGCAATGAATTTCCATGAAAGAAAAGGCTTGACTTGACAATTTTTATAAATGTTCTTTCATAATCATACCCGAGAACAGGCAAATTAACACCTCTTAAACAGCTTATTTCTCAAGGCATTACCAAAATTGCAGGACCAAAAATATCAAAACATCCCATATTCACCATGTTCTGAATATAATGAATTCATTTTGTTGGATTTTGAAATATAAGAGGGGGAGGGGAGTAGTAAAGAACAGAAAGTTGCGTCCAAGGTAGCATTGATGTTCTAAATTTACCTGCTTTTTTCGCCTCCAATCTTCAAGCACCTCTTTTCCCATTGTAACTCCAATCACCACAACAAGAGGAAGAACACTACTAAGAGCCGTATATGGAGACAGTGGTGTGAAAGACAGTATTGCACAGATGAGAAAATACATATTTGCAACTCGCCTGAATTGCTCAAACAATGATTTGGGGAAGAACGTGGCAAGCGTATATTTGGTAGTACTGACATAATTGCTGCCATAATTGATGGCACTGGCCTCAATGCATTCAGGGTGGTTGCTATATACTATCCTTGAGAAGCCAGGACTACCAATCAGTGAGTGTTCACCTCTTTCTGAAGCCTTCCCACGTGAGGAGTCATGGATTCTGCCAAAATGATGCTTCCTTCTTCTCCCACCAGCCATTTTCTGCAACTTACACCTCTAACACAAGTTCTCCAAAATCATACAGACCCACTAAAGAGAACAACTTTGCCACACCAACAAAAATATAACTGCCGAGACTTTGATCGATTGTAGAGTCAGATTCCTGAAGAGTAAAGACCAGCTTTGCAAGAACAAATCCAAAAAGGTACCAGCTTTTAGAGTTCAGCACCCAGAAACTAGGACAAAAGACAAACTGTAGAAAGAAACGGAGAAATTTCAGCTACCAAATCCAAAAAGACGAGGATGAACCGATAAAAAAACATTTAAATAAATTTCGTAACAAAAAAAAAATGGAGCGAAAATGTATCTCAGTCTTGGATGTGACATACCCAGAATCAAAGACCCTTGAATTTCAACCTTCTGATAAAAATCCAGCATGAATCCCAGTTTATATCTGGAGATTCAATGCAACGGGGCAAAGACAGGGAAATCTGTAGTGCTCTTATTTTGTTAAATGTTTACGGGTTGCAAGCTGTTGACGGCCTGACTGCCCTCCGGCTTTGACTTGTAGCTAGAAGCAACAGTTTTTAAACGTGTATATCATCATATGGCCTTCTGTATTTGAATCTTTGACTATAAAACTCAACTACTACGTAAAGAAAATCAAAAAACGAAAAGAAAGACAACCAAAACTAACACAGTATGAACTAATATAGGACTACAGAAGTAAATTCACATATGCCAGCTGCTAAATTAAATTTGACAAATAAGAGTACATATATATATATATATATAAAAGAATGCATTTGAGTGCTGGTCAAGTCTTCTAGAAGGTCTAAGGAATAAATGAACGACATATTCAGGGACGTGGAACCAGAACAGACATGGAAATAGTAGTTTTTTATTTTTGTCTCAGCACAATGGAAGTAGTAGTTTTTTTTTTTGATAATAATGGAAGTAGTAGTTGAAAGACAGTTACTTGTGCTTTTACGTTACCGAATCAGAGAGAGAGAGAGAGAGATTTTAAATAAACAAATGAGTGCGGAATAAGAATCCCAGTACTTTATTAGTTCAAGTACTTAAATTATTTAAAATTTTAGCTTTTAAACAGTCTTTAATTTATCTTTTAACCTTTCTTATTCCATTATATTAATATTAAAAAAATTTAAAAAGAAATTCTACGGACTTTAGAAAATTAAATATTTTTTTTCTAAATATTACATATTTGTATAATTTGAGAGATGTAGCAGCAAATTTAAATTGTTTGCTTATAAAGTCTTTGAAACTTGGTAGAAGTTTGGATAATAAGTTGAGATAAGATAAATTGATATGAAAATTAAAAGTTAAATAAAATATTATAAAAATTTTATTTTTTTAATATTATTATTATTTAAAAATTTAAAAAAATTATAATAATTAAATTAGATGAATTAAGATAAGGACTTTTATGTCCAAACCTGATGGCTTTCGTTGGGGAATCATCAGCTAAAGTGGCGGAGAGTGAATTGGGGATCGGTCAAACAACACGTACCTACCTACTTTCACGTGCTCAAATGCTTTTTAAATTAATATATATATATTTATATATCCATTTTTATATATTTCTTTTCCTATTAGAAGATAATTACAACTATTTTATTTTGTTTGTATAAAAGTTCTGGGAATATTTATTTGATGATTACAAAAATGGCCATATTTTGTCTGTTTCTTACATTCAAATAATCCAGTACTACACCTTATCTTGCCTACCAAAGTCTCTTAGTATATATTAATATATTTACCAAAGAAATTGTCAAAAAAGGGAAAAGATTAAAAGAAAGAATAATAAGTCCTTTATTTCCATAAAAGTTCATCGACATGAATCTGGCAACCTGCATCCTCTATCTCCTAAAAAATGTCCAACTGGAATCATTCATTTTCAAGACTCCATCACTGCAATATTCCAGCTGATGTCTAAAGATGGATATAAATTTGCTGCATTTTAATTATCCAGACTTAATGCCATACACATTTATATATATATATATATATATATATATATATATATATTATAATAATAATAATGCTAATTTCAATCTTAACGTGTGCAGTATTTTTTGAAAAATAGTTTGATCTATTATTAAAAAGTGAGTTTTTTTAGAATAATATCCTAGTATGCCTTCTCATTTTGTCTCCTCACTTTGACCGCTTATGTTTTTCTTTTCTTTTTTACTTACTGATTAAGAAAGTAACTATTAGTGTATTGATATTTTTTATTTTTTAAAAATACTTAAAATGTTAAAAAATGTGAAAAGGAAAAATATAAAAAATATAAAAAAGATGAATTTTACCTAGACGGCACGCAAAGCGGTCACTGCTGGGCGGCAGTCTAGCATCACTCGATTTTTTATGTGGGTTATAGAAGAAAATGATTTATATATTATTTCAATATGCAAGTCTCGTATACTTATTTTTTTAAAAAGTACAATAAATTATATGCGTGAGTGTTTAATGTGAATTGAAGAGAAGAACACAAGTGAAACAGTTCGAGCTTACCCTTTTTGTCAACAAATGTGTAATTGAATTGTAAAAAGTTATAGAAATGCAATGTTGGATGAAGTGTATAAATTGGCAAACATAATCATAGTTATACGACTAAAAACAAATTATTAGGTTCAAGATGGTCAAAGTTTGGTTGCATGCCGGAAGTCGATTGGTTTGACTTTTTTGGAGTTTCAGTTTGAGATTTTTGGGCTCTAAAACAAGGCTGTAGATTTGAATTCTTGAACCTTAAGGATTAAATTGAAAGGTCAAGTTTGGGTCTAAGACATTAAGGAAAAGAAGAAGAAGAAGAAAAATGAAGATTGATTAAAGAGAAAATCTATTTAGATGTTTTATCTTTTACACACCTAACACATCGTTGCTGATGTGTCAACCAGCTTCTACGTCAATTATGCTAAAAAATAATGAGCTATGCTATCCAGCTGTTTAAACCGCACACTACACTTGTTTTAATTTTTTTCTTGTTAAAGTAATTGAGTCTTTTTACTCATCATCCCTACACCACATACTTATTAAGGAAAAAAAAAAAAAAAAAGCAAATGTGTGGTGTAGGGGTAGTGAATATAATTTTTCAAAAATAACTGGTGTTTTGATTTTTTTTTTTTTTTTTTTTTTTAAGTTATAGAGGGTCTCATTATAAGAGCATTCTCAATAGTTCATTTATCCTATCATTCAAAATATATCACCAAAACTCACTTTTTCTATTTTACATATTGATTTTTACAATAGATTCATATATCAGTTTATCTATTTTTTCTCTATATCATTTAAATATTATTTTTTTTAATATTTTTTATTCATTTAAAATATTTCTTATAACTACCAATAAATTTGCAAATGAGAGATAAAATAATTAAAAATATTTTAGAGTTTTGAACAGTATTCTCTATATCTAGAGAATTACTGTAGCAAAATGTAAAATAAAGATCAAAATACAAAATCCATTGAAGAGTCTTTGATCAACTTTCTTTATATTTTACAGAAAAATATATTTTACATGAGTCATTGTGAATGCTCTTATGATATGCTAACACTTCGACTTATGTATAGCAAAACTCTCGATCAAATGAATGACTGGATGACTGAATTTAGAGAGAATGATATGGATCTGGTCTTTAAAATTTAAATCTTCTGTTTGGATCATATATTAAATCTGGATTTGGGTTCTCACAATAACTAAATAAAGTTTTTAGACCTTTAAAATCATGGATTTGAAATAATTGTTGATTTAAAATCCGAATCTAAATCCTTTTTTTTTTCTCAACATATATACTTAAATTTATTCATCAAACCAGCCTAATTAATCCAGGCCTTCAGCTACTGAAGAAGCAGCATTTTTCTCTCTCTTATGTCTAGACCCATGACAAAAATAAGAATAATTTTTTTCATTAGTCACTATTTACAATCTTACTCCCTACATTCTATGAAAAAATAAAAAAAAAAAAAATTTGTCAAATATGTAATGTAGAAATAAATAGTGACTGATGTATAACAAAATCTCGAAAACAAAAAGTTGAAGAAACCTTACCAAACTTTTATTTTTTTCAATTTTCTTTTTATTAGAAAGCACAGTATATTGTAAAGCATGAAGATGGAGAGTAGGGACCGACACCAAACTCCTAGTAGAATGGAGGTTGCCAACATTTTCTCTTTTTTTTTTTTTTTATTCTTTCTATTTTTATAAGTCAAAGTTTGGACAGACTTGAAAATGTTCTATTAAACAAAATAATTACTAAATTTAGCATGTAATTACGTGGCAGATGGAAAAGGATGAATGGTAGGTTACCGGAACAAGAGAAACGGATAAAGAATGGTAGGTGAGATTGTAAAATATATATATATATATATATATATATATGTATGTATGTATGTATTAGGAGTATAATATAAATTTTAAGTTAATTTAATTTTATAAAATCATCAATGATTCAAAGCCACCCCATTCCAATGAGGAGGCACATGCATGCACGTGACTGTCAATATTTATATAATTACTTTTTTTTTCTTTTTTTGAAAAAATAAGAAGTGCTTAGAAGAAGGAAAAACAAAGGGAATAAGGAGACAAATCTCAAGAGAGAGTGGAAATGGTGTAAAATAAAATTAACAAATTGTTGGTGCCATTTTTTAATAAAAAAAATTTATTAACTTTTACATTATTTTTAAGAGAGATGATTTGGGAAATCTTGGTCAGATCTATTTTCTGTACCCTTAACCTCTTTTTTTTTTTTTTTAATATTATAACAACTTTATTAATTGTATACAATTATGGAGTTGGAAGATACCAATTTCACATGATCATTAGATTTTACTTCTAAATTTCTCTTATTTTTCCTTTTTCCTTCTTTGTTTCCATGTAAAAAGAAATTGTAAGGTTTTTAAAAAAAATATCTATTATACTCATTTCTTTTTTAAAAAAAAAAAAAAACCAGACAGAAATTCAAAGAAAAGTGCTGTTTCTCCTAATTTGCTGTGGGTGGAAGAACTTAAAATGTGCAAGAAAATAGGAAAAAGGGTCAAAGTTGTACGTAGCTTTGGTAGGCTGGTCTAGTTAGTTTGCGACGTCGTTGACACAGCAAATGCATGCACTCTAGGATTTTGTTTTCTTTAATTGTTTTTTTTTTCTTTTTCAATAATACGTTAGTGGAATTTAACCATATCTTAGTTTTCTGTAAGCTAGGGATGAAATCTCTTTTTCTTTTTCTTTTTCTTTTTGGGCAAGAAGCCAAGAAATATTCGTTCTGTTCAATTTTGTACCAAATGGCATAAGAATGAATCTGTATACACGAACGGAAAATTATTTTACAAAAGAAGAGTACGGTGAGTTTTGAATAGTCAGTTGAGATAAGATGAATTGAGATAAAAGTTAAAAGTTACATAAAATATTATTAGAATATTATTTTTTTAATATTATTAATGTTTTGAAATTTAAAAAAGTTACATTATTTATTATATTTTTTATAAAAATTTAAAAAAATTGTAATGATTAGATGAAATGAGTTGAAATCAACTCTAATTAGATGTATCTTTCATAATGTTGTCAGAAAAGTTTAAAATTTTTACCACGTCAACAACGTCGGAAATGTATCGTCCATACTAATTTGTAAATAGAATAATTCGATAGTTTCGTTTGTTTTCACAAATGAGATGAGATGAATTAAAATTAAAGTTAAAAGTTGAATAAAATATTATTTGAATATAATTTTTTAATATAATTTTTGTTTTGAGATTTAAAAAAGTTGAATTATTTATTTTATTTTTTAGTAAAAATTTGAACAATTATAATGATTAGATGAGATAAGACGAAATGAGTTGTGAACAATTGCAAAAACAAACGAATTAGAGACTTGTTTGAATGATTTTCTTCCTAATAAGTGGTAAAACAAAGTTTACAATAGTGTGTTGGAAGGTAAATTATGGTCATTTTTGTCATATGAGATTGAGACAAAATACATACACATGGTTTTAAGGATAAAATATATCAGGCCTATGATGTTTTTTAGGTCCAGTCCAAGAGGGGACTCATCAGGAGGGAAGAAAGAGAGAAGGAAGGAGAAGACAAAAGGCTGAGGGAGTGTAGAGTATCAAGAGGAAAAATGAATGATGTGACATAAAGAAGAGGTAAAGGGACATAAAGCAAGGGGCAGAAGATAAAAGGCACGGACATCGACTAGTTCAAGGACCCTAGGGTAGACTTCTCTGGAAAGACTTCTTCAACCTCACGAAAGAAGTTCAAGCGACGATATCTCCACCACCAGAAGACAAACCTTCGAGATCTATTGTACAGTGAGGATGAGGAACTATGAGAGACTATAAAACAAGCTTATTATAGTGGATCCTCCCCTCCCCGAACCCTCATGGACATAGGCCCAGTGCCGAACCATATAAATCTGTGTGTCTCCCTCTCTTTATTTTTCTTATATTTATTTACTGTTCACTGCTATGAATGTACGCACGGATATCGTACAGCCGCAATGGACCACCACCGGGGGCTCCACACAATACTGATCGAGGCCCAAACAACTTCAGCAAGGCCGGGAATGGATATTTCCCCCCTTCGGCCTGTTGTGCCATTTTTAGGTTTTAACATATGGTGCCATCTATGGGATCCAAGATTATTTTTACACCGGAAGCGAAATAAAGATGATTTTTCGGTGTACTAAATAATCTTTGAATGAGCAAATGAAACTCTTCCAGATAAGTATTCTCAATATTTAAAAATTTCTTTTTATGGGCAGCACTATTGCAAAAATTGGGCGAGTAAACATTTTCTTACCTAGGTGGGAACCACAAATTACTCGCTGACTGAATTGCAAATGCTCAGTACCCTTAATGTACAAAAAGGGTGAGTATGGGAGGATGTAGTACATTTAGAGTACACAAGCAGGAACAAACAAGTACACATTGTGCACAAGTGCACTATGCACATACTATGCATGGCATGAACAATGCATGCACGGTAGGGGGTGCACGGTAACCCCTTTCCCAATAGCCACAGTGACATGCTCCATCAATGCAGAGTTGGTCGTCGAAAACCCCGGTGGGCTAAGGGTGGCCCACGACCACGCACCAAGGCTCACGATGTACTCGCGGAAGCACACTGCTAGTAGCGAGGACCTGTCAGAAGCCACTACACAAACCGCTAGTGTCGTCTGAACCCCTCAAGGTGACCCTCGGCCTCCTCCCCCCTGCGGGACCATGGCCGAGATCTCCTCTGCCTAGTCCAAACATGACACGGCATCCCAACCTTTCCTCCGATGGAGAGCGGGTTTAGTCTTTCGATTGCCCGACATTACTCTTGGGACGTCATCTCCTACAACGAAACGTCAAACAGATAACGCCTCAAACCCTCACCACACTCCATCTCCATCAAACAAGGTGCCAAATGAGTGGCACCTTAGACCTTCATCGTACCCTAGCAAGCAAGACAGCTCAAGTTTGTGAATTTAGCACTCGTGATTAGAGATTATTTACACTAACCGGTTTGACTTTTGCAGCATGATCAAACATCACCTATTTACCTTCCTGTTAAGGGTCAACAGGCAGGTTTAGCTTTAAGGTGGCCCGGCCTGCCTCTCGGTGAAGTGTGGGTTCAGTCTTTAAGGTGGCCCGATGTTACTCCAGGATTGCATCTCCTCCAGCAAACTCCGAGCCTCTAATATTCACCGCACTCCAGGATGACGATTCAGGTTTACGAATTTCACACTTGTGATTGGAGAATATTTACACTAACCGGTTTGACTTTTGCAGCACGGTCAAACATCCCTACTTACCTTCCTATTGAGGGTCAACAAGTCAATCTAGCCTTAAGGCAGCCTGGCCTGCCTCACAGCGAAGTGCGGGTTCAATCTTTCAGCTGCTTGACATTACTCTTGAGACAGCATCTCCTCCAGTAAACACAGAGTGTTTACACTTGAGCCATGACCGCCTCTCCTAGGTTATTTTCGACAACAAGTCAACAAATGAGAAGGGTCAGGGGCCATTTGGCCCCCTTGGCGCCCAATAGGAGGGCATGTCACTCGACTGCTCGACCTTCGCACCTTACTTGGTAGAGTAAGCCACCTGGCCAGACAAGCTATGCGCTCGCATTCTATACGGTTGAGTCCATCTCCCTCTAACCTCGTCAAGTCGAGCCCTGCGCTTGCACTCTATGTAATCAAGTTCATCTCCCGCTTATCTCACTAAGCTGAGCCCTATTCTCACACTCTATGTGATCGAGTTCATCTCTCACTTATCTCACTAAGCCAAGCCCCACACTTTCACTTTACTCAGTCAAGCCTATCTCTCGTTTATTTTTCCATAGCCGAGCCACGCGCTCACACTCTACCCAGTCGAGCATATCGATCTGACCTCCCCCTCCTCTCGCCAAGATGAGCTTTGCGCTCACACATCTCCCTCCATAGTCGAGCTACGCGCTCACACTCTATGTGGTCAAGTCCATCTCCCTCTTACCTCGTCAAGACAAGCCCCACGCTCGCACTTTATGCAGTCAAGTCCATCTCCTGCTCACCTCGCCCAAACAAGCTCCACACTCGTACTACATGCGGTCGAGTTCATCTCTTATTTATCTTGCTAAGCCAAGCCTCGCGCTCGTACTTTATGCGGTCGAGCCTATTTCCCGCTCACCTTGGCAAGATTCTCATTCGTTTTTGGAACAAATCGCCCTTAAGAATCACGAGCAACTGTAAGGAATAAAATATATCAGGCTCATAGTATTTTCTAGACCCAGCCCAAGGGGAGACTTATCAAGAAGGAAGAAAGAAATAGGGAAGGAGGAGACAAAGGGTTGAGTGAGTGCAGAGTGTCAGCAGTGAAAATGGGTGATGTGACATAAAGAATAGATGAATGGACGTAAAGTAAGGAACAAAAGATAAAAGGCACAAACACCGATGACTTCAAGGACCCTGGGGCTCCGAAAAGGATTTTTCAACCTTACGAAAGGAGTTTCAGCGATGATATATCCACCACCAAAAGGCAGACCTTCGAGATCTATTATACAGTGAGAATGAGAAACCATGAGAGACTGTAAAACAAGTTTATTATAGTGGATCCTCCCCTCCCCTAACCCCAGTGGACGTAGGCCCAGTGTCGAACCACGTAAATCCATGTGTTTCCCTCTCTTTATTTTTTTCCTCCCCAAACCCCTGTGGACGTAGGCCCAGTGCCAAACCACGTAAATCCGTGTGTCTCCCTCTTTTTATTTTTCCCTCCCCAAACCCCAGTGAATGTAGGCCCAATGCCAAACAACGTAAATCTGTGTCTCCATCTCTTTATTTTTCTTGCATTTATTTACTATTCACTGCTATGAATTTACGCACGGACATCATACAGCCACATCGGACCACTACTGGGCATTGCACACAACACTGATCGAGGCCCAAACAACCTCTGGAAATGGATCGTTCTCCCCTTTCGGTTTGTTGTGCCCTTTTTAGGTGTTAACACATGGATTACAATCTAATACATGTTAAGTCTTAATCACAATTTAAGCAAAAGTTGGTCCCATTATTAGGGTTTTGTTGATAACCTCTCAACACTTGATAGGGCCGAGTACGTTGCTATTAAAGAAAAGTGTGGTCCATTTAGTTGGGGACTAATTAGATAGAGTTAGCTTTTGATGCCAAAAATGTATTAAATTTAAATTAATGGTAATAATTTTGGAAAATGACATGATGAGTGGACCATGAAAATGGCAAATACATACTTACCCAAATTCTTTTTGTTTTCTTTTTAAATAAAGGAATATATGGGAATGACAATAAGAACAAAAAAATATCATTTTTTTTATTTTATTTTAAAGATTTGTATATTTTTTCTCACCCCTTAGCTTCCCCATATGTGCCTGCCGCCACTCTTGAGGCCGCTTTAAGGTATATCCCAGAGCCCTTTACGCGGGCCGTGGAATTCTGGAAGCCCCATTCTCGGTTTTTCTAACTCCTCTCGTTGATTCTCTATCACTAACCTCCACTTTGGAAAGCTCCTAAAGCTAACCGTCAATATTCCAAAACCAAATTCTGAGAGTCAATTACTTTCTAGATTGTAGTTTAGCTTGAACTGAGCCATAGCCTTTAACCTCCAGGCAACAAAACCTAGTTCTAAGACTACTCAATCACAAATACTTTTCAATACAAAGTTGGTCTCATTTCATTCAGTCTCATCTCATCCTATCTGATCTCTCTTATTTCATTTCAACATCCAAACACTATTCAAATACAAACACTTTTCAATTTCTTTCATATTTTTTCATCTAATCATTACTATTTTTTCAAACTTCCATATAAAATATAAAAATTATTCAACTTTTTCAAATCTCAAAACAAAAATAATATATATATATATATTGATAGGAAAACTGAAACTTTCATTAATAAAGAGAGGTTACAGACAATTATCAAGCCAAACAGTTTGAGAAATGAAGTATGGGCAATACTCATTCCACATTGAGATACTCTCAACATTCCAAGCATATCAGGTAAACAAATGAGCCACCCGATTACCTCTCTATAGACATGCTAAAATTGGCATTCTACAAATACTCTCGACAAATTTCTTATTTCACTCAATAATGGAACTAACAATATTATTTTTTAATAATATTTTAACTTTATAGTATTTGTATTTAACTTTTTCTCTTTTTTTTCAAAACTCAGTGAAAATCTTAATAGAAACCATCTCACTTTTATTTACAAGTTTTTCATCTCATCTCTGACTATT
Organism: Cyclocarya paliurus; assembly: GCA_029856935.1. NCBI lineage: Eukaryota > Viridiplantae > Streptophyta > Magnoliopsida > Fagales > Juglandaceae > Cyclocarya > Cyclocarya paliurus. The sequence goes on from CM056947.1 coordinate 28,052,780, forward strand.
ATTCATGAGTGCTAAGACCCAAAAGAAAAATCTCTAAAATAGTAAGTGGCTTAAAGGGTTTATTATTATTATTATTATTATTATTATTATTATTATATTATTATTTGTGTAAAAGGCATCATAGTTATAGCAACGCGGCCACCACTTTCACTCTAATATTCTACCTTCTATATAAACTCGAAAGTAATAAGTGACTATAACTCTGTCTCTATCTCTCTCTCAACCGAATAAGGAGAAGATATAAGAATAATAAACGCTAATTTTTAAAAAAGACATTATTAACTTAAAGAAAAAAATTGAATACTTTTAGGTTTTACAAAAAATTATTTAAGAGGACAAAATTAAGGTTTGTATTTTTTTATTCTTTTTACAATGAAGTAAAAGACATGCAAACAAGTTTATCATATTACAACACCAAATTAAAACATTTTTTTTGTATAATATTTACTGACAGGTAATGCGTTTTCCTTGTAGCTCTGTTTTTCTTTTTCTTTTTTGTAAATTTCAATTGCGGTGTGTTTGAGCAACATTATCGGAAAGCCCTACATCTCACCTTGAGAAACAAAAAATCTTCTAAATGAAGCTTCACAAGCAGTGAAAGATAATAAAGCATTCTTATCAAGTGAGCTATTAGACTGCCTCTCCTCCTCCATGGCCATCATTCAAAGCTTGAAACAAAATGACTTTTCCATCTGCAACTTTTTTTGTTTCCCATTTCAGAGTAATAATTCCGAGTGCAAGGGAAACAGAACCTTGATGCTCTCAAACCCTGTTTTTGCGTTTCTCTCTCTTGGCTTCTCCATGCTCTCTTCTGCTTTCATGCCGAGATCTGGCTGGAGAATCCCTGCTTCTCCGCTTATGATGTTTTGAGTGTCTTCTGCTGCTACTGCTTTTCTCTCGAGACGATTCCTTCTTTCTCCCTTTTGACCTAGAATGATGTCGATCTCGATGATCAATTGATGAATCACTATCTGAACCACTGCTTCTATGCCGATGTTTCCCAGACAACTTTCTATTCCTTTCATCTTCTGACGATGAACCGTCATTCCAATTCTGGTGACGGCCTGAGGGTGTTCTAGCTTTCTTATTTTCTTGAGCAAGCTTTTCTGGATTGACTTTGTCAAATTTCTTCCCAGATGAACTGGTCTCCATATATATACTACTACCAGTTCTGTCTGAGTTAACATGAATGAGTTCAGTTTTCCCAGACCTGCCATCTTGAGCAATCTCCAGATCATAAGGTTCCTCACGATCTACACGAGTCCTGCTTATAGGAGTGGAAGGCGGCTTATTTTGGACCGGAAGGATATTGGCATCTCCTGCATCCTTGTTTGTTGAGTAGGGCATTTCAGGGGGAACTTCTAGGCCTAGTTCTTTACCCAAGGATTCCAGAAAGTCGCCAGCAATTAAGCGGTTTAATGTCGTAGTAGCTGCTTCACTCTTCTTTCCTGGATCCTCAACTTTGTTTAGACTGATGCTTTCCCCTTCATCATCTGAATCATCAGAGAAAATAGCCTGCACAACTGAAGATGGTTAGTCTTGCAACAAATTAACATCATACTGATGGAATATGCACAAGTGCAATTAAAATACTGAAGATGGTTAATTGCAAGAACCAAAGAGATGCACTGTCAAATTCAAGAGATGGACAACTGCAGAAGTATCAGGAACATATGTTGACTCTCCTGTAAACTAAATACCAGTAGCCAAAATACCAGAGAAAAAATTAGTTCATATAAAAGCTTTAGCATCAAACTAATTATTAACGTGAGCAGTACTAGAAGTATGAACTAAAACTTCAGTAAACTCTCAGCATAGAAGTGAAACTAGTCTGAACCCCTAGGGGTTGGCTCAAGTGGTAAAGGCCTTGGGCTTGGGGGTATGCTCCCCCCAGGTCTAAATTCAAATCCCTTTGGGTGCAAACAATCTCTAGGGGCCATCAAAGTGGGAGATTTCTCCCTTGAATTTCCCAAGGTGCATTTGCGGAAAACTCCTTGCTGAGGGCCTGTACACCTCCAGGATTAGTCAGGACACTGTTCCGGACACCCAGTGCCAATAAACAAAAAAAAAAAGTGAAACTAGTCTGGGTTGAAAATAAGATCGACTTGAGAGAGAATATTTTCACTATCTTGGGCTACTCATTCCTAAGGGAAAAGATCAAAGATGAGCGTTCCTGCTATAATGGGACATCAGGGATACTAAACAAAAAAGTGAGGTGTTCCAACTATGGAAGGAGATATGACGTGTCTCATGCTTTTAGCGTTCTTTGATCAACATATAATTAACCAAACTGGAAGGAGCACCAATACATTAGGAGTAGGATTCACGTTTAGGGTAGAAACACAGAGAGAGAGAGAGAGAGCAATTATTTGTTTTGCATATTAAAGCCAATGTATATATTTTTTTTATCGGTAAGTCCTTGTATATATGAAGAAATCATGATGAATATCATTTTAACCAAATTCATCACAAAAATATATCTCAATATTATCAGATGCATACCAAAAGTACATCGATATCCTAAAAGCCAAGCCAACTATATCCTATACCCCATATACACAAACCCATCCACCAGAATCGTAAATTAGTTACGGTGTATCAAGTAATTCGAGGAAGTTCGTAGTGCAAAAACGAACCCAAAATGTTCAAGTCCACAGTTGTAGTTACTAAAGGCCATGAACTTTTGGAAATTCAGGGGAGACAAGCGAGAAGATAGGCATTGATATAGAGAATAAAGAGAAAGGAATAGGCGCTTAAGCTCCAGATATATCCCTTGCATATAAGAAAAGGCTCCAGAGATCCCAAATCTTTTTTCCTTTTAAATCAGAAACTACAATGCTAAATAATGGGAAATTGAAATAGGTACTCTTTAATTCTTTCCTAACTTCTAGGGATTAGATTAAATTGCTTTTAGGTACAGTCTTTTTTCACCCGAATCAAAATAATATTTAGTTGGAGAGATCAGTATTAAATATCAGGTGGTAAAGAGGCCAAATACTGTCTTGCCTAAAATATCTAGAAATTAAATCACAAATATAATACTACATAACGGAAAGTACCTTGTACAGGTCAACTGGCCTCTCAACATTTTCAACTTCCACCTCAACCTCAATTTCCTTGCTAGATGCGTCTTGCCTTATTCCTTGAACGTCAAACTGGGGTGTAGAGTGCGAGTCTCTATTTGCAGTTGGAGTCTCTTCCACTTTTGTTGATTTGACAGAATCTGATGTAAAAATAAGAGTATCGATCTTGCTCCGCATCCGTGGAGCAGGGGGTGGCTGCAAATGGTAAAAAAAAAATGAGTTGAAATAAATCTAGAGAAATAAAAATTATATGGCAGCTCTAACAGTGCATCTATTGACTGATGAGGGAACTTAGTACCTACTCATTTATCGCACTTGCATTTCAAATGTGAAACAAGGATTAAAATATAAAGGAGACTTGAATAACCACCCCCCTCTCATCCTCAGGGAGGGAGAAGGAGAGAGAGAGAGAACGGATTACCAACGCGGGAAAATCTAGAATACAGGAGAAACAGAGAGGCAAAAAGTAGGTGTGGAAAAGGGAAACTCAAATTACTCAAGTAGATTGGTCGATATTCCAGTCCTTATCACTGTACAGATTCAATATGCCTAGAAAGATAAATAATATCTCCATTGCATCTGCACAAGAGATCTAAATAAACTGAAACTAAGTAGCTACTATGCAATCTATAAGAACATTGCACCACAAATCGTTCCAGGCAACAGAAAGAAAGGGAAAGAACTGGATAAACAAAAAAAGAAAAGAAAAAATGGTAAATTCTTCCCGAAAGGAATCAAAGAAAAAGGGGGAAAAGGAAAATAAAATGAAAACCAAAAAACCAAACAGAAGCCTTGGGTAATGCAGATCAAGAAACGCAAAAAAAATAAAAAAGGGAGCATTGGCATTTGTTTCATCCAATTTATCTCTAAAATTTGATGAAAAATACATGTTTTCCATAAATCCAAAACGTCCCTAGCCATAACCCCACATTGGATTAGTCAAAATAATAATATAAGGGTTGGAGAGGGGTGAGTTATTCTATCTCGGGCTTGATGTATGTTGGATAGTTTTTCGTGGGCTTTTGGGGCAATAGGAGCTCTCTAGTATGGATTAGGGATTTTCTTGTATGCATCCAGTGTACTTAGTTCCTCCTATTGATATATATATATAATATTTTTACTTCTAAAAAATAATAATAATAATATAATATTATTTTTTTAATAATAATATTTTTAATTTATTTTTTTGATATTTTACAATTACACTAACTATATGTTAATTGATCATTTAATTTGATACTTAAATTATTGTTTCCCAACTTAAATATACTGTGGCTCAAAATTGGAAAACAATAATTTAAGTAAATAAAATAATGGTTATAGAGTGTGAACAGTTAGTCTTCAAATTTGGAGATGAATTTAAATGTACTGTAGCTCAAGGTTGAAGATTTTAGTGTCTGCTGAATCCAATGCAGTGATTTTAAACACAAATTCATCAAATTTTGAAGATGTCACTCATTTGATGAGTCTAATGCCAATGCTCGGAGAAAACACATGATACTACCTTCCCCAGATATGGATCAATGAGATCGAAGCGCTTGCATAGGACAGGTGAAGGGCGCCACTGGCATTCTTCACGTTTCGGGAACAATTTCTTCATTACCAGATCATCAGCTTCAGAATCCTTGACTTGCTGCTTCCAAATCAGTAAATTGAATTAGAAACTAGAAACTCAAAATCTAAAATTTCACCACCTCAAAAATACCTCTTGTCCACCAGAAGTGAACTGCATCCCTCCATTTGCTGAAAACTCCACAAACTGCTTTGGAGAGAACTTGCTTTCTTTACTCCATTGTCCTTTCTGAATTGCTTCAGCTGCAGCCTCAAAGTCTAATCTTTCATGAGCACGTGCTGCTTCTGACATATTACTAGCTCCACTTGAATCAGTAGAGCGAAGCCCTCCTTGATACTTTGCCTTGAGAAACTGCTCAAATCGTTCTTGCTTTACAGGGTCATCATTGAAAGGCTTCATAACTTCAGGCAACCCGCTCTAAAGTCCAGCATTAAGGAAATAAAAAAATCAATACATTCTAAAAGCAAATCAAACCAAGTATTAGAAAGTGGCAAGGAAATGGAATTAAAGAGAAAGGTCAATCCTGGATTGCCGAGATAATTAATAACACCAAGAGAAAAAGGAAGATTAAAAAGATGCATGGCACTCACGAATGATGCAGGCTTTGTAAATGTATCTGAAAGATTGAATTGAAGTTGAATGACTTCTGCAGATGCAACAGATGAACCCAAATCTTTAGTGCTTCTCTCCAAAGGCCTTTCCCCTAAAATTTTACCACGGCTCTCTGCTGTCATCCTCTGTGTACTCAAAGACAACTTTCCATCCAGTTGCTGCTTGCTTTGACTGGTACGTTTCTGCCGCTCCTCCCAAAGCTTCCTTGTATAGTAATCATGGCCATTTCCTCCAGCAAGAAAATTAAATAACGGATTTGACTGATTCTTCTCTCTGGAGAGATCCTCAAATAATTTACCACATCGAGCTACTAAAGTTGCAACCCCTTCAATTAAGAGTTTCAGATTATTATCCTCTGGAGGAAGGACCTCTTGTGGAGGAGAATCAGCAAGCTTGTAGTTTGTCTCAAGAGGACCAGGAAACTTGTGGTGGGGTACAAAATCTTTTGGAATTACAGGAGCATCAAACCTGAAGAACAATTCAAAGATAACAATTCAGTTATAAACAAGGGCAGAAGGGGAGAAGAGAGAAGCAAGTGGAAATGACAATATATGCATATTTGTTTTTTTTTTTTGGGGGGGGGGGGGGGGGGGGGGGGGGGGAGGAAAATATGCCCTAACCAAAATCCACAGGAGTACTAGATGTATCCAAGGTATAACAACTTGACTGAAATGATTAACGGAGAAAAAATAGTAACAGCTAGCATGTGTTTTACAAATAAAAGACATATCTACCAAGTTCTATACATTAAATAACTAATACTTTTGATTAATACAAAGTATCCAGGTCTAGGATTTGACCTGTTATTATTGGAAATTTGTGAAGCCTAACTAATACTAATGGAGGTAGTATATTATCTATCTTATTGGAAAAATCTAGTAGTAGTAGGAACAACAACAACGAGAAGTACCGTTCCAACTGTTGCTCAGAATTTGATGCAACTCTAAAGCCAGGCAGAACACCATGCTCCTTTGCAACCAACTTTTGTTTACTGTCTGTGATCAATCTAGATGGCTCTTCAACTTCTTGAACATAAGTATCCATGAGGTCCAAACCTGAAAGGCTAGTTTACTTTAGTTAGATAAACTTAGATCATGGGCATCAAGGTAACTATGGTTTTTTTATCAATAATAAAAACATCATTAAAAAATGAAAAGACGCATCCAGGTACACGGTGAATACAACAGAGTATCAGTGTAACTAAAAGTGAAATTAACAAAGCATGACAACATATTGTTAACAAAACTATTCCCCCATCAAAGATAAGATCAACTTACAGAAGCAGACTCAATTCAAGGGGACCAAATTCCTATTGAATGACGGTAACGTCAAAAGCAACAATGGCAATAATAAGCTATATATTTTGTGTTAGGTTTAAATTAAGAAAAACTAAAACACTTGCCAACTCTTATTTTCTTGGGAATATAACTGTTAAATAAGCAACTGCCCCAAAGGCATATTTTGATGAGAAGTGGTGAATTTAATCATTTAATCTATATTCTAGCATTCACCCTTACGTGTGGCAGGTTTCCCCCAATCAGTTGGCCAGAGAAACTTCTATTAGAATTGAGGATAAGGTGTGGTCAAGGTTCAAACTCAAAACCACTACTATAATACCATGTTAAATGACCAATCGTCCCAAAACGTAAGTTGATGGGAAGATTCGAATTTAATAATTCAATAAAATTATAACAATATCACTTTATTGAGAATGTCAGAGCACTTTCACCCTCAGCATCCAATATTACAGGAAAAGAAGCACAGGTGAAAAGCCATTGCTCATGAAAAAAATGAAAATCCAATGTTCAAAAACAAACTTTCATCAATCCATATAACCGATCAGGTCAGTAGACAAATCATTCTTTTTAAACAAGAATTTTATTGATGATAATAGGCATAGCCCAAGTACACCGGACACATGCAAGAATGACACCTAGGCTTGATTGTCAAGAGATACAAGGAATTCATGATTTGTCGCTTGTGATCTTCAAAGCTTCTATCACTCCTTCCCCTCCAAAGACACCACCAAAGAGAAATGGAGACCATCCTCCATATTGCTCCAAATTGTAGATTACCACGAGCCTCTCCAATTTGCTAGGAAATCAACTACCCTCAGCATCATCCAAGCTAATCCCACTCTAGCAAAGAAGTCATTCCATAGAGTTGCGGCAACCTCACAATCTCTCCCTACAACTCATGAATTAAGAATTCTCGCAAAGACACATAGATTAAAGAAGTAAATGATCAACCATCTCCCTGCTCGTATTGCACATGCAACACCAAATTATGATAAACTGCCGTTTCCTTAGATTATCTATGACGAGGATCTTCCCCAAGCAGGCCATGCATACGGATAAAGCTGCATTTGGAGGTGCCTAGTCTTCCATGGGACAGGATTTGCATTGTTTATAATGAGAGATTTATTTATTTATTATAAGTAAATGATGAGAGCTTTATAGAATGAATGGACCATGAACTTCCCTTTCTTCAAAGGACTCCAGACAATCTTATCTGCCTCTCCCACCCTCACTCTAGTAGAGTAGACAAGATTTTTAAAATCAGTGAATGCTTCAACTTCCCAATTTTGTTACTCTAAAGAAAGTGACTTCCACTGAGAAAAGCCATTGGATGGGTCTAAAAGATTTGCAATTGAGGCTTCCTGTGACCTTGCGATTCCAAAAGCTCCTAGATGGGCTACCTTGAGGGTTCTGTAGCCACACTATCAGTCGTGCCAAAATTTGATTCTAGACCCATCTCCCACCGCAAACCGAATATGTCTAGAGAAAGTTTCCCATTCTCTTCTTAAGTGCTTCCAGAGCCCCACCTCATGTGGTCCAATCACCTCATTCGTACTCCATCCACCCCTAACCCCACCAAATTTTGAATAAATGACAGTCCTCCATAGAGCCTCCCTTTCTAGTTGGTATCTCCACAACCACTTTCCCAATAGAGCCTAATTAAAAGCCAACCAATTCCGAACTTCCAACCCCCCTTATGGGATTAGAGTGCATATGGTAGACCATTTGACAAGGTTGAACTAAATTCATCATCTACCCCCCCCCCCCCCCAAAACAAAAAGAAATCATGTCATAACATCTCTATACGGTGGGCCACCTTAGTGGGAAGTGGAAACAAAGGCAAGAAATATTTAGGCAAGTTGGATAGAGTGCTTTTAATCCAAGTGATCCTACCACCTTCAAACAAATACTTCCCCTTACAACTAGCTAACCTTCGCTCCGTTTATCAAATTACCTCAACCCAAATAGCCTTTGACTTGAAGGAAGCACCCAATGGGAGGTAGAGATCTTTCATAGCCAAGGAGGATACTTTGCACTGTAGAATGATAGCCAAGTTCCCCCACATTAGGAACATTTCCTACTAGAACCATTTCAAACTTTGCTAAGTTTACTTGCAACCAAAACCCGTTCAATGCATGAGAGAAGAGTCCTCAAAACTCTAATGTGCTCTTGATTAGCCCCACACCAAGTTCTCCCCAAGGCCATGTCTCTAGAGCATGTAAAGCAAGAAGTTACAACTAATCAATCATATGCCTTTGCCATGTCCAACTTGCACAGTAAAATGGCATTCTAGGGGCTTCAGTATAATCTTCTCCATCAATGCACTCAATGTATTTGCCAAGACTTTTGAAAGAATTATGTACATCCCATTCACAAGGCTAATAGGGAGAGTCTTTTACCCTACTACACCTAGTCTTTTGGAATGATAGCAATACGAGTTGTGTTGAGACTTAATTTTCCAAAAACACCATTTCTCCCCAAGGCCCTATCTCAAGAGCATGTAAAGCAAGAAGTTACGATCAACTCGATCATATGCCTTTGCCATGTCCAGCTTGCACAGTAATCCTCGCATTCTCATTTTAAGCGTACTCTCCCAACATCCACTAGCACAGTACTGAGTCAAGAGTCTATCTACCTTTTAAAAAGGTATGCTAGGGTCTTCAGTATAATCTTCTCCATCAATGCACTCAATCTATTTGCCAAGACTTCTGGAAGAATTATGTACATCCCACTCACAAGGCTAATGAGGTGATAGTGTTTTACCCTACCACACCTGGTCTTTTTGGAATGATAGCAATAAGAGTTGTGTTGAGACTTACTTTTCCAAGAAAGAGTTGTGATGAGACTTTTTTTCATATCTTCCAATTTCATGGCATTCACGAGAGACCCCCATGTCATCATTTTTTATCACCTCGTAGCAAATTCAAAAAAAGGCCATAGTGAACACATCCAAACCTAGGGCTTTGTCACCAAACATGCTTTTTACTTTTGCTTCTTGTTGATCTAAGGATTTGAATGCTTCTATCAACTCTTCGGTCTCCAAGTGAATTGTATAGACAATCTATACAATTAAGTGCTCATAATAACTGACCATGTGCATCATGATCACTAGAAGATTCGAAGTTGCCACTTCATCCACATCATCTCAATGACATTGTTCCTCCTATGCAAGTTAGCCACACAATGGAAGAACTTGGTACACTTATCCTCCTCCCTCAACCATAAAGCCCTCGATTTTTGTCTTCAAGAAATCTCTTCCATTAAGGAAACCCTTTCCAGGTCCGCATTCCTATGGGCTTTACGTCCGCTCTCTAGTTCAAAGAGAACCCTCATCTCCTACAAACCCTCCAAACCCTAAAATTCCTCCAAAAGAGTTATCTTGGTACTCCACATTGCCAAATATGCTCATTCCAAGCCTTCAAATCTTTTGTCAGCATCTTGAGTTTGCATGCCATGATGTAGCTTGGAGCCCCATAGTATTGATAGGAAGACCACCATTGTCTAACTCTGTGATGAAGCCTTTGGATTTCAGTCACATTTTCAAACTTAAGTATATTCGACCTCCAATAATGCTGCCATAATCAAAGATTGAGCACAACATGGAAAGTTGTTTTAAGATTAGATCTGGGGATACAGGGAATCTATCTATACTCGATAAAGTGTGGTGCTCTTGATTACTAGTCCACGTGAAAGTGCCACCAACAAGGAATATCCAGTCAGTTTTGCTCAAAACTAAAATCAGAGAACTCCACCATGGTTGGGTTGAGATGGGAAACTCTTGATCTTTCACTTTGGAATTGAGTGGAAATCCACCCAATTGATCCCACAATTGTCTTCTCATATTATCTACATTAGGACCATAGCCACCAGCAAAGGCCCACAAATATCCATCCTCTATGTGCTTAAACGAACAAGCCCTGAAGCTCCATTAGATGGTAAATAAGACCAACCCACTTGTTGACAACCCCACAAACCCCTTAATGTACTTAAGAAGTTTCAGATTTGTCTCTTGCAAACATATGATGTATGTTTACATTTGCAAAGCTGGTTTCTACTTTTGCAGGACTTTACAATCTCATTCAACCACCTTACAATCCACGAGACAATTTTAGGCTTTATAAAACTACAGTCTTTGCCCTTCCTTTGATTTCCCACTACTAGAACTCCTCCTCTTGCCTCATAGTTGGTCGACCAAGCAATTGTTTTTAGCTCTCTATCTCTTTTCTTAGCTGAATTGTACTCGCCTCATAATTTGGATGGGTCTGTCCAGTCCTCAATGGCAACGAGTAAGGCCAAAAATTGGTCCTCAAAACCATCACGTGTGAGCCCTGCACAATGTTGGATCTCCTTTACTTTGTGAATAACCCAATCCAACACCGTCATTTTACTAATCAATTCGGATCTAAGGAGTTCAAGGGATGGGCTCCTCCCAGACATCTTCATCAAATGACCCAACTACTACCTCCAAGCCAAGACCTGAAACTTGCCAAGGCACCCCCTCACTCTCATCGTTCAGCCCCATCAAGATCAAATACTACCTATCCCCTTTTGCAAATTTGGCCGATCCTCATGCTGTCTCAAGTGAGTTACCATTCTTGTCCTCCTCATCGTCAACTATCTAACCGTCAATTTCTGCCTCATGGCCGAGCTGTGTATTTTTCCTTTCTTGTCACTGATGCCACGACCGGAAAATTGTTGGTCGAAGACCGACCACCCAGTTGCAATCTTTCAGCAATGATTTCTATGCAACCACCGACAAGCAAATCACATTGCTCCAAAGGTAGAACCCGTTTCAAAAGAGAGCGACCTGGCAATTCTTTGACCAGCCATCTCTTGGCCAGATACCTTAAGTTGGGTTGGGCTATCATCTTCCTTTTCTAGGCCCGAGAATGTTGCAGCCCAATCATCCAATTTTTCTTCTTCGTCCTCTCCCATGCTTACATGATCATGACTATCTCCTGCACCAGCCAGTGCTTTTCCATGCTCACGACCAAGCCCAAACCCACGTCAACCTTCTATATTAAGCCATCAACCACTTTCCTCAAATTCAACAGATCAGTTTTAACACTTTCTAAAGTCAGCTTCGCTGCACCTACTCCCTTGAACAATAAGCCACTGTCCCTTCTTACATAACTTCTAGACAAGCAGCATATCAGAACTTGTTCAGCACATCTCCACAAACGGTCACTACCTTCTCACAAATACTGATATTGTCCCTCTCATTCTGTACAGTTCCTCTGTAAGTCCCAAACAGCTCTTCATCTGCACTTACATCTGCTTGGGTCTCCTGTAATGGCAGAAACAGGGCACTAAGACATGACCGCCTCTTAGCAGCATCCTTCCCAGGAGCAACCACCATCAGCATTTAAACATTAACGTGAATGTTTAATGCCAATGGTCTCTACACTGCTACAGGCCTCACTATGCCCAGCCTTTCCTAGCCCCTTCCCTCTACTTTTTAGGGGATGATAATGAATCCTACCATGGCCAAATATCTCTCATAACCGTTCGAGCATTTTTGGGTGATATGCATGCTTCTACGAACAAGGAAGGTTCTAACATAATCCTTATTTCCTTCGACCAAGAACACTCCTCGGAGGAGATGGTGAGCACCAGCGATAATCATCGGAGGAGATGGACCAGAGAACAGTAGAGATACTCATACAGAGAGGAAAAAAGGGTGGCTACCAACAAAAAAAAATTATGGGCATGAGCATTATAGAAACTCAAAAGGGAAAGCATGGTGCACTACAAGTTGAATCAGCAGAAAAATCTCACTTCAATCAGATCATGTAGTCATTACTCCTCATGACATCATAAATATCCTTATTATTTTGATTGTATGAAAAAATAAAACAGCTTCTAGTAGATCAGAAATGACGTATGGGTAAACCTTTAAACTTTTTCCAAGTCTTGAAATAATTTATGAAAAGTTTTACAAAAATACCAGAAAAAAAATCCCACAGTATTCATATTGTTTCACATGTGCATGCCATTTTCTTGGTTCATATGTGAATTACTTATTACAGGAAATATAAAAGTCTAAACAACAGATGTAGCCTGGTTTGGCTGGGACCTCATACTATGACTTAACTCAGGATCCAATCTCCATAGGACTCATTGTGAGGTTTTGAGTTTAATGCCTAAATTGCCCAGGTCAAGTGAAAACTTCATAGGTACAGCAGTTTCCTTATCTAAGCCTTGGTTCCTTAAGATAACAATAGTGAACCCTATGGTGGTGGAGTTAACTTGTTACTTGACCAGAACTAGGAGTGATGGATAGCCAAACATGTTGGACCAGCAAGTCAAGCCGGGGCTCCTAAACATTGCATAAAGCTCTATCAAACAGACTCGATCCTAGCAACACAAACCACTTAATTCTGATTTGAAATACCGACCAGGGGCATAGACATCCTCGTCTTCAGCATCAAGTTCTTCAAGTGCTCCAATGCCAAAACCAGGAGCAACAAATCCTGCTGTTGAATTCAAGCTAATCAGTCAAATCGAACTCAACAAAAGAAATCCATACAATTGAAACAAAACAAGAATCAGATAAAGATCCAAATCAAAGTGCTCTAGCCAATAACGGCATGTACACCAACTGATCAGATGATAGATCTTACACTTGAAACCAAAAAGATTATCTTTGGCCATGTATGCTTTTTGATTTCCAGGCTCCTTCCCAGATATACGAGATCTTTTCTTTTCTGAACACATGTAAAAATTAAAACAAAAAAGAGCATTTAAGATATGGTTGCATTGTAGCTATCATAGTGTAATCAACAACCTGATATACATTTTCTTTTTATAAGCAACCGGATATACTTTCAGAGACATACCCCTAAACTCAGGAGCATGCTTATAAGGATCGAAACCTAGACCATGCAAGTCCTGCTTTGGATTGAGCACGTAAACCTGAAGTAAGAAAAGGTCATATATTTTATTTAGCTGCAACAGGAATTTCAATGTAACCATTTGCAACAATATAAAAATCTTGCATTAAAAGATCCTTGGGCAAAAGCAACTGAGACTGTGGTCGCATGATTTTATGCCAAGGTACAAAAGAATTTGATATTTTCAATATTTCGAGTTGTTTCTCAAAACAATTACAAAATCATTAGTGAGGCCAGATAGTCATAATATTCCATTGACTACTAGTTTTGATCTCAACTAAAATGGCTATTCTAGAGTGACTTTGCAATTCATTTAAAAAAAATCACTCAAATCATGCTAAAGGATGACCATGGTCCAGGAGGAAGTTTTCTAGCACATACAATGGAACCACTTTGGGGCTCCACAAACTTATTGGAGTTGGAAGATCAAACTACAAAAACAATACTATGCTAAGACATATAGAAAAATGGGCATAAGTTTAAGCGAATCCATAGAATAACTTGTTGAGAAAAAAATCCTAAAAGATCAGTTCTTCATGTATCTATTGATCAATATATGGAAAATTTCTCACAGGTGTGCTTTCATATGACAGAACATCATCATTAGCAGGCTGTTCCGTAGAAATTTCAATGTTGCCCTTGACAGGCTCAGATTCAGCAAGCTGTGCTTTTGCATCATCAGAAGAAAAGGCCAAGAAAGCTTTGCGAGCTTCTCTCCGAGCATCTGTGAGTAAGTAATGAAGACATGGAGTTAGATATGTTTGTGCTGAAATCTAACTAAACTAGGAAATTTTGCACTGAACCATAATATAATCAGATGAAACCATAAAATTGATGTGATTTCAACTTCCAGCTTAACAAGAAAACTAGGTTTTTTTCTGTTACGGTGCTGAGGATAGAATGGCAAACTTGAAGAATATTCTAGAGAAGAATGTAGCATCAGAATTCAATGTGTATCAACACTATGGTGTTTTAACAGACTTCACACAGAATCAATGCCTGACAGTTCCAAACCCCGCAATCTAAGATTTGCAAGCGGGACTGTTACACGTGAAAAACCCATTATGCATGAATGTCCAGCCAATTATAGCAAAAATAAATGAAACAAGGTAGCATACTTTTTTCATCCTGTGCATATGCTTATACAGACCCCTGTACTAATTTCTAGAACTCTAAGCCCCAGGCTGTCTCAGACTGAAACAGGAAACTCTTCAGATAAGAACATCAAGATGAAAACCATTGAAAAAACCTATAACCAGATTAAATTAGATATATATGTATATATGTAATGCTTTTCAACTTCCTATTAACCATCGTCCTTGGATGTGGCATCAAATTTTTGGAAAAATAATTTTTTTATTTTTCACCTACTTTGAAAAAAAAAATCATTTATTTGCCAATCATTTGATGCCACACTAGGGATGATGAATAGCATTTTTCAAAAAATTACAAGGAAGAATTTCATTTAGCACCTTCAAACTAACACCACCATTTTTCAAATTGCACCCCAAACTATCAAAACCAAAAAATTAGTACCCTACAGTGCCCATCTCTTTTAGGCCCCGTTTGGATTCAGAAAGTGTTTTATCTTATCTCATCTCATCATTACAACTTTTCTAAATTCTCACACAAAATATAATAAACAATTCAACTTTTCAAATTTCAAAACATAATAATATTAAAAAATAATATTCTAAAATATTTTTTTCAAATTTCATCTTTCATCTAAAACTATCTCATCTCATTTCTGAATCCAAACCAACCCTCAATTTGCATCCTACATTCCAACTGATCCTTTAAATATGACTAAGGCCCCGTTTGGATACAGAAACAGTTTCATTTCATCTCATCATTATAACTTTCCCAAATTTTCACATAAAATATAATAAACAATTCAACTTTTTCAAATCTCCAAACAATAATAATATTAAAAAATAATATTCTAACAATATTTTATTCAACTTTCAATTTTCATCTAAAACCATCTCATCTCATCTCACTATCCAAACAGGGCCTAAACCTTAAATCAATGAGTGAACCCGCTAAAATACCCTCCTTATAAATTAGAATAGCCTAGCCTAACTACCTTTTATTTTCACGAAAATGACAATAAAAAATAATGAAAGTACAAAAAAATTATAAAAAATAAAAATAAAAGATCCAGGCACCCACAAGAGATGGCCTGCTAGGGCCTATAAGGGCTGCCCAAGGGGAGGCTCAAGGTGGCCAAACACAGGCCGCCGCCCTCTTTTTTTGCTCTTTATTATGTTTTTATTTCTGTTTTGTTTCTTTTATCCAATTTTAGTGAAGGCATTTAAGACGATTCATTCAAAAATTTTAAGGTTCTGTGATATTTTAAGGATGTATTGGATGGAGGTGCAAATTAAAGAAATTGATAGTTTAGGGTACCCAATTGTTGGTTTTTGGTGGTTTAGGATACAGTTTGAAAAATGGGCGAAAACTTATCTCAAATCGGGATAAAGAAATACCATATTGTGAGTTCAAATGAGAATCCTTAATTGAGTGACCATGTCGCCATCCCATCTTCAGCAACAATTTTACACCTATTCAAAAGCAGCAAACAGGGGCGTATCTTAGAATTTGTATCAAAATTACCATTATCACAGGCATCACTCTATATTAACTGAAACAAACCAATAGACTCTGTGACTGGAAGAATTATTTCATCAGGAACAAGCCCAGGAATAGCTGATGGCCTGCAATACACAACAAACATATCATAAACAGACCAGCAAGACATTTCATGCTGATGTATTTAGGAAGTAGAACTGTGTGTGCGTGTCCAACAGAGACTTAGAACTCTCAAAAGAAAAGGCATTACATAAGAGACTCAAATGGTGAGTGAATATTGGTTTTCGCACTTGAAAGAGAAATTAATACTTAATTTTAATTAAGTAAAGTGTTGAAAGAAACAATGGTTAATTTTTGTGCATATGTTGATCCATACTTATTTTTCATTTTGTTGTGCTTGTAGTCTAGTTTTTCTTTTTATTGGCACCAGGTGTCCAAGAACAAAGTCTCAACTAATCCCCGGGGTGATTGTAGTCTAGCTAATGTTCTTTTTAGTCATTCTCAATTGAAGCTTTAATTTAATGATATACGTTTTTATGGTATAAAATGCTAAATAGTCCATCTGGTTTACCTTTTGGACAGATTGATCCCTATACTTTAATATCAATTTTTGTAAATTTTTTCGTAGTTTTTTTTTTTTTTCTACTTTTTTTTTTTATAAGTAAAAGTATTATATATAGATCAATAGGAGTAACCAACTACACTGGATGTATACAAGAAAATCCCTAACCCATATTGGGGAGCTTCTATTGCCCCAAAAAGCCCGCGAAAAACTACCAAAAATACATCAAGCCCGAGTTAGAAAAAAACACACCTCCCCAACCCCAACCCAATGTTTCCCGTAGCCCAACCTCCACCTGAATACCCTCTATGCAAAAGACTATAGCCCTCGAAAGCTACCGCCCTTAGCGTCATAGTTGATTGCACAAAAAAAGACGATTCAACTCCCTGGTTTTCTTAAAACTTGATTTGGTATCCCGCGAGTGGCTCTCTTCAATCTTAGAGAGTAGAGCTTTAAACTGGTCTTCACATCCTCCACGTGTGATTCCCACAATATGCTGAATCTCATTAACCTTTTGCAATACCCAATCCGAAGAAGATCCATCTATATTGTTTAAGGGAGGAAGAGATGCCAAGGGGACAACATCTTCCCCCGACGTAGTTCCAAACGGCACCAATGATAAACCCTTGTTCAAATCCTGTGCCTCCTCAACAACTCTGTTGGTACTCTCCATTGGAGATTCTGGGTTGGCAACCAGTCCCTTCGCCTCTAGCGACCTTGTATGTGCAACTTTGTCTGACCCTTCGGATTTCTCAGATACCGAACATGTCGCCTTCTCCGCCATTAAGACTAGGGACACGTCAAAAACCTCCCCCAAATGTTCCGTCAAAGATTGCGTGCATTCTGGCGCAGGAGCTGAAGTCACCGACGAAGGAATGCCGAGAACGACAAAGGAGATTACAGAAGTGGAGCCCTTCTCAAACATGGGCCCATGGATCTTCGGCCTCCATTTCGGGTTTGGGAGGCAAAATGGGCTTATGCGGGCCAGCCCAAGTTTGGCCTTCCCTTTATCTGGCTTCAAACTATTACACCCAGTAGACTTCTTTTTTCCTATTTTTTGGGGCCGCATACCTTGGCCCAAGCCCAAGCCCAGGCCCAAGCCTTTGATTATCTTTAAAATCCAAGACTTTATCTTCTTTCTAAACAATTTCAAATCCTCCTTCATGCCGGTTACCTCCTTTTCCAGACTATGCAGATACCTCTGCAACTCGTTTTCTCCTGGACAGCCATCCATTTTAGATGATTCGCGTCTTGCCCCTTCCCTCTTCAGACCATGTCCCACCGAAGTTCCCTTGCCATGACTCCCTTTTTATGTTTTTGTTTAACCGCCAAAGGATGACTCAGAACTCCAGCTGCCCTCTTCCCTGCACCACCCACCGCCACCTCTGCGTACGACTTGGACGGCCTCACAATCTCCTTCCCCTTCTCTACCTCTTTGTCCATTTGTGGTGCAAGGACTGGAGCTTTCTTAGCCAAATTCTATTTCAACTCCATAGAAAAGCTCTTCCAACCCTTTCCTTTCACTCCTTCCGGGATCGCTAAGAGACCACCACCCCCCCTACCACCACCATAGTCAGTTACTTCCAAAAAATGCCCATGAGCGTTCGACCTCCTATGAGCAAACAAAGCTTTGCTTCCATCCCTATGTCTTGAACAAGTCTTTCCTTCCCTCCAATAGAACACATTCTTCCACTGTATTGGCCAGCCAACAAGCACTGGCATTACTAAACACCATCTCCTTGGTTACCTTCCTGCCCCTTTCTGTAATGTGACAAAAATTTCCACCCCCCATGGACATTATAAACACCTTTGATTCTATTAAAAGGTGTTTAAGAATGCCCATGATTATCCCAAAGCTGTAGAAACAATCAAGAAGGCTGGATGCTTCCGGTGAAAGGTCACCGGAACAAACTACCCACCCCGAAAAAAACCAGATATGTGGCGATGGCTCAAATTGCAAATTGCAGGTCTCCGGAGAAGAACCGACATCAGGGGGCCCAAACTGGATATTATTAGAACGAAGGAAAGTATTTCATTTGATGCCTATCTTGACTAAGTTTCTACTTTTAGATATTTTTTTATTTTCACGACACATGGCATGCCAAGTCAGCAGTCTTCCTCCGAATGGACTTTTGAATATAGCCTGAGGTTTCTTGAGAGTGAGTGTTTATCCTTAAGCTCCCGTTAATGTTCTGATACGTTAACTGATAGTTTTAAGATGGGTCGACCTTTAGAAGTTGTGATTGAATCCAAATGCTTTATTATGTCAAAAAATGGTGGTGGATTGCAAGTGATCGAGAGAAACTGGAAGACAGAACATATGGTGATGTTGGGCCCTTTTTCAACACAATGGCTGGGGAAGGTGTTAGAGGAGAGTTTAAGAGGGGGGAAGAAAGAAGTGTATTCGGCAACTAGAGAAGGATATAGTAGTATTATAGCTCAACGTTGCTCAAATAGTAGAGTGAGATATCTTGAAGTTACTGAATATAATCAGGGGGGAGGAGGAATGTCATATGTTTCCCATAAGGTGAAAATGGCTGGGGCTGGAGGAAGATGAGGGAGGTGCTATTAGAGGTGGGGAACCAAAGCAGTGTTCCGTCTGGTGGAGGTCAACCGTGGGTCGGCAAAGGAGAGTTGAAGCACCATTCTCGGTCGTACAAGGAAGCACTTGCTCAGACGAAGCCGATAGCAAGCAGTGCGAAAGGTGGAAGTCTGAGTGAAGGCAGTGCGAAAGCCTCGGAAAAAGGAAAAGGGCTGTCAAATGTTGCAGTGAGCCATCCCCATGCCAGGAACTTAGTGGCGTGTCAGGAGACATGGGACGTCCGAAGGATGTTGCGGGAGATGCAGGGACAGTTGAGTACGTTGCAGAGAGATATGCTGAGGTAGTGGAGTTTGTCGGTTCATTTAAGGAAAGGGAGGATACGGGAGAGAAAGGGAAATCAATTATGTTGGACGATGGGAATAAGTCAAGGGCCCAGCAGAAAGTCAGAAATAATAAGGGGTGGGCTGCAGGTTGGCGAAGGGTGTCTCGGCCCAAACCGCAGAAGGCTTCGGAGGAGGCTGGGCCGTCTCAATTGATTTCGAACGAGGCTGGGCCGTCTGTCTGTCGGCCCAAAATGCAGATGGTTTTAGATGAAGCTAGGCCGGCTCAGTCAGTCTCTCGGCCCAACTTGCAGTTGGTTTCGGATGGGGCTGGGCCATCCCAGATCAGGGCCCAATCACATGGGCAAAGGCTCGGGGAACCAGAGCCCAAGCTTTCTGAGCACCCGATAGCAAACCCTAGCCCATCGATCCCAGTGGACCTACGCAGCCTCGGCTTCATGCCGGATCTACGGACGGCGAAGTTTCAGGCAGTCGTTGCACAGACGGCGCCGACAGAGGTAGAGGATGCCAAAAATCAAGTATTGAGCCCTAGCCCAATGTTCCCAGCGAACCTCCACAGCCTCGGTTTCGTGCCGGACAACCTGAGGATGGCAAAGACTCAAGCGGCCTTTGCACAGACAGCGCCGACGGAGGTAGAGGATGCCGTTGATGACGCGTCACCGATGCTTTGTGCACAACAGGCACTGGTGGAGTTTGAAGTTAGTCTTTCACCGTCGAATGAGGCCCAAATCTCGGAGATTAATACCGATGGGGTGGTTTTTGCTTCGGCGAAACATTCGAAGGAGTTCATGAATTCAGTGGAGGATGAATTATTCATCCCTAAGGCTTGCGGTTTGGAGGAGATTTCTGTGGGAAAAGAATTTCACAAGTGTCAGAATAACTGGTTAAGGAATCCTATGCCTTTGAATTACTATTATCCAAATCAAGCTTCCGGTTGGGTCATTGATAAAGTGAAAGAGACTCAACATTTCGTGGGGATTAGCTGTGAGGGGTATGAAGAGCAGTTTATAGCTTTGTTAACAGCTATGGAAGCTAGACATCAACAAAAAAAGAAGGGGAACTCGAAGATCAGTAGGGAGCTTAATAGACTAAGGTGGTCGATGAAATCGATGGGTAGCT
Source organism: Cyclocarya paliurus (assembly GCA_029856935.1). Taxonomy (NCBI): domain Eukaryota; kingdom Viridiplantae; phylum Streptophyta; class Magnoliopsida; order Fagales; family Juglandaceae; genus Cyclocarya; species Cyclocarya paliurus. The sequence continues at coordinate 28,073,395 of CM056947.1, forward strand.
CCAGTAGGAATAGGGTGAAAGGGAAGGGGCTGATTGTTCCTCAATGAGACCTAAGATTGTATCTTGGAATGTCCGGGGTTTAAACAAAGTAAAGAAGTGTCTTCGGATTCAGCATTTGCTTCGTGAGTGGAAAGCGGACATTGTATGCTTACAGGAGATAAAGTTGAAGATGATCAATAGGAAGATAATGCGGAGTTTATGGAGCTGTAATTATGTTGATTGGGTATATATGGCCTCTTCAGGGGCATCGGGAGGAATTGTAGTGATGTGGGATAGGCGGGTGGTGGAGAAAGTGGAGGATTATATAGGGAGATATATGGTTGCATGTTCCTTTCAAGGTGTGTCCGATGGTTTCTTGTGGGCTTTTGCAGGTGTGTATGGGCCTAATCTTGATGCCGACAGAAAAATATTGTGGAATGAGCTTGCAGGAGTACATAGTTGGTGGGAACTTCCTTGGTGTATCGTGGGGGATTTTAATGTGGTAAGATTTCAAAGTGAAAGCTTTGGAAGTAGAAGATTGAGACCAGCAAGTTTTGAGTTCTCAAAATGTATATTTGACCTGAACTTGATAGACCTTCCTCTCGCAGGGGGCCCTGCCACATGGTCGAATAATCAGGCTTGGTCGCGCTTGGATCGCTTCTTAATTTCACCTGAGTGGGAAAGCCATTTTCCGGATGTAAGGCAAAAGCGTTTGGTACGCTTAACTTCGGATCATTGGCCTATTATGCTTGATTGTGGAAGTATTCAAAGTGGTAAACGATACTTTAAATTCGAGAACATGTGGTTAAAAACAGAAGGTTTTGTGGAGAAGGTCAAACTATGGTGGATTTCATATTATTTTGAGGGTACACCCAGCTTCATTTTTGCGAACAAACTGAAAGCCTTAAAAAGAGATCTGAATGAGTGGAATAAACAGTCTTTTGGAAATATAGAGGAGAACAAAATCACCAAGTGGATGGAAATACAGGATTTAGAAAGACTGCAATAAGGGAGGGCACTTAATGAGGAGGAGCAAGCACAGAAAACTGTACTAGTTGCAGAGCTAGAGAGGATAATTTTACAAGAAGAAATGTCTTGGCACCAGAAGTCAAGAGCTCTTTGGTTAAAGGAAGGGGATCGGAGCACGAAATTCTTCGATAGAATTGCAAACTCTCATAGAAGAAATAATAACATTGAGGTTCTGAAAATTGAGGGAGTAGAGTGCAGAGAAGAAGAGGTAATTCAAGACCATGTGGTTAATTTCTTTGAAAAGCTTCTTACTTAGCAGGTGGGGTGGAGGCCTACCCTGGATGGCTTGAATTTTGACACTATTGAGCCGAAGGATGTAGTTAGGATAGAGAGAGCTTTCGAGGAGGAAGAAGTGTATGATGTAGTAAGAAAAATGGTAAAAGATAAGGCTTCTGGCCCGGATGGTTTCTCTATGGGCTTTTTCCAAGAATGCTGGGAGGGGATTAAAGAAGATCTTTTGAAGGTGTTTCAGGAGTTATTCTCAGTTGGAAAATTTGAGAAAAGTCTCAACACTACTTTTCTCGCATTAATCCCTAAAAAGGTTGGGGCTAGTGAGATTTCAGATTTCAGGCCTATTAGCTTAGTAAATGGAGTTTACAAGATTATTTCAAAAGTGCTTGCTAATCGGCTAAGTGAGGTTTTGGGGAAGATTGTTACTAAGCCTCAAAATGCTTTTGTTAAGGGTAGACAGATCCTTGATGCGGTTCTAATTGCCAATGAATGTTTGGACAGTAGACTGAAAGCTGGTAACGCAGGGATTATATGTAAGCTAGATATGGAAAAGGTGTATGACCATGTTAATTGGGATTTCCTTCTATATTTACTAGGTAGGTGTGGGTTTGGAGAAAAGTGGAAGTCTTGGATCAGTTGGTGTATATCCACAGTAAGGTTTTCTGTGTTGATCAATGGAAACCCAGAGGGTTTCTTTCCGAGTACTCGTGGTTTGAGACAAAGGGATCCGTTATCTCCTTTACTTTTTGTTATTGTTATAAAGGCACTAAGCAGGATGATGTCGGCTTTGTTGGCTAATGGGTTTGTTAGGGGTTTTCAAATTGGAGCCCCGAGTAGGGGTATTATCACGATCTCTTATTTGTTGCTTGCAGATGATACTCTGATTATGTGTGAGGCTGATCAAGACCAGTTACGGACTGTAAAAGCATTGCTACTTTGTTTTGAAGTGGTATCAGGCCTAAAAGTGAATTATGATAAATCCAAGTTGGTGCCGATTGGAGACGTTCAGAATTCAAGGGAGTTGGCTGGTATTTTGGATTGCAAGATAGCGTCACTTCCTATGATATATCTGGGACTACCTTTGGGTAAAGCTTCGAGGTCGCGTTCGATTTGGGATACAGTGACTGAAAGAATAGAGAGGAGATTGGCAGGGTGGAAAAGAATGTACTTATCGAAAGGGGGCCAAATTACTTTAATCAAAAGTATACTTTCTAACCTACCCACTTATTTCTTATCCTTATTCCCTATACCGGCAAGTGTAGCAAGTCGACTTGAGAAGATACAGAGAGATTTTCTGTGAGGAGGAGTAGGAGAAGAGTTCAAATTTCATCTAGTCAAGTAGGAGATGGTGTGTCGTCCTATCTCTACTAGTGATCTGGGTATTAAAAATTTGAGATTGTTTAATCGAGCGCTACTTAGTAAATGGTTGTGGCGATATATCAAGGAACCAAACGCCTTATGGAAAATAGTAATTCAGAATAAATATGGTAGTTTGGGGGAGGGATGGTGTACTAGAGAAGTTAGAGGAGCCTATGGAATGGGGCTATGGAAACACATCAGAAGAGGATGGGAGGCCTTCAAGCATCATACTAGATTCCAATTGGGTACAGGCTCAAAGATCAGATTCTGGAAGGATGCATGGTGTGCCAATAGTGCTCTAAAAGATCTGTTTCCTACACTTTTTTTTATTGCAAGTGCCCAAGATGCCACAGTGGCGGAGGTTATGGGAATCTCAGGAAGGAACATTCACTAGAACATCAATTTCAATAGGGCGGCACAAGATTGGGAGATGGGGAGTTTTGTAGATTTTTTTAGTCTCTTGTATTCTTGTAGACCAAATATCCAGCATGAAGATGATTTGTGGTGGAACCCTGCAGTAAAAGGAGTGTTCGCTATTCGTTCTTTTTATAAGGTTCTCACACATGGGCCTGAGATACAGTTTCCTTGGAAAAGGATTTGGCGACATAAGGCTCCTCTCAAAGCTTCTTTTTTTGTGTGGACAGCGTCCTTAGGCAAGATTCTCACTACGGATAATTTGAGAAAAAGAAGGATAATCATTGCAGACTGGTGTTGTTTGTGTAAAAGAGGGGGTGAGTCAGTTAATCATTTATTTCTACATTGTGAGACAGCCAGGATTCTTTGGGATGAGGTGTTTGAAAGAATGGACATAGCATGGGTTATGCTAGAAACTATGTTGGATCTATTGGCTTGCTGGACATCTATTCGAGGTGTGCGTCAGATCAAAGCAGCATAGAAGATGATCCCTATCTGCATTATGTGGTGTTTGTGGCAGGAGCGCAATGAGAGGACGTTTGAAGACAGAGAGATCTATGGAGGAGCTGAAAATTTTATTTCTTAGGACTCTTTGTACTTGGGCCATTGCTGTGGATTTTAATGGCATGGACTTACATGAATTCTTAGTTTCTAATGTTCCTGCGTAGACAGGGCATTCTTAGTGTGTAATATACTGATATTTGGATCAATAAAATTTGTTTACTTATCAAAAAAAAAAAAAAATTAATAGAATGTTAACAAAAGGGCTAATTCGATCAAAATTGAAACCACACGGACTACTCATTCTCTAATCCTTTTTATAAGTCTTTGACAAAAATAATCAAAAGATTGTGAATTAAGAGATGGTACATAAAAAGTAGATAAAGAAAATATAAGCCCGTACATTGCAAGTTCTAGGCTAATTCTGTTTAATAGGAAGACCGAATCAACTCTCTATGACCTCTCCGTCATTTAGAACACCAAGCATGAGAACATTTTCTAGGGTGTCCCTATATTAGGGTATCTGGCACCCATCTACAAGTACACTCTAGCATCAATAGTTTCCAAATCTTAATTGTTGGAGAACGGATCAAACACATCCAATATTCAGTCTCAGTCCTATGTCCAAATAAATCAGACTCTTGACTTCCTTATTTGTATAGCTAAAATTATGTTCACACCATATGGTTGGGTTGGCCAAGGATGATGTAATACCTGCTACTACTTAGCTTAGTCCTCAGAATCCCAAGTTCCAACACTTGCAAGTCAACTTGCTTGACCAATAGATAGGCATCAAATGAAATACTGATATAAATTATCACAGTTAAAGAAACTTAACCTCTGTTGTTGTTCCTTTTCAGCTTGTTTACGAGCAAGTTCTGCAGCTGTAAATCCAAATGTATCGAACTGCATAGATGTCCCAAGTGATTGACCGTCCAATTCCTAAATGTGAAAATAAAGGAATCAAAAAAGTTGATTAAGAATCTTGTAATTTTTTTTATAACATGGAGAATAATATATTTAAAACAATAATCTCAACAAAATAGCTTCCTCAATCTCTGTTTACTATGCCCGTTGTTAGACTTCCTAAATAGATGAGTTCAGCACAAGGCTTACAATATTACCAATTATAACTTGAGCTGTTCTATGCATCAATGAAAATACTCTTTCTAGGAAACACAATGCCATCATAATTAATACATAAATAAGTTCCAATTGTGTGATGCTAATTCTTTGTTTTCCTTTTTGATAACTAATTTTTAAATGGTAATTCTTAAACGCAGCCCCCCTCCATCCCTCTAACACCCCTATTAAAGCAAAGTGTTACATGCTCATATTAAAGCAAACCCAAGGGCGGGGTTTGCCCCCCGGAATCCACCACCGCCTCCCAAGAGCAGGGTGTTAGACCTCCATGTAAAGTGGCCTCTAAACAAGCCGCCCATGCCTTAGCCATGATGGGGACATGCCCCTCGGACAGCCCTTGGACATGCCTTGGCCCGTGCCTTGTCAAGTACGGGGTGCCCAGCATGCCCACGAAAAGGCCACATGCATGCCTTGGCCCGTGCCATTACACCCACAGGGCGCCCAGCATGCAGGCCATGTGCATGCCTATGCGCAGGACAGGCCACGGGCCCAGCGAGGTTAGTGGCCGGCCAGGCATGCGCACGCCCATGCGCATCTACCTTGGCCGCAGGGCCCTGCACACGCCCATGCATGGCAGGCCCATGCACAAGCCCAGCCAGGCCATGCGCATGCACAGCAGCTGGCCCATGCGCACGCCCGTGCGCACGCACAGCATCAAGGACATGCACATGCCCACCAGGCGCACGCACACAGCCCTATGCCCCACACCAGCAAGATTAGTGGCATGCCTTCCAGGCATGCCATTCAGCACACGGCTCTAGCCCGTGCCATGCAGAGCAGGCCAGTGGCATGCCATCCAGCGCACGGCTCCAGCCCGTGCCTTGCCGAGCAGGTCAGTGGCATGCCATCCAGCGTATGGCTCCAGCTCATACCTTGTAGCAGGCACACATGGCTAACCATCAGCAGGTTGAACATGGCACCATGCCATGCCATGCCCACCAGCCGGCCCTTGCATGGCACCATGCCATGCACCACAGCTAGCCATGCCGTGCCACTTAGCCATGGACCAGACCGAAGACCACCATGCGCCACCTTAGCCGAACCATTGGCTCATGCATGCCACGGCCATGTGGTCCATGCCACTATCTTGACTTATTTTATTTATTTTATTTCATTTATTTCAAAGGGACCTATTGGGGGTTTCCCAATTTTTTTGCTTATAAATAGGACAACTTTCATTTGCTTGAGAATTTTTTAGCAAAATCACTTGAGTGAGGACTATTGTTGAGAGATCATAAATGGTGCTTAGCACTTGGACTTTTTGGGTGCAATTCGTGAATCCCAAAAAGAGGATTACTCCATGCAATTCATTAAATTGGAGTAATTCATTTATCTTGTTCTAGCAACTTGGTGCAATTCGTGAATCTAAGTTGCTCTATCTTTTTCTTGTTATTTCATCAATATATGAGGTTTATTCAACACTTGTACAATTCGTGAATCATTTGTTGGATTGCTTTCATTTGTTCATTCAAGTGCATAAGTATTTACTTTGTTCTTGAGTGTTCATCATTATTCTTGGTGTTCATCCATTGCATGTCTTTCAATCCATCCAAACCATATTTTCGGCCAAGCATAGTGTTTATCAACTTTCCATAAATTGTTGGCTCATCCACATTTGCCCTAGCCGAACCTCACCTTCCATATTGGTTTGAATTCAAATCCGGCCAACACATTTGCCTTATTTGAATTACCCTAGCCGCCCCTCATACTTACCATACTAGTGTTGCCATACTTGGAAACCCTAGTTGACCACATCAAACCCCATAGCCGGCCATACCTTGTTCCAAATAAAATCCCAAGTTTTTAGGAAACTTTCCTAAAAACACTCTACTACCCATTCGGCCAACCCTAGCCGCCCATCACTATCTCCCAAACCCTAAACCTATCTTCCATCATCCAAACCCTAAACCTAAACCTAAAGTGGCGCCAACCCTAATTCAACCTAGTGCCGTGCACCACTTCCAACCCTAGCCACCCAAACACTTAGCCAATTTTCCCATCATCCCATACACTCATCCTAACCTAAACACTTAACCTCACCATACCAAAGTGGCCACCTTGCCACCATTGTTCGAGAATCAAGTAAGAGAAAAACGAGCATTCGGTCAACTCAAGGAGATCCTAGTTGTGGTGAACCTAGTGTTTAGGGACTTGACCGAGGTTCCTAACACAGGCCCCACGTTCGTGTGTCGGTTTGAGAGGCAAAGCCGCAGAGAGGGAGAAGAAGACTACGGGGGGCGAGCGGGGGGGATAAGTTTAACGTAACCCCCCTCCCCCCAATATGACATTGTTTCATCGTTTCCCTTAAAAAAATAAATTCTTTACCAAAACGACGTCATTTTGGCAACAAATTTATTTTTTTATATATATAATTATATATTTTTGGGTTGGGCTTAAGCCCGGGCCCGGGGTTCGGAGGGGGCCGGGCCTGGGCCCAAACCAACCCCCCCCCCCCGGGGGGGTGCCACTGGGTGTTTTCTCTTTGCGCAGGGGCCCCCAATCCATGCGGGATTGGCCGCGCCACCCACGCAGGGCCCGGGGGGTGGACGCATGGTGGTGGGGGGCAGTGCCCCGCCGCTCGCCCCTAATGTTTAGCTAGCATAATCCCTTACCCTTGTTTACTAAACACAATATAATCCTTCAAACTATAAATAGAATGCTTTCACCAATACTTTATAATTTTTTTGTTACGAAATACATGTAGTCTCTTTACATCCCCTAACCTAAGTCATATGTATCTATGGCATTCATAGTACTTAAAAGTCACTAAAAGTCATATAATTCCATGGAGGTGCACCTTCCTTGTCACAAAAGAAATTGGCTGGAAAAAATGAAACAGAAGTGACTGATAGGTAAATAGCAAATCTTCTTCAGATAATTTTCCTATTGAAAAATGTTGTTGACACCTAAAGAACCCAAAGTATAGGAGTGCTTATATCCATTTAGTTACTCAATTTACACTTAGAACCTTTTATGCTTTTTTTCTTTTTTTTAGAATATGCATCACTAGGAAGCTCTCTCTGCCATATTCTATCAAATACATGTTCATTCCCTCCCTTCAACATATCATCATATTTGTATCATGTCTATACGTACCCTATATGTACTGATGCTTCCAAGACAAACCCCATAAAGCCCCTTAAAAATTTATCAAACTTCAACAATTACAAACACTGATCACAAATTTCTCCCCATTCTCAATTTACATCGTACTCGTCCTTTGCCCTCTTGTCTACAAACAAGCAAGATGAGAGAGATTCCCACTGAATCGTCCACTCACCCCTCCCATTACTATTAAAACATTCGAACAAAGGAATCAAAATCTTTTCTCCTCTCCATCCCACTTTATCCTCTCCCCTCCAAACTCCCAAAAAAAGTGCAACCTCCAAACTACCAAACAAAGTGCAAGAGGGACAATCTTCAAAACCCCCAAAGAATTGAATTTGTCATAACCTTGGGTCATGAATATCACAATGAACGATTGCAATATAAAATATATAACATTTCACAGAGTCTATTAATTTCCATGCCATTTTGATATTCATACCAGAGACATATATCTTGTAAAATAGAACATGTATCAACAATGCCCAAACATGCACCACATTTCCAACAGCTAGAACCTCCAACAACAAATCCACAAAGTTGACAGTTGCTAAGTGAAAAAAATCTGTTAGCAAACCAGTATCTAAGCTAAGACAAGATACAAACATACAGCTTTTTCATCTTCATCTAAAAAGTTCAAAATGTTCTGCTGCTTGACTTCAGCTCTATTCTTTCGGGAAGATACAAATGACTGTGGAGCCCACCCTGCACATTTGTTTTGCAGTGTTAACATTATTCTACACTCAAGTCTTAATTTAAAAATTTTATTTCTTCTAAATATAAAGTAAAATTATACCCTTTTCGGACCCCACAGTATTGTAATAACCAGCAGAAAACCCTCCTGTAAATGCTCCGTGAAATCTTCGTCGCCCTTCTTCATCTGTAACCTGGAGAAAAAATAAGAGTACAAGGAGTCAGCATCAGTATGAAAAGAGCATTATCAAAGACGTCATCTCTTTTTTCTTATGAAATCCTAAGCAAAACACTAGAAACATCTTTTATTAGCTTTTACTTAAAGCAATGTAATGATCTGCAAACCAGGTATATAGTTATAAATCCAACTATCAGACAGTTCACATGCAATTCAAAATCTAAGGGCTTACTACAACACATGCTACATGAATATGATATTTCACCACTGTGTTTTAGATCAAACTAGCTAGAAAATGGTCCCTATAGATTGGCAGTCATCTAAAATTATAAACATATAAATGGGTAAAAGGCCATTAGAATCTGCTGTTTTCTCCTTAATGACTCCCATTTGCAAAGTCCTTCTAGAGAGGATGACATTTTACCTATAATGCCATTTTGGATTTCCAAGGCAAAATACTTTCACGGTCTCCAGGTCCAAACAAACAAATGCCTTCACTAAAACTCACACCAACGCAATTACATAGGCTCAATGTGTATGTACTTCGGATCTTATATCGCAACCCAAAAAATACATAGAAGGCACTCAAATCTTCTTCCTATTTTACTTTCCTGAGCTTCCCAGGAACCAAACAAGAGGAAGAAAATTTGAACGAAAAGTTAGGAAAATGTGACCGTACCTCTTGCTTCCAAACAGGGAGGCTTCGGAGGAGACCAGAGGACTCAGCCACAGCTTTCTTCTTACGGCTGCTGATTTCTTCCTCCCGCTCTATCGGTGTTCCATAGAACACGTAATCGTCTCCATCGGAGTCCATTTTTCGTGAAATTATTAGTAACCAAATTTAAGCTCTGATTGTCGAAACCGGAGTAGAGAAGACGAGAATTTAAGAGATGGATTAAATCCTAACGAACTACAATATAGTAGATATGGATGCAGAACAAAGAGAGCCCTCGCGGTGGGAATGTAGACAGAGAGCCCTCGCTAGGGTTCTCACTTCTACCACATGTGATTGGAAGTTGAAACGAAGAATTGGAACGATGAGTTGGACAGATTTTTTTTTTTTTTTTTTTTTTCTTCTTAGGATGCATAGTAATGTATTTTCAAATATTCTCGGCGCATCCTTAATCATTAATGAATATTATTATTATTATTATTATTATTATTTTAAATATTTAAATATTTTTTTTTTAAAAAAACGCAATTGCAGTGATCGTTTGGGCCTGTCGGTTGGGACCATCGATCCAATAGCACGATCCAAAAAGAAAAGAGTCCGCATTTGAATCGGATGTCATGTATATCAAGGATTTACACCATTCATTGTTTTTTCTTTTAGGAAGCCGTTGCACGGGACTATTTATCATTTATACACTATACATCTATTCTTACTTTTTTCTTCTTAGCAAGTGTATGGAATAAAGATGATAAATATAATAACTCTATCTTCAAACATGACGAGGTGATTTTGGGCCTTTTATACTTTCAGTGACACATCATTAATCCATTATACTTATCATGAATCTACTTACATGTTATAACAGCTCTTTTACCTTTAATGTGAATCGTTCCTCCCTCTTTCTTGGAGTTCACTCTCTCAAGCCTAAGTTTGTTCCTCGCTCTCTTTCTTACCGTTGATGTCTCTGTCCTTAAGTTACCAGCACTTTCCCATCAAATTTGTTCCTCTCATTTCTCTCAATGTTGCTCTCTCTCACAGACTTTTTGGAATCACGTTGTTTGTCATATCACCCTAAATCATGTTTGTTCATCCTTTTGTGGCCACTACTCCCTATACATCCTAAAACTCCCAAGGAAACAAATGTTGCCTTAAGTTGTCTATCGTGAGGACATTCCCAAGGAAACCTCCCAAGGAAACAAATGTTGCCTTTATGGGTTATTTGTCTTGCAAATACTTTTCCACAAATAAATTTGCATTTTGCGTGTTCATGAATTGGTAAAAGGAGGAGACAATGAAATTTCCTTTCGTCGAGAGGCACAAAAAAAGTTTGTAACTCTCCCTCATAGCAACAGAGTATACTTGATTATAGAGCTCGAAAAACAAGTCAACTTCTCAATCTTAAGACACTCTAAAAAATATGATATTCCATTGGGGAGTGCCAATGGATTGATCTAGGAGGTCCATAATCACGACGCCCTTCATTCTCAATATACCATACAATTATGGAGAAGTTTCCTTGAGTGTTATTTCACTATACCATATATCATGCCATAATTTGATTATGGACCTATCAACTACTTTAAAATAAATATTACTAAAGTATGTAGTCCATCTTCTTCTGATGTGCTTCCAATCCCCTACCCCATATGGCCAATTTAGCTTGTTTGAGCACCAACCTTCCCATGCTTTACCATACTTTCAATATATGACGATTCTCAACAAGACTCCATTTTCTAGATACCTCCATAACCATATGCCTAGTAAAGCCTTACTAAAAATCTACAAATTTTAAATACCAAGACCTCCTTCTAAAATTGGGAAACAAACGGTGGCATATTTTACCATATGAAATTAAAAAATCATTCATACACCATAGAAAATCCCTTTAAAGATTCTTCATACGGTAAGCCATCCTGGAAGGAAGCGAGAATAATAATACGAAGTAGGTCAGTAAATTGGGGAGGAAAATTTTAAGAAGTGTGAATTTCTCACCTTTAAATAAGTACATCATCTTCTAACTAGTGAGTTTGCGCTTCCTTTTTTCTATCATATAATCCAAAATTGAGATCAATTTGTATGGAGAACCCAACGGGAGGCCAAAAGGTTTCAATGGCAAATGAGATATTTCGTATCCCACGATGGAAGCTATCATTTCTACATTATGAGCATGTCCCACTGGAAATGTAGTTTGGGTTTGGCCAAGTTTATATTCAATCTAGAAACGACTTCAAAACATTGAAGAATGACCCTTAAAGCTCGAATATGGTCTTGGCTAGCCTCACAAAATATTAGGGTATCATTGGCCAATATGAAATAAGATATATTGAGAGAACCATCATTTGCTTCCCTCATTGAGAAGTCAGATAAGAAACTACCATTCATAACAGCTAAGATAATTTTGCTAGAGGTTTCAATTACAAAAACAAATAATACTGGAGATAGAGAATCACCATGTCTCAAAACCCTGGACCATTGAAAGAAACCTTTTGGTGTGCCTTTAACCAAGATAGAGAAACATGCCTAGCCATGGAAACACTATAGAAGTAGAACACAGAGTTGAAGTAAGGCTTGGAATGGAAAGACGCTGGCTCGGAAGGGGGTGAAGATCTTAGTTGCAATTGGTATCGCGACAAGAAGTTTCCAAATGAAGGGGATCAAGTTAGAACGTTCAGGACGAGAATAGGAGAATCCACAATATCTTGAAATCTAATGGAGACATGATGATGAATCGAGTAAGAACAACCTCATCAGTCAACAACCTACTTAACAACATGGATCTACCATACAACAGGGAGATAATCATGGTCCATTTTTTTTTCCAAAGTTTAAGATCCCGCAAATGAACTTCTATGATGGGTTTAAGGATCCAGTGGAGTACTTTGAGAAACTTAAGACTCATATGACCCTACAAGAGTTTCCATGAGAGATAGGGATGTACAAGAAACCGAAGGACCGACTCAGACCGGTCGACCGAGATCAGAACCGGTAGGGAACTAGTCGGTGGACAGTGGAATTTTATCAAAATCGACGTCGGCCGATTTAGTCTCGATTCGAACCAATAGAAAACCGCTGAACCGGCCGCGTCTTAAACCATTTTTTTATACATATAATTTATTCTAAAAAAAGGGCGTCGTTTTGCTTATGCAGTTTAAAAAAAAAGGGGGGGGGAATGTCTGCCTAGGGTTTAAACAACCCTGCTCTCAGTCTCTTTTCATTTTGTCGTTTCACCCTTAGCACTCAGTCCTCTCAATCTCCAGCGGCCCAGCTACTCATCCCTTCCAGCATTCGCAGTAGCGCAGCCTTCCACGTCCCTCCATTTCAAACATTTCATATGTATGTGTTAGTTGTTATGTAACCTTATCATCATTTCCAGTGGCATCGACATTGGCATCGACATTGGCATCGGCCGTCCCCCTCATTTCATCCTCTCCACGCTTTAGATAAAAAAAAATTTGTCTAGTGTTATTTCTATTTTCTTGATTGATGATTCTGTTGTTTACTATGTTCTTGGATTCTTAGATAATTCTGTTGTTTATGATCTCTATTTTTTAGATTTTTGAATTTGGTGGTTCCCTGGTTGGATTGAATGGCTACTTTGAGCAATTTTTTTTATTTGAAGAGACACAACTGATTTTCAACGAACCGTCAAACCGACCGTGAACCGGCCGGCAACTGTATCGGCTGGTTTTACCCCTTACACAACCGGTTTTCTTCCCCAAAACATCAGTTTCAGTCGGTTTCAATTTGTGCACAAAACCGAACCAAGGGGTCAGTTTTTCACCCCTAATGAGAGATATCATGTTGTGCCTTTCCTTTAACCCTTAAGGGCACGACCAGAGGATGATCTATGAGTCTACAAACAAGGTCGATCGTAAGCTTTGATGAGCTAGATCAGCAGTTCTTCAAGTAGTTCATGGCCAGTAGGAGGAGGAGGTGACCAACTGCTTACCTCTTTACCAAGAAACAACAAGAAGACAAGACTTTGAAAGAATACATGAACAGGATTTAACAATGAGGGTTTAACAACTAACAACTAGAAAGAAAAGATTACATTGGCCACCCTTCTAGGGCATATGGCTAGGAAGCCCCTTCATATCAAAATTAGCTTGCAAAACTCAGCTACGCTACGAGAGTTTATGGATTGAGTGAATGACTTTGTCAATATTGAGGACACACTAAAGACAGTAAACAATCCATGGAAGGCAGAGGTAGACAATGCAAAGAAGAGGTGTGGAAAAGCAATTGAGCAAGAAATTCACCAGCAAACTAAGGAGGAAAAAGGAAGAAACAATGGGAGAGATGAGCAAAGGCATACAAGCATGAACGAGCAAGGCGAGGAAGAAACATGCGGTAAATCGAGATAGGATAAAGGAATGGGTGTGCAAAAGTCCAAAAGCTATTTCATCTAACATAAGACACGAAGAACACAAAAAGTCACAAAAGTCCCAGAACAACTTCTGCTACTAGGAAAGCGCATACTGGACGGGCGAGGTATGAATAGGTTTTTGCAGTTAAGTGACCCTTGTAGCTAGGGAGACTAGATTGGATGCCCAGATCCGTTGGGGACGTCAACTACGAGGGCATGTCATACCCCCATGACGATTCTATAGTAGTCACACTCCTTATTACCAACTACATAACTTGTAAGATTTTAATTGACAATGAAAATTTGGCAGACGTCTTGTACTTGGATGCCTTTAAGAGGATGAGAATTGTGAAGGATAGGTTGTAGCCAGAACCCACGCCATTGAAGGTATTCGTAGACCACATAGTGCAGTCCATAGGCGCCATCACTTTGACGGTCGTCGAGGGAGCCAGGCCTTGCACCACCATAGTCATGGCAGACTTTCTAGTTGTAAGGAACACCTCTTCATACAAAATCATTACTTGATCTACATATTGAACAAGATGAATATAGTCATATCAATCTACCTTCTGAAGATAAAGTTCTCGATTAAAGGAGGATTTGGAGAAGTTACATGTGAGTAAGTATTAGCACATGAATGCTACATTCAAGAGTTGAAGGGGGGCGAGGGGGGGAGAAGTTAAGATCAAAAGGGCAAACGTAATTCGTATCCCTCCACCACAGAAGCTCATCAATCGGTCGATCGATACTTAGGATGAGAATGAACTAAAATAGGGTGAGTTATGAAGCCTTTAAAGGTGATTGTCTTGTACCTTCGGCTCTTAGGAGCTACTACGAGAAGAGGAGCCCGTATAAACTCGGACTGCAAGGAACAATTGAGACAATGTTTGGTCGAACATAGAGATATATGGAGCCATGAAGACTTGCTTAGGATATTCATCACCACTGTGTAGACCCTGTGGTTAAGAAGGTTAGACAGAATTGGAGAAGTTTCAACTTTGAGAACTATGCAACATCAACACAAGAAGTAGAACGCATGCTCGAAGCTAGGTTCATAAGTCTCACTATCCCGAATGGATGTTGAATGTAGTGCTGGTGAAGAAAGCAAAAACAAATGGCGCACATACATAGACTTCACAAACTTAAATAATGTCTTCTTCAATGATAGTATTTCCTTCCCACAAACAAATCTAATAATGGATTCAACGATGGGGAACAAGATATTAAATTTCATGGATGCATACTTTGGGTAATACCAAATTAAATCTTGTGAGAACAACCAAGAGAAGAAATCATATATCATAAACCAAAGGATTTTACTCTTACCTAGTTATGTTGGTCAACTTTAAGTTAAAGGTTTACTTGAACTCATAAGGGACATAGGGGCGATGCACTAGCAACTGTCGAGCCTTATGTTAAAGAAGCAGATCGACAGCAATATGGAGGCAGAGGCGAGAGATGCTATGCACTAGAAAAGGACTATAGAGTACTTTAACAAAAGAGTCAAACATAAGGTGTTCAAGATTAGTGACCTTGTACTGAGATAGGCTAGCATAACCACCTAAAGAACCAAATATAAAAAGCTCTAACCAAATTGGGAAAGGTTGTATGTAGTCATGACGAGTAAAAGGCCACAGACATACCACCTAGAGGACATGAATGGGAAAAAGTAATCACCATTGTGGAATGCATAATACTTGAAGAAGTATTTTGCTTAGATAAGTCATGTTCATATGTAGTTAGGGAATACATTAATAAATGGGATTTTCAATGCACAATAAACCTTTGAAGCTAGTAGAGTTACAAGCAAGTGCTTAAGTCTAACACTTCCACTACAGGGTGGTGCCTAAAGGTACCCCAATTCTTCCAACAACACTTATGGCAACTAAGTGCTTGAGCCTAACACTCACGCTATAGGGTAATACCTACTGTTACCCCCAATCCTCCCAGCCAAATTGGTGGCAACAAGCACTCAAGTTTAACATTTGCATTACAGGACAATGCCTAAATTTACCCTGGCCCTCCCAGCCATGCTAGTCGTGAGAAGTCACTTGAGCCTAATAGTCATGCAGCTTGGTAATGTATGTAGTTCTTTCCCAGTCCTCCCAACCACACCTAATGGTGAGCGAGACACTTAAGTCTAACACTTAAGGTTTCCAAGATGGCCTAGCTAGGGTTGATGACGTGCACATAAACCTGGATAATGAAAACAAGATCTTAGCAACAGAAAAGTAGCAAATAAACACAAGAAACATGACAACAGAAACCAAACTTTGTAAGACTCTCATTATAATCAATCCAATACACACAAAAAAAGAGAGAAGGGGGACAAGTTAAAATCTATAATAAGGATCCAAGTCTAGGCTCTGGGGTCACCATTGGGTGGAGGAAGAAGTAGCTGGGAATAAAAAGCATCAAGCATGATGTCAACTCCCTGAGAGTTTGAAATTGTAAAAACAGCAGCATCTGAAAGAACTCCATGTAGGTCCATTGTTTGTAGGTCTATCCTATGGTTGGCTATCAGAAATTTTTGTAGAGTCTGGAGCCTAAGGTTGCAACCAATGTCCAACACCTGATTTCGAACTAGTAGGGCCTCAGACAATTGAGGAGAAAGAACAATCACCTCATCTTTCATTGCGTGTGACATTTCAGCACACTCGTCAGCACAACGATTAGTTTTGACAACTTCCTTCTGCAACATTTTAGTATAGTTAGCCAACTTTAGGTAAATGGTGTCGGCCTATTAGAGCTCATCCCAGAGTATCCTATACTTCTTTGTAGATGTTTTTAGCTCACCTTCAGCCACATCAAGCTCATGATAGAGTTAAACCCTTGCCTCTTGGCTGAGGTAGCCAAACCCACATACTTGTCACCTTCACTTTCTCAGCTTGAGCGGACTGCACTACCTTATTCAATTGGACACGCAATTTCATTGAGATTTGGAGGCCAGGTCCTCTTCCAACTATGAAACGACCTGGACAACATTCCGCTCAAGCTCTAAAACTTTGTCACTCACCCTTTGTCTTTACGAGGAAGGACAACTCGAAAGTCAGGGTGTCCTTCAACTCTTTAACCTTAACTTTCATCATAGAAATCTTCATGTCATACTCTTGGGAGCACACGTCATGTTGGCTTGAGAGATGGATTAAAATTCTCTATCTATGTAAGCTTGTCTGACACCCCCAACCACTGCTTGAGATTTGGCAGTGATTGAAGCATCGGGACATGCAATAACAAGCTTACAAAACTCTCATACATGACAATTGACATGTAATCTACCTAGCACTAACAGTATGAATAAATCATAGCAAAAAAATAAAGGATTTTAAACAATAAACATAGTACCAAAGTAAGATTTCTATTTCATCCCAAAATAAAATATCTTTAACGAAAGCAATACATAAGAAATTTGGGTCCCAAACATCAACCCTTCATAGAACCACAAGATTCAATATATTGTTTTATGCTATATAGTTAAAACTTTATTCATCTCTTCCCAAAATCTCCTTAATTTTTGCTATTTGACTTCAGAACGATCTATACGTAATGGTCAATTAACTTAAACCGGTTCTCAAAGGTAAGTATTTCTTCAACTAATGGTGACCGACAAGGCTTGTGTTTTCCCATCTTGCTCGACTTCCTTTGAATTTGTCATAACTTCTACTATTTTGAGGGGAAATGGTAGTGTGACTACTAAAATGAGATTTTTATAAATTTCAACAAGTTATATTACAAAATTATACAAAGATAACATAAAAGCATGATTATAGTAAACATAAACGTGAATGCATGAGTATGAACGTGCATTTTGCATGAAATTGTAGTTTTCTCTCATTTAGATTCTTTTTATAAAACATGTAAACTTTATAACATCATAGCATACATAATTCTTTCATTTTTTTTCTTGATCTTACTCTTTCTTGTTCTTATTCTTACTTACAGATATCTCACGGCTCCCAATAAACCTTGTGCACCTCTTGTTACTGTTCCACATCTCAGGTTTTGGCCCGAATGTGACTACGTCATTAGAGAAGAAATATTCAAGCAGATCATAACATTTTTACCATGAGCATTTAATTATTATGGTAGATTGTAACGCCTTCACCATAATTATTTAACTATTTTGACACATCATAACACATTCACTGTAAGCATCTTGTTGCACATCTACTAGCTTTATGTGCTTACAACTTTACTCTGGAAACCTTTTGGTCTCATTTGAAGCTTATTGACTTTTTTCTGTCAATCCAAAGAATACCATTTAAGAGTGAATATGGGAGTTCCATCAAGATAATTTATAATCTTAGCATCGCGGTCGTGTCAAAACTTTACTTTAATGCACAACTTGTACTTGTTATATGACATGTGAATTGAATGAAACTTGGAACACATATATGATGATCATAACATGTGGACAACTTTAAATAATTAGAACATATAACATAAGCATGGCTTGAAACAGGCAGAGCATATGCAACGTTTACACATGAGCATAAATACATTATCCAAGATTAAGTTAGAGGTTAACTTATAAACTTTACATTAATCAATAAGATGCTGGGCTATAAAAGTGTTTTTTATTGTTAGAACTATTTCACATAACACATAAAATACGCATAAGCTAGCCTATTAACTAATGCAGCCTAAAACATTCTTCTTATAACAAACATAACCTTATTCGAGACTATCATATACTTAGGTCTATTTGTCCATGATGAAACCTTTAATACTTTGATTCACTAATTTCTAAAACACAACCTCAACTTTCATGTGTTAGGTTGCAAAAGAGCATATGGAGACAAACCTTAATGTGCTCCGAATACCATAACATCCCTAATACAAAGATTACTCATCAATCATTCACAAACTCAGAATCTGAAACTCTTAAAAGAAATATTTAGATACATGAAATAATGAAACCTAAAATCAAAACATGCATTTCTATAGTTTTCCCTTAAATAGTTAAGACCACTCTTTTTATTTACCAAAATCACATTTGAACTTCCAAACAAACTTTCATGAACATGATCCGAAAAGATCAAACACACTAACACCGAAACTTTGATAAACCATGGATGATATTCTAGCCTTTCCTTCCTTGAACCTTACACAAAAGTCATAAATATTAAACCATCCTAACAACTAAAACGCTAAAGGAATCATTGAACCAAGATAGACTCCACTAACAATCATTGCACTTTCCTACTCTCACACTATGTAACAACTCGATTCTAAGTTTAGGCCACAACATAAGTTTTATGTATTTTTCTTATAACTATTATTATTATTATTATTATTATTATTATTATTATTATTATTATTATTATCATCATCATTAGATTTTACATTGTTCTTTTAATAAGATTATTATCATTTTATTTTTGGTATTTTATTATGACCCAATTTTGCAATAGCCTAGAGTTTTATTTGAATTTAAACATTATTTCTCCTTATCTCTACCCATAAGCCTCATCCTTATCCTCTAATTGATAACTCCAAATCCTATTAGGAGACCAACTCCTATCAGAAAATCCTACGATATACCTCCATTTTCACTCAATAAAAAATCCTACGAAGCCTCTAAAATAAACACAGCAAATCTGGCCTCTCTCACTACCGCACATGAAATCTTCTTCTGCCTCTCTAAGGTTTTTCTTCTCTCTCTCTCTCGCTCTCTTTTTCTCTCACCGAATAGCACCAATTTTCAATTGCTTTAATTCCTCTCGCCTGGACAACCGTAAACTCTGTACCTTTCAATTCTTTTACTTTCTTTTCTTCCACCTGAAAGTTATTTCATGTAATTACATCAGGGCTCTCTCTCTCTTCATTGAAATTGAAAGTTTGTCTTCAAGCTATTAATTGCTTCTTTTAACTTTTAGTCTTTTGGCTTTTTACAATTATGCAACCCTTTGACCGTGTCATAAATCATGATAAGATTAATTTTTAGCAAACACATATAGACTTAGGTTTATTACGAATTGCTCTTAAAGTTGCTTTCATGCTTTTAGTTCTTTTGTTAAGTGTGTACAGACTACTAGTATAGATTTTATGCTCTTTCTTTTCTAATTCTAGTGATTTTTAAATGAACTTGTATTTTAAATTGGGTTTGAGCTTATATTATTTCAACAATTGTTTTAATAATTTTATTGGGCTTAATGTTTTAAATGTGAGTTTTTGCTTAAATAAATATATTAGTCAAAGACTCATTTTTTTTTTTATAAAGAAGTGTTTAAAAGAATTTGAAATGTATTTTAAAGTATATTTTTATACTATTTAACTAATTATGTTAATTAATAATCCAATTGACTATTTAACTATATTTTTAAGATTTCTTATGTTAAATTTGAAATAGAACAATTAAGGAATTTCAAACTATATTATTTGTTATTAATTTTACAATTAGATTTCAATAGTAAATAGCAAGTGTTTAATTGTTTATTTTAAATACTAAATCTATGGTATAAAATGAACATCTAATGTTTTTATAATAGATTTTGATATATTTATGCTATTGAAGTTGTAAATTTAAAATAAGGAAATATGTTAAGAGTATTAAAATTATATTAGTATTTATTAGATTTCTTATTAAATTAAACAATTATTTTAATCATGGAAAAGTAAATCTATTTTAAGAATTGAGATTTTTATGACATATTTTAAATAGCCCAAATATTCTACTAAGTTATAATATGTTATTAGTATTTTTTAAGTAATTTAAAACATCAGAATTTATTGTTTATGGCGTTAAGTTTTATTTGACTATATTCTAGATTATGAATTTAACTAAGTAGGTAATTAGTACATGTTGGTTCTAGACAGATTTAGTAATAATTAATATTATGTATAGGTGACGAGTTACGAAATGAGATTCAAGAAGAAGCGCAGCAAAGTAAGTAATTTGATCACAAATTAGAATCATCACAGTTCAGCTTATATTTAAGTATTATTCAAGCAAGTTCATTGACAGCCATTATTTATGCACCACTCATGTCATATGCAATACATGTCATCCAGTATAGCATACGATCATGCCATTCCGCATCATGTTCAAATTCAGAAATTATAATTATATATGTATTATGTCATGCATCTCATGTGTATAAGACATATAAACTATTTTAAATTCAAGTGCAAGATAAGATCATATCAGTTAATCAGTTGGCCATTCAGATGCATGGTACCAATGCAGTTCAGTTCAAGGTGGATGTGCAAGTCACGAACTCAAGAGTGGTCCACCATAGTATGCCAAAATACTATCAGCGGCTTCCCTTGCAGCCACGGGACGTGGGTCCGGTGCACAACCTCGCACACAGGGTTAAGTGTGTTGGCCAGTCAATTCAGTCAGTTAATTCAGATAAATCAATCATGCATAAATATCAGTATGAACAATCATGAATTTTAAGTTCTCAGCATGAAAACTTTTATGAAAACTTTATATTTAATATGTTAACGTTGTGATGGATTTCTTACTGAGTATTCGACTCATTTTAGTTTGTTTTCATTTTTTTAACCACCCAGGTGAGGATGATGATTACGAGCAGGCGGACCAGGATTAAAAGGAGCAGTTGATTTAGTTTCAGACCTCTTAGAATAAAAAATTTTTTTTATGACATGACTTTTATTCAATTTATTCATTTAATATTTTTGGAAGATATTTTTATCAGACAAAATTTTTATGAAATAAATCCTAATTTGATTTTTTTTAATATGAGATCTCTTGTCGGGTTTATTTTATGAAAAACACATGACACTCCTAGCCTATGGGAATGGGGTGTTACACACTATGAAATAAAAAAATATAGAGAGAGTAAAGCTTGCCTACCGAGCTATCAATCTCGAGATACGGCTTGATTGCACTACTCCAATCACCAATCTCGATTCTAGTCAAGTGTGTGTGTGTGTGTTGCCATGGATTGAAGAGCAAGTGATTAAAAATCTTTGGGTGTGTGTGTGAAGAGAGAAGAAGAGATGACAGGAAGAGGTTTTCTCAAAAGTGACTTTCAGTTTTTTCCTAGTGAAGGATGGCCATAAATGCATGTGTTTAAATATCCTCCAACATTCTTTCTTCCTTGCCTAAGTTAAAAATTCATTGGACCAACTTAAAATTCCTCACGAGTGGCTATTTCTAGAAGATTTTCTAGGATGCAAGCTGACTTTTGCATGATAAACAAGTGGCAATGTGAGGCAGAAAACTAAAGGAAGGTGGCTGGCTGGGCTTGTGGCTTAGTTTTTTTCTTTTATTTCCACACGTTTTTGTATCATAAATATTCATTGAGAATTCGTATCATCCAATAAATAACCGAACAAGATCCACTTAAAAATAAATGCTGGAATTATATTGGCATGGGCAGTAAGTGCATGCTTTGGAGTTTCCCTAAATGGCTTATAAATGCATTGCAGTTTCCCGCGAGTCCCTTGTATCTCCTCATCAAATACTCTGGCCATTGCTTAAACACTAAGCAATAATTGATGGAGTGCCATTAGTCGTATATGTGCGGAAAATTTGAAGAGGTTAAGGGTGCGAATTTTGGCCAACCGCTTTCATCTTCTCATGCAATCATTATCACATTTTCTTATACTCATAAATAAAATATAGTCTTCAATAATTGTCTTGACCAGTATTTATTAAATATCAACCAAAATCTAGTCATTAAACTTAAGGGTAGCATCGGTGGCACAATTAACTAAGCATGGGGATAAATCTGAAAATTTTTCCTTGAGAGGAGTTTACTTCCCTAGTGTCAAAGGAAAGGGTGCTAGTGGATCCAAGGTGACTTAGCCCTAGGTTACAATAACCAATAGCTTTTGTCCAAGTGTCTATACATGATTAGGAATCTAAAAATGAAGTGGCATAGTGGTTTGCCACATGTCAACGTCGAATTGGGCCATTCGATAGGTTGCCCTGAGCTTCTTGGCCTAAAATCTCACTTCCTTGCATAACTAATCCAATTCTAAATCAATGACTAAAATTTTCAATTTCTCACTTTGACTTGGAGCATCACAGCTTAAGAGGCCTACACCCTCTCCTCCAAAACAAATTGACACTAGACAATCCATTCCACCAGAGAGAATTCACCCTGCACAAAAACTAACAACGTTAGCCAAAGCAAATAAGCAAGAATCTGGAACCCATGGGAGTAGTACCAAAAGAAGTATTGAGGTAAGGAATACGCCAAGTTCCTTAGTGATATTCGAGACCAAAGGGTCCATAGCTTCTCGTGCTTTAAAGTTAAATGAGTTAGGTGGCACCTTGTGGGAATGGGAAGATTCTGGGCAATGTGGAATCTCTCGAGGAAAAGACTCGGGGAAAGAGGAACCTTTGAGCCAAAAGGAATCTCCTAATGGACTTCACTGGGGGCAAACCCTAGAGGAAAAGCATTCCAGCGAGAAGGACCACTAGGGAATGTACTCCTTGCCAAGGTGAAGTCTTAGGGCGAGGAGAATCATTTGCGCAAACATCTCTGATGCCAAAAAGAGAGTGGTCAAATGAGTGCATGGGTTCTTCACTCTCACCCTTGATGGTCTGGTTAATGGAGGCAGCGTTAAGATCTCCATTCTCAGAAGAGATAATATTGCCTAGCGGGTATCTTCGTCCAAAGTTGCATCATTTTCTTCATTAATCATTACAAGAACCCAAGTCTCAGCACCCATAGTTGCGCTCTCCTTGGGAACACTAGGTGTGCCCCAATGTCAATTGATCACCTCAATAGAAAATCTAAGGGCAACAGATGGGGATACCAAATGGGAGAAGTTCTCAAACTGAGAGTTTGGAAGCAAATTTGGAAGAAGGTCTAGAATTAGATCAGGGTTTGGATCGAAGAAGGTGGGATTACAGGAGTGGATCCAAATCCTAAGCACTTTTTCCAATAACCTCCTTTAGGTGGTCAACGTTTAGAGGGGAATGTGATCGGTAGGCCTCCCTTATGCCTACAAGGCCCATAGCAGCAAAAGAGGGCTAAGAACATCTCATTAAGGGAGCGGCCTAAAGGAGCACCTAGCGTGTGATCTACCATGCTATCTCTCACCCTCGGTAAAAAGGTTTCTTCCATTTATGGTCCGAAAGGGTAGGGGTCACATTTTTGCAAGGATGGGTAGGCTCATAGATGACAGAACCTGTAACATCCCGTATTTTAGTGTATTTTTATTGAAAGATTATTTTAATTTATTTCAAAATTGGTTCTCTTGTTTTAAATTATAGGGGTTTTACTATATTATTTTATAATATTTTAAGTTGTAAAAATTATTTTTAATGTGCTTTCTTATTATTATTTAATGTTTTGCATTTAAAGTGATCTTTAATTTAAATTAGTTTATTTTTGGGTTTTAAAATTATTATTATTTTAATTAAGTCTTTCACTGCGTTTGAATTATTTTATTTAGCTTGCAGTTTTAAAATCCTTTTTGTCAGATCATTTTTGTGACCCAAGATGTGAGGATTGGACCTCATTTCTTTCCCTCTATTTTTATTTTCCTTCTCTTTTTTTTTTTCTCTATTTTTCCTCTCGGTCTCTCCCACTCAACCCTCTCTCTCTCCCCATGCAATTCGATCACCTCCTTTCAGCCACCACCGCACGCTGCCGTGGTCCTTACCGCCCGGCGCAGTCAACTCCCCAGACGCCGGCGACCCTACCCCTCCAACCTTAGACCACCCCGCGCCGCCGTTTACCCACACTTCCCGTCTAAAGCCACACGGCTTTTGAGCTCCAGCGCCGCCGTTCGGCCACCATCACTTCACCACCTCTTCCTTTATTTCCCAGCAACCTATAGAACCTAACCCCAGCTCCAATTCATCACTGGTGAAGCCGCATTAATCACAACTCTGATTTGTGCATTTCAGACCTTAAACTGCCCCTTTCGCCGCCACCCACGACCAAAGGCCACCACCATTAGCTTCACTAACCTCCCTAGGCCCTACCCTATCAATATTCAGTCTTGGTTTGACTCCGTTCAAAAGTGAATTTTTGAGATCCACGGCCAGTGTATTTTTACACTATGGAGTTGTTGTTTTGGAACTTCTAGTTCATCATTGATCCTCTGAAAATTACTATATAACGCTGTAAGTATTTTCCCAAACATCTTTTGAGATTTAAATATATTTTTGCACTAACTCATTTTCACTGTGTTCTGGTTGGTTATTCTGGACTGAATCCGAGGAGTACGGGGGTCGGATGAATTTGAGGATGGAGTATTTGTGTGATTGGTTATATTGTGATTTGGTTGGCTGTTGGATATTGAGGTTGTGTTTGGTTCATTGCATGTGCACACATGATCATGTTTGTAAATTGAAAACTGGGTTTTCGTGTAATTGCATTCATGTTCATGTGGATATTTGAAAACTGAATTTTCATGTGTGGAATGAATTTTTTGGTGCGTGTGTATCACGACCCCAAGCCGAGATGGAGCATTATCTCAGTGGAGCTCCTCTGGTCACTCGGGAACGGAATATACTAAGTGACGTCCCCTAGGTTGTCGCTGAGCGACAACGAGATCGGACGAGTTACCTGCCGACTCCATGGCCCTTCTGCTAACAGGGGCTAGAGGATGCCTGGCCATGAACGCACTAGGTGCGGAACTGGGTATCACTCGTTATGCAGCCAAGACGTGCGGATAGTCCCTAAGGAGACCATGGTGCATATGGATTAATGGAAAAATAAAAAATAGTTGTTTTCTAGGAAAATAGCATGTGTTGATATGGATTTTGTGTGAGCCATTTTCTAGAAAAATGATGGATATTTGTTTCAGGTCATTTTCTGAGAAAATGGTGGAAATGTTTATTAGAAACGTTTTTGGGCCAAAATGAGATTTTGGCGTGTGTTGAAAAAACATCAATTTTCGAAAAAAAATGATAATTTTGGATTTCATGCATGGTACATCATATGCATGCATGGTTGGTTGCATTAAATGTGTTTTTATCTCAGTATTGGTTGGGTTATAACTTACCTGTGGTACCATTTAATGGTACTGCAGATTTTATTGATGGTGATGCAGATGCCGAGCCTGAGGATTTGGCTCTGCCGAAGAAGTGATATAGGATCACTCGTGTTATGTTATTTTCATCTCTTGTATTATTTTGGGACATTTGGTTTATACTTTTAAATACTTTATATTTAGATATTTGTATTAAACAAAATTCTAGTACTAGTTGACTTATTTATATTATCCGCTGCGTATTTTTTTGTGTACTGTTTATTTGTTGCACACATTTGGCACTTGTCGTTGGGATGTGTGACCCGTGTTGTCATCATCCTAACATCACGATTTCCGAGATTTTTCATACGTGGGAGTCGGGGCGTCACAGAACCAGAGACGTTGAGCCCTAAAATACTGGGTGTTCCAACATAACCAAGAAGCAATCAAGGTTCTATTGAGTAAGAACCAACTATGAACTCCTCAACTTTGGTTTTTCTTCACCCAAGTATGGACATTGTTTAGGAACAATAATTCTCCCTAGTAGGGACCAACTTGAAAGAATGCTCATCTTGAATGGGGCTCTAGGTGGACTTAACAGGGAACTCGTGCTAGGAAGCCTCCCTAGTGCAAAACTCCTAGCCATCTTCAGTCACAAAGAAAAGTTTTTGATCCTAACTCTTGACATGGGACTACTAGGACTCTATGTGAATCACTCGATAGCCAGTGAGAGATAGAAAGCTACATTGGTTCCCATTATGTTTCTTCAGAGTGTGCACATGC
This sequence comes from Cyclocarya paliurus, assembly GCA_029856935.1. Lineage (NCBI taxonomy): Eukaryota > Viridiplantae > Streptophyta > Magnoliopsida > Fagales > Juglandaceae > Cyclocarya > Cyclocarya paliurus. Next base: position 28,099,756 of record CM056947.1, read on the forward strand.
AGAAACTCACAAATAGCTAAGTTGGGTTTCACCACATGGAAAACCTCAAGGGCTTGTCTCCATATGATACAATAAGCCAACAATATCCTTTAAGTGTTGGGCAACAACTGAGTTGGAGCCAAGCTCAAGTAGTCTAGAAAATTTTGAATGGGAGAGTAGAAAGGAAGCCTCAGTTCCATTGAGAGCATTCCAATATAGAAATCAGCATGCTCGACGATCCTTTTGGAGTCAACTATGGTTTGGTGGGGTTTGGAATGTTGAACCATTATCTCACATAGTCCAATTTCGCCTGATTGCTTGTCACTGTCAAGCAACTTCCTTCAAAAGCTACAAGAAGGGTAGCGTTGGCCCCAATGGCAATATGATGGTCACCTTTAGAGGTGTCCCCACTAGTGTTGTCAGGGGACAAGTGCGAATGGAAAGCTTCATAAGTATTTCTAGCAAAATTTCCCACCCGGGGGGGGGGGGGTGGGGACATGGGAAACGCAAGCCGAAGTCAAGAGGAGTTGAAGAGTTAGGATATACACAGTAGAAAAGAACATAAAATGCAAAGGGAATGAGAGAAGTGAAGGGGAATAAGATAGAAAGAAACAGAAAGTGGACAGTTATGGGAAGATGAAATTACCTAACATGGGAGATGATTGTCCAATGGGAGAGCACCACATAGGTAGTGGGTGCAGGCACGCCTAATAGACTCTTGCGATTGGCACTGCATGGAGCGATAGATCAAACGGTGTTAGGAGAGCAATCAATGCATGCTATGTAAAGGACACGTGTTGTAGAAAGAGTATAATGAAAGGAATTCAAAAAGGAAAATTTCAGCATATACATATGGCAAGAATTTGCAAAGTAATTGTTGGATAATAATGTGCGCTAGGGGCAAAAATGTTGCGAGGTGACTAAAGATATATATGTGAAAAGCCCACGTGAAGAAAGGCGATGAATAGTTGTAACTAGGTAAAATGCACAATTTGGTGAGGCCAAGTGGCCACGATTGACAATTCTATCTAACTTCTAATTCTCTAACAAAACATATTTTGGAGAGATCCATGCTGGCGAAATAGTTCCCACAGAGATCCTCGCCCCTGAAGGACACCACCATCAGCCGTGTCATGTTTAGACTGGACGACTCCTCAATGAAGCGCACCCCAAGCCTTATAACTAGACTTCCAATTATACAATACAAAGAGATGGATATTTGCCAAGAGATTCTTTCTTCTTCCACTAACTTAACCATTAGAGATATCTCCCATTGGAATCACTTGAGATTGTTTCTATGTTTCACATGTGATTATTGTGGATGTAGAGGACTTTATTAGAACTGTTGAGAATTGTCTCAACAAACAAAAAGTTTATTCGTCAAATAGTAGCATAAAAGTGCATTAAACCAAATGACGCCCAACAAAAAAAGTATTAAAGATCTCAATTAAGTTCATGAAAAATTAAAAGGTCACTGAATAAAGATCAATGTTATCTATAACCTATATAGTGGAGTCATCCTTGCTTCTACAAGAGCTTGATTTACTGTCATGTTTGTAGTTATCTAAGAAAGGAAAAAACTAATCGGACTTATGTGTAGTAACTATAATTACATTAGTGGTTTTTTTTACTTTGATTATTCATGGGCTAATAAGTCCTAATTTTATATAAAAATAAAATAACACGTGTAATCTAAATAAAAAGGGGTGTATATATCCATTTCAAATAATAAATTATAAGGTTGGAAAGAAAATTTTGATTCCTATTGAAATTTGACACATGATTTCCCACTCATAAACTTATCTAAAAGGAGCAAATAATGATAAAAGATTATTTCCATCCAAATTTCACTTAGTAATTTGAGAAGAAAAATATATTTATTTATTTATTTATCTTTGGCATACTAGGACATAAAGACGAGACATGAAATCAAAGGCGGAAGAATAATTTTTTCTGTAGGAAATTGTATGACACATTTATGTAAAATAAAAATAGATTAAAAAACATAAAAATATAACTATATATAAAATTATATTTCGATAGTTTGCTACATATATGTAGAAATAAAATTTTAAAAAACATAATTTAATATATGTTTTAGATTTCAAATGATACTGTTTTATAGAATAATGTTCATGTATTATTATTTTGTAATGAAATATTTAGAATTTATTTTCTTCATAGAAACTATCAAGTAATCTTTTAGAATGTTATCTTTCATTCTAGCATGTAAACTAGTTTATCAAATTTCATGTAAATTCTAGATATTTTCATGTCACATGCATTAAGCTTATAATATTAGAATTGAGATCTTAAATAAATTTTTTCTTGCTCAATAAAGTCTATAGTATAAAACCTCTAAAATATTTTTCATATAAATCATCAACCTTGAATGATTTTTCTTGAATTTTCACTTTAGATTCCATATTAAGAAATTTAATTTTATATAACAAAAAACTTTTGAATCCATATTAATAAGTTTATTATTTCTCATAAACTTAGTTTTGATTTAATTTTGGTAAGGTTATATCCTTGAATAAATAATATATAAAAATTATACAAAACTGTGGAATTATAGGAAAAAATTGGAGAGAGGTTTTTCTAGGTATATTTAAATTTTGAAAAGTTTTGGAGAGTATGTGAGGATTATAAATTTTTTGGGGGGCTGATTTTTATTTTTATAGAATTATGAATAAAATCTAGGGGATATTTTGAATTTTCAAAAAAATTTGAGCTTAAGTGGGCCTGCCATTATATGAAATTTTCAAAACTTCTTATAATTTCATTCTCAAATATGACTAAAATACAAAATACTTTTTAATTTTAAATATTCAATTTTTCTTCTAATCATTATTCAAACATAAAAATCAATACAATTTTTATAAATTTCAAAATAAAACACAAAAATCAATGCAACTTTTACAAACTTACAAATAAATAATATATTAAAAAATTATAATCAAACAAATTTTTAATTTTATAATATTTTTATTTAAAATTTTCTCTTTTCTGTCTTAAAATATAATAAAACTTTTTAACTCAAATCATTTTATTACTATTCATAAAAGAGTTATTATATTTTTAAACCGGTGTGTGGAGCATACCATCCATATTACTTAAATGATAATATTTAATTTGTAAGATTCAAACTTTAAGATTTATGTTTCAAATAAAATTATATTATATAAACATTGTAATAAGTATACTCTACACATTCATTCAAAAACAAATATATTATATACGTCGAATTATAATGAAGAATTCTATTTATCATCCATATACCACACATTAATATTGATTTATCATTTTTACAAATTAGAAATATAAAAATGATATTTAAATAAAAAGATAAAAATAATAAATTACATATTGATGCGTAAACATATATATTTAATAAAAATAATAAATTACATATTAATGTGTCATGCAAAAATTATAAGTGATAAGCAACATCCAAACAAGCCGAAGTGTGCCCTTGGGGCACATTTACTTTCAAAACTCATCTCAACTAATATAATCTTATTTCATTTAATTATTATAATTATTTTAAATTTTTACATAAAATAAAATAAATAATTTAATTTTTTTAAATTTTAAAATTTTTTAAAAAATAATATTATAAAAATATTTTTTAATAATATTTTTTTAATTTTTAATTTTAATCTTAACTTATATTATTTTATCTCATTTACTCAGAAAACAGACGAAGTTAATTTATTTTGTATTTATTTTTGTTTTGGTTTTGTTTTTTTAATGCACTGGGTTTAAAGTCGACGGAAGCACAGAAACCCTTTTATGTTCCGCCGAACGATTCGCAATACCGAGCACAAACAGGAGGAAAAAAAAAAAAAAACTCTACAACAGTCGCCATGGCCGAACAAGCGGAGCATAACCAAGTGGATCCCTTTGACGAAATGAAGAAGGAGAAGCGCAAGAGAAAGAGGCTTAAGAAAGGGAAAGAGGCATCTGAAGAAGCTGGGGGGAATAAGATGAAGAAGAAGGTTAAGAAGCAAAAGAAGAGGGAGGAGGTGAAAGAAGTAGAGGAGGATGACGAGGAGCAGAGAGGGGATGGTGGTGGTGAGGAACTGAAGGAAGAGGAGGAGAAGAAGGTGAACAGTAATCGTCGAGGGTCTGGGATTATGAGCACCGAACCCTTTGAATCTTTAGGATTGTCTGAATCCACTTTCAAGGCTATTAAGGATATGGGATTTCAGCATATGACTCAGGTATAGCTACTGATATCATCTGAAAGTTTATTTATGAACTTTTGATGTCTGTCTTTCTTTTTCTTCGGTTTATTTTGTGCCTATTTTCTTGTTTGGTAGCTCAGAGAAGGAAGAGAAAAAGAGCAATAAATATGAGGAAGAGGGAAATTTAAAGCCTTTTCTTGTTTCGATCGAAAATGATTTTTGATAGTTAAAAAAATATTATAATGTTAATTATGTTTAGATCGAAGATTATTAAGAATGTAATGTTAATTGGACTCAGTTTGTATAGGAATTTGGGTTCCAAAATAAGTTGAAAATGCTTGAGGAATTTCTCAAGCACTCAAGCTCTGGTACGATATCTTCCAAAATGAGCGAACCTTAATAAGAGTATCTCTTTTTTTATCTGTACTTAGTGATTCTTTATTGGGTTTATAAGAACTTCCTTTAGTGACATTGTAGACCCGACCCCAAGACGCAAGAGTAAAAGGTCCCGGATTAGTGACTTGCGTTTTTTAGCTATGCATCGCATACCTCATGTTTCTCCATTTAATGATTTTTTTTTTCCTTTCTGCAGTGTGCCTCTTTGGTTTCATTGTTGTTCTTGTGTTTCATGTTTTTCCAAGGAAAATTTCTCTCTTTTTATAAAGCGAGAACGTGGGATTTCCATGGTAATGCCATGCAGATTTGCTATGTGGTCAATTGTAATGAATAATAAGAAATATTTATCTGTATACTTCATGTTGCATGATTCAGTAATATGGCCCCTACCAATACACTCTCGAGCTCTCTTTTAACCATTGATGTCTGTTGAGTGCATCTTCCAAATCTGGTATCTTTCATTTGAATTAGATCCATGATCTGTTTCAATTACGTTCCATAGAATTTTCTCAATTATTTTCCATAGAATTTTTTTCGATCTGTTTATTATTTTTTCAATTCTATTATTTGGCTATGCCTTTGGTTTTTAATCAATGGAAGTTTTGATTTTACTTATAAAAAAGAAATTTATTGTTTTTTATATAGGTAATCAAGTAGTGTTTTTTTGTTAGCTTATATATATGCAGATACTAAGATGTATGATTGAAGTGATAAATTTAAGGGAGTTTGTAAAGATCTTTGCTATGGATGGATCTTGTTAACTCTGTGCTCTAAGGGTAGAGGCCTAGGGGTTGGCTCAAGTGGTAAAGGCCTTGGGCTTGGGGGTATGCTCCCCCTGGTCTAAGGTTCAAATCCCCTTAGGTGCAAACAATTTCTAGGGGCCATTGGATTGGGGGATTTTTACCTTTAATTACCCGAGGTGCACTTGGGGAAAACTCCTTTCTGAGGGCTTGTGCACTCCCGGGATTAGTTGGGACGCTGTTCTTGAACACCCTGTGCCAATAAAAAAAAAAACTCTGTGCTCTAAGGGTGGGATTTGACATCTGAATTAATCTTGATACTTCTTCAGGATCATGATGAGATTGGGGAGAGGAACCTACATGCTGTTAGCACAGAAGATGACAACAAGGATGCCAAGCAGAAAAAGAAGAAGAAGAAGAAAAAGAAGAAGAAAGCAGAAGAAAATTGTGGTAAAGATGCAGCAATAACCAAGAAAGATGTTGGGACCACTTATGAGAATTCTACACCTGGAGGAACGTCCAAGAGAGTAAGTTTCTCAGATTGTGTGGAGGTTTTTACTCCATCTGAGGGTCCAATTGATGGTGATCAGGATGACAGCTTAATACGTGGTAAAAGGTTTTCACTAGAAGAAGATGAGATGGTTAAAAAGGCCGTTCTCAACTATATTGAAGTAAAGGGATTAGGTGATGAAGGCCTAGACATGGTTCTCCACTGCAAGTCTCATCCCGATCATAAAAATTGTTGGAAGGATATAGGAGCAGCCTTACCTTGGAGGCCTCACAAGAGCATATATTATCGGGCCCATATTTTGTTTGAAAGGAGTGAAGAGCGGAAATGGAGCAATGAAGAGTATGAACTTATTCGAAGTTTCCATGAAAAAAATGGATCAGATTGGAGAAAGTTGGCTGATGTTCTTGGCAAACATAGGATTCATGTGAAGGATACATGGCGAAGAATAAGATTGCCTAATATGAAGAAAGGTCGTTGGTCCCAAGAGGAGTATCAAAAATTATTTGACTTAGTTAACATGGATCTGCGCATGAAGGTCTTTGAAGAAAAGAAATCCAAGCACGGTATGCTGCGAGATAATATCGCCTGGGAAGCCATTAGCGACAGTCTATCCACCAGAAGCAATGTCCTGTGCTGCCAAAAATGGTATACCCAATTAACATCACCTATGGTAGCTGAAGGTATATGGGGGGATGCTGACGACTACCGCCTAGTGGATGCACTTTATGCCTTGGATTGTTGCTGCATTGAAGATGTGGATTGGGATAATCTGCTCGAGCATAGGTCTGGGGATGTATGTCAAAAGCGTTGGGATCAGATGCTCAAACACATTGGTGAGCATGCCAACAAGTCATTTCCTGAACAAGTCGAAGTCCTCTCAAAGCGGTATTGCACAGACGTACTTGAAGCAAGAGAGACCTATGATAGCAAGCCTGTAGTTTCGTGAGGGCAATGCCGTTATTAGGTGCGTGACTGCTGTTTGAGTCATTAGTTTAAAAGAGTATCTTTCCCCCCCTTTCCATATGCATCCGACAGCACTGTTTTCCCCTGTTAAATTCAAATGAGTTTTGCTATGTAAAAGCAAACTTGTGTACCAATCTATATACTAATGTTGTTGTCTTCATATTTTAAATTCAAATTAGCACTATTTTTAATAAAGTTTACTTTTGACCAATCATATTGAATAGGTACACTTATTAGTGCACAAAATTACTTACAACTAGATTTTTTCTAAATTCAATTTCAGGTTAGTGATGCTCTGACACAGTTATATCACATTTAATTTCAGGTTAGTGATGCTCTCTGACACAGTTATATCACAATTTCATCATAGACTTTTTGGCCAAACTCAATCTTCTCATGCTTGCACATAGGTAAAGGTGGATTCTGATATTTTATTGTGGGGAAGGAATGTTAGTTGAGACAACTAAGGTGCACTTGCGGGGAAAACTACTTACCCAAGGGCCTGAGCATCCTCGGAATTAGTCGGGATGATGTTCTCGGACACGGACATCCATTGCCAATAAAAAAAAAACATTAGTTGAGCGATAGATGGTGGATTAATATATATATTATTTACTTATAAAAATATATATATTATTTGTCGAAAATATTGTGTACTGGGATATGTATAGCTAGTCTAAATTCTGACCATTTTGCAATTTTTTACGGCGGTTAACAATTTTTTTTTTATTGGTAAATAATAATTTTATTTATGGTAGGAAGTAGGCATGGCCCAAATATATACAGGTACGGCAATCATCATAATGGGCTGCACACTTTAATTTTCATAACCCTAAAATATATTCAGTTCCCAAATAATTTGATTTCTACGTAATTTTTAAAAATAATTATGGGATTAAATCCTAATAATATTATGCCTATTTTATCATCAAATGCATAATCATAAAATAACAAACATAAAAGAACTGTAGCTAGCACCATTCCCTCGTACACCATGGCAACAATGTGGATCCCTAAGACAATCACAAACCATTTGGACAAATTATTTCCCAGTTTTTGGTGGGGTACAGACAACTCCAAGACCCATACCTTTACCCCTAAATCTTGGAAAGCTATTTGCATGCCAGAATCTTTTGGAGGCCTGGAGCTTAAAAAACTTTCTGTGTTCAACAATGCTCTCATTTCAAAATTTGCTTGGTATCTTTGCAATAACGAAAACAGTCTTTGGAAAATTTCTTAACCAGTAAATATTTGAAAAACTCCACTTTCCTTGAAGTAAATGGGAGACACGGATTCATGGTTCTGGAAAGGCCTTCTGTAGGAGAGAGAATTCATAAAAGACAGTATGTGCTTTCAAATTAATAATGGAATCACTGCTAATGTTTGGACAGACCCTTGGTTCCTGGCCTTCCCACTCTCAAACCTATCCCCAATCCTAATAACCAAATCAGAGAGAATGAAATTAAAGTAGCTGAACTGACTTTAGAAGAACCCAAAAAATAGAACACTTCCTTCTTCATGCCCTTTTCAATACGGAATTTGTTAATGTCATTCTTAAAATCTCAGGCCTCGTTTGTTTTCGGAGATGAGATGAAAACTTTTGAGATAAGATGAATAGTATAGAGATATATTGAGATAAGATGAGATATGTGTTTGTTTATAGAGATGAGATGAGATTATTTGACTTTTTTTGAAGTATTTATGATTGTGGGACCCACAATCTGTACAAATATTTTCAGAGTTTTTTTCGGGTGTTTTCCTGTGGGCTTGCTGCGTTTTGCAGCTTTTGTCTTTTTTTTTTTTTTTTTTTTCTACATGCTTTTTAATTCTGGAGAGAAGGACCCACTTTTAATTATAATAGTTTTTTACTACTAAAATATAAACAAAAGGTGGAACGCCGTGCATAAACAGTAACACCCAATTGAAAATCAGTTTTCGGCTTTTTCCTTCACGTGTTCATACAAACTAACATTACAAAACAGTAAATTAAGTCAGACGGCATATCAGTTTTTTTGTACAAAACGGTAATATCATGTCAGCTTTTTTTCAGTGCAGGACAGTTTATAAATAGTAAATAAATTAATGAGAGATGAGATGAGATGAGATGAGATAAAAATAGATGTTTGTTTTCAGAAATAATCTATCCGTACAAAAGTTTTCAAAGTTTCCAAAGTTTTGTGTTTCATCCCTGTAAACAAACCAGGCCTCAGTCAGTTCATACAACCACTTCTTCATTTTTGACAAGACAAACTGGTTACACCATTCCACTGGGAAATTTTCTGTGAAATTAGCCTAGATTTGGAATTAGATTTGGAATTGATATTAATTGATGATCGGTTGTTTTTATTGATTTTAAGATTAATTATGAAATAAATTATGATTCGTCATTTAAGTGTTTATTTTATTCATTTTTCTTATTTATGCATTAAAATGGAAAACTGAAAACCAATGCAATCACATGTCTAATTTATGGATTTCAAACGTTGAAATATAAATCTCACCATGGTGGTCGACCTACGGTTTCAGTATTTACCTGTCGAAACCATAGATTTTATGACAAGGACACTAAACTCCATTCTAGAGGAAGAGGCTATTAACAAGGATTATCAGGCTAAAAAGGAGCCTCTTATATATTTGTGTGAAAGTTTTACGTAATGATGAAACAATATTAACTGGTACTTGTATTTGAAAACTATGGCATAGTTGTTTTGTAAGTTAATGAGTTCGTGAGAACCCAGGGTAACAAGGGTAGCTTTCTAACCTTGTTTCATAAAGGTTTATGTATATATTTGATAATTCTTAGTTGTCTTTAGTACAATAATTTAGTTTAAATGCTTTTGTTGCATCATCAATGAAATTTAAAATATATATACCTCATTTTCCATAAGTTTTAATGGCACGATGGGACCTTAACTATGGGTTATAGGTCTGACGTGTCATCGACATAGCAAGAATTTAAAAGGAAAAGCTAGAGGTGTCACAACTCTTCTCTCTCCCTCCTCTTCCCTTCGGCCTTCTCTTCTCTTATATTCTCTTATATTCTTCTCCTTCCTCTCATGCTGACACAACACATCTCTCGCACCTCTCTCCTACCATACTTCATCTCATGTCAACGTCTCTTATTCCCCTTCCTCCCATGCCAGTGTCGCACCTCTCTACGATCCCAAACCAAGATCATCATCATGGATCTATAAGTTAAAGATCCATAGCAAATTTATGACCCACAATCGCTATTGTGGGTCTGTGAGTTTTATTAGCAGGCCTTTGAGTTTTATGACCCACCACCTTAGTCGTGGGTCTATAAACTTTATGAGCCACAGTCATGATCGTGAATATATATATTTCTATGCACATATACGTATGCATAGGTTTGAGGTTTTTTTTGGTGTTTTGCAATTTGTTTGATGTATTTGAGATTTTGTACGATTGTTTTTGTGATGAATATGTTGTTGCATGGGGTGGCTGGATGGTGATGGTAATCCTCCCTCCCGACAAGTGGATGCAGATGGTCAAGAATATGAGTTGGGATAGGGTGTGGGAGTAAGATTTAGGCACTTGCCCAAATGAAGAAGACGAGGTGCGGAAGGGGTGGCTTTCCGCCCATATAGGGCGGGTAGCACCTACTATCTAGTTTGATTCTACCTTCTTCTTTTCTTGTTAGAAAGAGAACGGTATATCAAATTTATTGATAAGCCTTCATTTGTGGTGGGAAAAAAATGTGGTTACAGCAAGATACCTGAGGGCTACAATATTATAAACAAGAAAGCCAAGCCCAGGTATCAAAATGACTAAGACAACCTAATAACACAACAAAAGGCTTTATAAAATTTACAAGTATCCAAAACATTAATAAGAAACTCCAAGCTTACACAATAACAATAAAACCTGCAAAGCAAAACACTCACAAGTAAAGATTAGAGGAAACAAATAAATTAGAAAATACGTGCCAAGAAAATTCTTAGAAGATCCGCAAGTAAGGAAGACAAATTTTGTCCAAACGAAGAAGACCCCTGAGATTGATAGGCAACAAGTGATCTTCAGACCAGTCCATAATAGAGCCACCAGCTCCCACTTGGCAAGAAGGTCAGCCACCGCATTACATTCCTGAAAAACATGTTTTATTCTATACTCCATGCAATTCAAATATATGTAATTCATCCCAAAAATCATCTTAAGTACCAAATATTACAATCACCCTTGATGATCCAATTAACGAGAATTTGAGAATCAGTCTCAATCTCAACCCTAGTAAAACCCAATTGATAGCAACGACGGACATCTTACAGCAAACTTCTTATTTCAGCAAAATTATTGGAGCCCGAGCCCAAAGCCACAGAATAAGCCACAAGAAGCCCCATCATCACAAATGACACCCCCTGCCCCTACTGGGCCCGGGTTACCAAAACTACTGTCATTCGTATTAAGTTTAACCTAGTAAACTTCTCATTTCAGCAAAATTATTGGAGCTTAAGCCTAAAGCCACAAGAAGCCGGCTACCATCATCACGAATGACACCCCCTGACCCTGGTTACCATAACTACTGTCATCCGTATTAAACTTAACCCAGTCCTGAGGAGGCCGAATCCACCTGACCACACGAACCTTCTTAGGTCTAGGTTCGAGTAAGGGAATTTTCAATCTTTTTAAAATAGCAATATCCTTAGAAGAAATGGTAGAAACTTTCATAATCAAATCCATAATATGGCAAAACCATAATTTAATAACTTGCCAAACCGACTCCCTCGTTTCCTCCTTATCCTCATGCCGAACCTTGCAACGCCTGTTCCAAAACTTCCAAGAAACAATAGATGGGAGGAAACAAAATTAATCCGAACTTGCGTGGATTTTCCTGCCCTACGAAACCAAAAATTAATTTTTCCCTGTCATGTATGAAAAACACCAATATGCACACCAAGCTGGGTTGCAGCCAGCCTCCAAATACGTTTGGCAAATTCTCCAGTACAAAGCACATGATTCAAATCATCCATCTTGCCCCTGGAACAACAATTACACTTAGAGACCATAGGAATACCAACTCTTTTAATCCTCTCATCGACACTCAAACAGTTATTAACAGCCTTTCACCATCATAATGGAAATCTTATTTGGAAGATTAGTGTGCCAAATCCACTAAGCCCAAGATAAAATAGGGGCTCTAATCCTAATAAAATTCAAGGCACTTTTAGTTTTAAAAACCCCATCATTATTATTCATCCAAATTAAGACATCTTGGCCCTTTTTTCTCCTAGCCAAAAACTGATACAGATCAGAAGCTTTTTGATGACCCACAAGACTATCAAATTATAAAGTATCCCACTCATTTTCAATATTACAGTCTTTGATTTTCAACATAGAATTACTAATCACAGGAAAAAGGCCACTGAAGGGGCCTCCCTCCTCCCATTTATCATACCAGAAAGAGATATTGCCCTCTTTTACAATCTATTGAGAGCCATTTAAAACATCCAGAATATTACGAACAATAGATTTCTAAAACCGGGTTTCCTTATTAGGCACCAAGAGGGAGGATAAGTGATTGTCTTTAACATATTTGTCTCTAAAGAAATCAGACCATAAAGACTGGCCCTGCAAGAGCCTCCAAACAAATTTCATATGAAGGGCTCTTGGAATGTCCCCAAAGTGCTGAATACCCAAACCCTATTTTTCAGTTGGCCTACAAACATGCTTCTAGGAAACTCATTTTTGCTTACCTTTATCATACCAGAAAGAGCTAAGAGTCTTATTCAACACAGTGAGCATAGTATTAGGAACATATAACACAGCAAGAAGATGAACAGCCATACTAGATAAGAAATGACGTAAGAGAATAATATGCCCAACTGCTGAGAGCATTTTCATCTTCCAACCCGCAATTTTTTTATTAACTTTCTTAAGCAAATCACCAAAATGGATAGCCTTAAGTTTACCCACCACTATAGGCACACCTAGGTATTTAAAGGGAAAAGACCCTTTCGAAAATACGGTTATGCGAAGAAGATAATGTTTCCTGGACACTGGAATTTTATTAGAGAAGTAAATAGCACATTTACCCTTATTGAGGGATTGACCAGACCAATCTTCATAAAGCTTCAAAAAAAATTCCTCAGAGACCTTTTACCACCATTAACAAAAATAACAATATTATATGTATACATCAAGTGAGAAATGAGAGGAGTATCTCCAGCTTGAGTGAACTGGCCAATTTTATCATTCACAAAATTCTGTTTGAAAATACAAAAGAGCACCTCTTGCATAATGATGAACAAGTAAGGAGAAAGATGATTCCCTTGTCTTAAACCACGCTCGCTCTCGAAGAACCCCAAAGAGGTACTATTCATCATGACAGAATACCAGGGAGAGGAAATACACAGCTCAATAAGGTTACAAACATGAGAAGAAAACCCAAAATTAAAGAAGACATGTAATAAAAAATTCTAATCTACTCTATCATAAGCCTCAGACATGTTAAGTTTAACCAAAACATTACCCCCATTAGTTCTTTTATTAATAGAATGGATCATCTCTTGGGTAAGGCTAATATTCTCAAAAATACTGCGACTCGAAATAAACGCCCCTTGTTCTTGAGAAATCATCTTAGGGAGCAACTTCCCCATACAACCCACAATAATCTTAGCACAAATTTTATACCGAACAGAGGCTTATAAGCTTGAATTTATCAAAACCAGAAGGGTTTTCCACTTTAGGAATTAAAACAATGGAGGAAGAAGAATAAAATCTAGGAAGCGAATGGTTATTAAAAAAATCAGCAATGACTTCCAAAATATCATCTTTAACAATATCCCAACAGGATTGAAAGAAACCCGACCCAAAGTCATTTGGACCAAGACTACTATCAAGACGAATACTGAAAAGAGCATTTTTAACTTCCTCCATAGAAGGGGTGCTACAAATGACCCCATTCTCCACTTCAGAAATAACTGGGTGAATCAAATCACTCAGACTAGGCATATCACAACTACTACTATTGGCTAAGAAATTTTGAAAATAGTCAACAACAGCCTTATGGATATCAAAAGGAGTATGTGTACCATCAACCAAACACATATCTTTAATCCGTTTATGATTCTTGGCGTTTAGATAAGCATGATAAAATTTTGAATTTTGGTCCCCATCTTTCATCTTGAATTTTGGTCCCCATCTTTTATCTAACTTTTTTTTACCATACGAGAAAAATGAGTGTCCTCTCTATCCATCCAGGTGAATAATTCCATCTTAGAAGCTGAAAGATCATTATCATCCTCTCCATTAAGCAAACTTGAAGACGATTTTCCAGATTATCAATTCAATTTCCTAACTCTTTAATAATAAGCGTGGTCCAACAAAAAACACTATGATTCCACTCTTTTAGAGCCACCCTAGCCCTTTTCAGTTTAAAAGCTAAGTTATTGAGACCAAAACCAATCCTCTCTTAATTCCATACCCCCTTTATAAGATTAAGAAAATCTAAATGGTCAGTCCACATAAATTGGAAATGGAAAGGGCTAAGACCATACTAAAAGGATCCTCACCCAGTTGGATTACAAACGGGGAATGGTCAAAAGTAGTGCGAGCCATCACCTGGAAGAAAACATTAGGAAAACAATTAAGAAAATTAGAATCAATAAAACATCTGTCTAACCTTGCCAGCCTACGAGCCAATCCGCTTTGACCATTGCACCAAGTCATCTTTTGCCCTTTGAAGCACATATCCATCCAGCCGCAGTTCTGAATACACTATTGGAATTCTTCTAGGGCTGCAAAAGGACGGGGAAGCCCACCTCTTCATTTCGAATCATCTTTAATAATATTGAAATCACCGCAAGTTTCCCATAGGAGATTGCCACTACTAGTAGCCTCTAGATCCGCCCAAAGAGCTTGCCTCTCAAATCGATTGCACTTGGCATAAAAAATAGTTAGGAGAAAAAATTTCCCGTTCTCTTCAACTCTTAGAGACAAGTGTTGATTAGAACCTGTCAACCAGTGAACGGACACAGCCGAATACCACAAAAACTAGATTTTTCCACCTTGTGATTCATTAGTGATGAAAAACTCGCAATTTAACTGGCCCAACAAATTTGGAATTTTATCCTTTAGCAAGAAAGTTTCAGCCAAAGCTAAAATATTAGGCCTATATTTGTTTATAATTTTTTTCAACCACTGTTAAGAAGTGCCAACTCCCCTAATACTCTAAAAAATAATGGGACTAATCATAGGTTAAATTTAGATGGGCGAATCACCGCCCTAGTGGAATGCTTTTTTTGAAACTTACTTGGACCCTTCGAATCAGTGCAATAATATTTTTGCACGTCGTCCTTGAGATTGTCTCTCTCAGCTTCAGAATCCGATTGAAGATGAACAGTGGATTCCATTGCATTATCCATCTTGACAACCATCCTTTGCACTTCCGCCATTGGAATCTCACCTTGGGCCTCAAGTCTACACAGCTTCTCCCACTGGACCACATTTTCCTTAGCTTGCGTATATTCCACTAATTTTGTTGAGCCTAAGCCCAGTAACTGCACAACAAACGAAGTCACTCCTTGGCCCTCATAGTGCAGAGCAGTTTCACCTTGGGCCACATCATGGCCCACACGCTGAACCACCAGTTGCTTCTCACAACCCATAGGCTGAACCACTGTTTCAAATACCGTACCGTACTGACCGGTACGATCGGTATTTGCCATACCAGCCATTGGTCCGGTACAAGTATTGTATATGTTTCGTACTTGCCCAAATACCAATGTCCGGTACAAGTATTGTATATGTTTCGTACCGGCCCAAATACCGGCCGTACTAGCTGATATTTCGGCCTGTACCGGCTTGTATTTCAGCCTTTAATATTTTTTTTTTTAAACTACAAGCTCATTTTTTTACCCCAATTCATATTAGACTATTTATAATATATATGTATGTATTTATATATAATTTATTCATATATAGACTATTATTTTGGAATATAATTTATATATATTTATATATATAATTTATTCATATATCAACAATCCTGAAATGGTATTGGTATCGAAATATTACGTTCCAGTATCTTGACCGGTACAACATCCGGTACGGTATTCAAAACATTGGGTTGAACCCTTTCCAAAGTCCCTTGCATGTTGCATTGTCCTTGGATTGGAATAGGCCAAGTATCAGTATCCTCAGCAGTAATTTGCACACCTCCTTCACGTTGTCCAGGAATAAGCTCCAATGAAGCCATCATCCCTTCCATGTTCTGTGCACCCGCCATGCCCGAACCAACATTATCTTTTTTATACTCTACCATGACTATATTAACAGCAGATTCCACATGTAGCATCTCAACAACCCCCTACATATCATTTTCTTTATTTCTAGAATTGTTGCTCATGAGCTTAGGCAAGGATATTTCTGGCAATTCAGTTTCATTGACAATCCCTTCCACTTCTTTTATTTCACCCTTTTTAACCTAGATTTTTCGCCCCTACATCTTCTTATTATGATCACTTCCATTTTTACATGTTTTTTCATTGTGGCCTTGGCACTTACATAAAACGCAGTAAGCAGGCAATGTCTCATATACGATTTCCTACCTCCTGCTCCCCTAAGGCCCTGGTTTGCCTATTCAAAAGTATGAAAGGGGTTCTTTTGAGGAATCTATCTCCAAGCAAACCCTAGCACCGTCTGTCCATGTTACACAAGTAGTGGCATTATTCCTTCAGATGAATTTACCTATCGGTGCTGTCAACTGTTTCAGCATGGATGCATGAAAAAAATTAGGTGGAAGCCCAGGGAGAAAGATCCAAACCTAGACACATGGCGGCTCAAAAGCTTCATCAAACTCAGGATTCCAAGCAAACGGTCTATATGAAATGCCATTAACGTCACAAGATTCTTTAGAAAGTGCTTTGTTGAGATCTCTTTCAAAATACATGCAGACAAAGACATTCCGAGGGCGTTACATGGCAGTGGATGAGAGTCCCCATCGGTTGCGGATAAAGGCCCTCACTACATCAAGAGATAAACGCTGTCTCAGAAACTTTAATATCATGGAGTATCGAAAGGGTTGAGCCGTCCTCTCAACCTCCTCTGCCGAGAACATAAAACACACTTCACCGTCTATAAGCTTTGGTTAACAGAATGGGACTTCTATCTCTGGCAACAGCTGTGGCACCACAGAGATAACATCAACAAACAATCGAGACTGGCCAGCTAGAGGAAGCAAAGCACCAATAGCCGCCATGCAGGCGACGTAACCCTAGGGTGCAAGAAAAAAAATTTCCTAAACCCTAGTAGAGCGATTCTACCTATCTCCTTGTCTTATTACTTTTCTTCAAGTTAAGTGGAGTTGTGGTACTCTACTATTCGGAGGACAGAAGTTCTAAAACTATGTTTCTTAAACTAACAACCTAAATACACCAACCGTTGAAACACAACATTTACAATAAAAGTTGCCGCCTCATAGTTTGACACAACTCAACACTATAATAGTTGCTATCGTTCAGTGATTATTTATTTATATATTTAAGTTTTACCTCAATCATCTATTAAAATAAAACTTGACATTGTTTTAGATATTGAAAATCATTTATAGGCAAAGTTTACTAAATTTCAAAATAAACTTTATTTCCATGTACAATAAAAAAAACTCATCTATTTGAAAGGAATTAATATTAGGAAAATCTAAATTTGTGAAGAAAAGTATTTACTTTTCGAATACAATAGATCGAATAAACAAGAAAGAAACTTAAATACATCCCAGCAGAGAGAATTTAATATCATCGATCTCCTAGCTTCTTAATTTTTGCTGCCCCTTTCAACTATTCAATTGGGCTGTAGGTTATAAAGACAAATCATGGAGATAGCTCTAATTTTTTTTAGGCGCAAAAATTAATGTTTAGGCAAAAATATTTATGCATTAATTAAACAAAAATATTAAAAATATATACCTACAATATAAATTTATATTAAAATATATGTGAACTATATATTCTTTAATTTTTTAATATTAGGCTATTAGCTGTTGTATGAGATGCAAGAATATATGTCTAAGGCAAAAAAAAAA